>CM028923.1:13741178-14206178 GCA_016801845.1 Polydactylus sextarius | reverse complement strand
CTAGAAATATAAGTTGTAAATTGAACTGTAAAAATAATGTTTTATTACAAGAATGGATATTTCTTCCCTGTAAGTAGATTTATAAATAGATCTGGTCGGAGCCCAACTCTTTTTGATCTACATTCAGTTCAGAAACTTAAAAAAAAAACGCTGTATAAAATGTATATGATGTTCGATGTTAGATGATGTTAGATTCAAGAAGAATTCTTTATTGTCATTATGCATACGCGGAACGAAATTTAGTGTCGGGTCTCTCTCGGCTTCAAGGCAAAACTTTAAGATATTTTGTATGCGTGTATGTGAACGTGCGTGTGTGTGTGCGTGCGTGCATGTCTGTGTGCAGGGGGAGGATGGATTTCACAGCTCTGGGGAAGAAGGTGTCCTTCAGTCTGGTGGTCCAAGTTTTTATGTTTCTGTACCGTTTTCTAGAGGGAAGTATTATATTATCAGTGTTATATTACAAAGTTGCTCCAAAGCACTGGAAATGGAAATCTACAGCAGACATCCTTCAGCGACGGTAGAGGGAAAATATATGTGTGATATTATTATTATTTGAATATAGAAAGAATAATTACATAGAGAAAAATAAACAGATTCTTCTGTTTTCTTTTCATTTCATCTGGTTATAGATGAACATTTCAGCCACACTGAGTCCATCGTACATGAACTACAGTCTCTAGAACACACTGAAACAACAACAACAACAACAACACAAAAAGAACACAACATCTATACGATGATACAAGCTGCTGCCATGAGTTTAATCACACACCCAACATCTAAACATGTATATCTAATTTGTAAAAAACTTTATATCAATAACAGACGACGTCAAAACAGCAAACTTTTATTTTCACATTTAGACAAAATAAAGATCCAAAACCGTTTTTTTCAAAAAAAAAAAAAAATGATTTGAGTTAAACAAACCAGAAATTCCAGTTATATTGTAATAGATACAACGTCTAATCTTTTTACATGTCTGATCTTAGAAATGTCACAAGATTCCTCTAGAAACGTGGAGGAATAAAGGTTCTTCACCTGGAACAAACCTGTCATAGAAGTTAACGTGCTGTGATCCAAGTGGGAGTTCATGCAATTTCAATTTCATTTTCATTTTTTTAAACAGAATGTAGGAAAAAAAATGCGTGTGAAATGTGTGATTTTTCCAGAGTGACGGTTCCTCTGTGGAGCTCCACGTCTCCAGCTACACAATAGTGATTCTATCCAGCCGTGCGCACACACACAAAGTGTGTTTTCTTTCACAAAGTGGTGTGTTTACTTCCTGTGGAAGATACGGAGGAAACGGATTGAGGAAAAAAAAAAAAAACAGTGGCCTTTAAAGGACTGTGGTTGAACTCCAGTGGATTTGCAGTGGAATCCAGCCACCACACCCACAGAGGTCAGAGGTCACATTGCAGAAAAGAGAAGTCTCTCCCAAGGTTTTATTTTTGTCAGCACCCTGAAGAGATTCCTGCCACCAGGTATATTTAACTCTGAGGATTTTAAAGCAGCTAAAACATTTGTTGCTGTAAAATGTAACAAAGTCTCGTCACTGCGTTGTAACGCAGCTCATTTTTATAAAAAGATATGAACAGAACTGTTCAAATAGACATCCAACCTTTTAAATCAGTCTGGTATTTATCTATTTTTAATTTGTCTCCCCCCATCTTCTGCGTCTGTTTGTAATAATTACCCACCACCTCTCATACTACCCTCCACACATCAATCTCACTGCTGACAGGGCAAAGGCTCCACCTGCTGGTCTCTGGAGGTACCGCATCTACCAATGCACACGAAACATTAAATATCAGCAAATCACGTGTTGCTGCAGCGCATATATAAATGAACTATACTCAAATATATAGTTTTCATCTGTTTTCATTGTAATTTTTTTTATGTATTTTAATTTCTACATACCTCTATAGTTGTTTATAGTAAAGAGATCCTCCAAGTCTTGTTCTTTACATGTTCTGTGAATATGGACCTCGGTGCAGCAGTGTTACCTTTAAGAAACCGTACAACAGAGCATTCTACAGCTCTGAAAGAGTTTCTTTGAAAGGCTCAAGGAAAATAGGAGGAAATTTGTCATTTTGCCTCTGGACAAATAAACAGTTTTTTTCCAGGAAGGTGTGGTTAGGTGGAGGTGGAGGTGGAGGCGTTTTTTCTTCTTTTTACTCCATCAGGCAAACAGAGCAGGCTTGGTACGTTTTGGGGGTTTCAGCTTTAAGACTTAAAGCTCTCGTTGCGAGAGAGGAAAACCTCCATGTGGATTAGTGGATGGTGGATTCGAACAATGTCTCCGTGTGACTCTCGTCGTTGGTTTGTGACAACCGGGAACATCTCAGCCGTTCTTGAAACATTTCATTCTCTTGGAAATAAACACTGTTAGGGAAGATCAAATTCACAAGCCTGTAGTTTGTTGCACACAGTTTCTGGCCCTCAGTTCATTCACTGAAATAGATGGACCCACTGTTGCTGCCTGATCAGATCAGATCTTTTGAACTCAAACCAAAAACCTTCTAACATGCCCTGCCTGATACCAAGATAAAAATATAAATAGATATAAATAGATACAATGTAACTCTGTTGGCAGGCGGTTTCTAACTGTTGCCCTCTGGATATTGTATAATTCTGAAGACCTGTCACTTTGGATTGTCTTAATCTCTCGTTACTCAGTGAGAATCAAGTAGTCAAGTCAAGTCAAGTCTCTTATACAGAACAAGTCAATAAAGACAAGTCAAAACATTGCTCATGTTTGGCAAGTCACCATCTCGGTTAAAAGACAGTTCAACTGTAACATTACTGAAAACATTTGCACCAAATCTTGCTGATACTCGATATGTTGTGGTCATAAACTCTGGGTGTGTGACTGCAAACCACCCACTGTTTTAACGTCATGGTCTGAGGGATATAATTAGACTGTAGCGCTGACCATTCCCTTTGTTCGGGATCCATTGTTGTTACAAATTTCATGGTCTGTTCACAGCCATCATTTTTTCAAATCTTTCTCATAGAAGGGGTCAGAACAAGGAAGAAGAAACAAGACTAATAGCGACAGAGGACATTGATTGATGGGAGCAAGTCAGTTATGGCCTTGTTGTTGATCCATGATGAGCTGTGGACTCTCAAGATTTGACATGTGACATTTTGTGGCAATAACGAGACAGTGTGTTAATGCTCAGCTTCAGATGGTAGCACGTCAAACAAATGGTCATTAAAATCCCTAACATTTCCCTTATGTGAGTGTTTCCACTCTTCACACTTTCTTGGTGGGTTCTGCAGTGATAGATGTTGAAGTTGGAAAAGTTGGAAGTTGTGTCACATGGCACACATGAGAGATCTGTTTTCTTCTTCTTCTTCTTCTACAGAGTACAGATTGAAACAGCTCCATGTTTACAAGAATATACTTTTTATTTTACTTACTCAACAACCGGCCCCTTAAATGACGTATCATAAGGCTGGAGAACATTTCTGCTGTTTTATCTATAGGCGTCAAAACATGAACTGTCGTCTGTTTCTCACAAAGCAGTTGAGCCAAACACACACATACACACACACATGTATATATATATATATATATATATATATATATATATATACCACCCATCAAGTTTGAACTGAGCCAGTAGGTATGATGTGTGTGTCCAGAGCAGTTCTGGTGAAGGGGGGTGGGATTGTGGGGTTGTGGGGTGGGGGGTCACTGTGGGGAATGTGAGGAATGTGAGAGCAGACTTCTTGGAGTCAGCAAGGTCACTACCCAAACAGTAGCAACACTCACCACCAGTCCAGACGGACATTATCAATACGCTGTTCAGAGCGAGAGGGAGACGCTGTTGTAAAAACAAGACTGGTCAGAACCTGGTGCACGGCTGGACACGGGGCAGCGCTGGAGACTCTTTTCCATGGAAGGAAGCCAAAAAAAGTGTCTAGATTTATATGTAGGTGCTGTTTTTGAAAAAACATTGCAAATGTTCCAACTCATTTTGAAATGCAGTAACCAGTAACTGTTGGACAGAAATGAGGTGCTTCATTCTGACGGATGAAGAAGATGTCTCCATAAACACTGTGTCCTAAAGAGTAAATTCATGTCAATTTAAAGCAAATGCAGCGTTAGTTAAATTAAAATGTTCGTGGTGTTTAGATGTTCTTTGTTAAGGCAAAGGATAAATCGTGGTCTGGTCCACAATGAACATTTGACCAAAACCACAATGTTTCCCTGTTCTTAACCAAATTGCTTCTGTTAAATAAACCACAGACAAGAGTCAGGACATGAACCCTGTGCTTTGATGTCACAGTCTTGCACTTGTACATCCACCATCATCCACCCCAACCACATCCCCCGTGACTCTGAACTGTGCAGTTAATGAATGTAGCAGTCGTGGTTGTTCATTCATTCAAATAAATGCTGCTTGTTAACATAAAACATCCGGTAATTACGGTTGTCACCGCAACATAATTGGCAAAACAATTTTTGAACACTTATGAAGTCACATAAAATTTCCACAAAAGGTCGCACAAGATAAAACTTCCTCAGTCTCCCACAGTCCTCACTAATAAGAGCAGACCCAACGCTGTGATGAATTGCTGCTATAAATAACTCTTGGGTGGCCTCATATCTCCTTTCTCCTTGATCTCGTCTAGACTCACATCTGGAGGAAAAGGTCTGAAGTACAAGTGCTCCAGTAGTGGTTGGGTGCTGCAGCATCGTCACATCTTTATAAAGACACAACTGTCCCAGATTCTCTGAGGGCTCATGATTGATCTCTGCTTCTTCCACTAAGTGTCTTCATTATAGTCCACTATTGTAAGGCTCCAAATTAATCGAGTAACACGAGAAGGTAACGTATTCCAAACATCCTCAGCTTTAAGAACAACTTTCCTCTCACTTGTCTTTCTCCTTCTCTAAATCTGTTTCCACTCTGCCCCCCTCCACCTTCCATCCTTAATTGTCATCAGTACTACAATTTCCTCTGACAGACAAATCCCTCCTTTGTGTCTCCTGTTTCTACTTCCAGAATTAGAGGACACAGAGCTGTGGGTGTTTTCTATCCTTGTACTGCCTACGACAAGCTCACTGACCCTGTGCTTCTTAACATATTCAATTTTTGTGAGCTAGAAGAAGGTATTCTGGATATTATGGATATTATGACCTGGATGGATGAGAATCTCCACATACATCTTGGGGGATCAAAGGCATATCCATGTTTATGCATTATTTAAAATCTCTCAGAATCTGCTTGAAAAAAAGTACAATCATCCACTGACATGTTGTGCTATTAAGCCCAGTGAGGTGGATGTTCTTGAGAGATGCTCACTACCATGTAAATGTTCCATTGTGTTCTTTGTTGTACTGTCTAGATCACATCACTGATGATGTTGAAGGTGTAGTGTGTGGCTGAAATAATACAAAAGCTGTTCTCTTCAAACTTTCTGCATAATGACAGAAAGAGTTTGTGCACAATAACCGGCTTCACACTGTCGGGCCAAAGCCGAGCCAGCCGGGGTGTGCCGGGGCTAATTGCTTTCACGCCGGCATCCAGGGAGCTGCCCTCTAAGTCAGAGAAAAACTGAAGCTGTGCTAGTGATCTAAACAAATGGCAGTTAGCAAGCTAACTTCTTACAACACACCCATAAATCTGGTACAACTAGAATTAAAAACACAGACAGAATTGATTGTTTACTTGCCGCTTTTGGGTGCTTAAACCTTCCATCCTGTTCAGAGGATGGGAGGTCCAGAGAGGCTAGTGGCCTGACAATCTGAACGGGGACTATGGGGCTAGTAGACCTGGGCCACTAGTACCCAGGTGGCCCCCAAATGACCCTGGCCCAGCCTGGTTCGACAGTCTGATGTCGGCTATTGATGTAATAAAAAACACATGACTGTTGTACGTGGTGGTTCCATGGTGTAATGGTTAGCACTCTGGACTTTGAATCCAGTGATCCGAGTTCAAGTCTCGGTGGAACCTGTTTCACGAATCAGAATCAGGTATCAAAGTGAGGATCTGATTCTACTTAGACCATGAATTCACTAGATACCCTTCATTTAACACAAGGAACAAAACAAGGACCTGATAACAGAAATTACACCATGTCCAAGTTGAATCGGTCTCCTGCCTTTGTTAACCCTGTACTTGTTTGAACCATTGATGTCCAGAATTATGTGGACTTAAAAAGTACTCTCTGGTTTCTACAGCTGGGTAAAAATTATTTCAGAGCACTGCTCTGTTTGGCTGCAGACCTACATGACTGCTACTGTTTCATGTTGGCGTGAGGTTATTGAACTGCTACTAAAGCTTCCAAATGTAAAGTCCATCTTTATTTCTTTCTGCTGTCCTCTTCACTTTCTGACTGACTGTCATCTGCACATCCTGCTTTTGTCTCAGTTTCCTTCCATTCCATCTTCCTGTTACATCCTCTAACATGTCTGTTTTACTTTCTTACTTCTTACCTTGTTTTTTCCTTCCCTCTTTCTGTCTGTAAAGCTTCCCTCCGTCCTTCCTTTGTCATTTTTTCCCTGTGGATATAACCCCATCTCCTTATCAGCAGGGGAAGTGTGGAAGGAGCCACCAGCTTGAAATTCCTGGAAACTAACATTTCTGAGGACCTCTCCTGGACAATTAGGGTCACTGCAGTTATCAAAAATACAATGTAAATGTCCAACAGAGGCTGTATAAGTCATAGAGTCTCTGTAGCTGCTACATTAGCTACATTACTTCCACCTCTGAAAATCAAAACTTACGCCAGTGATTTGATGAAAAGACCGAGAGATGAGATAGACAAATATTTTTACTCACAGTTGTAAAAAAAAAAAAATGGAGCGAGAGACTTGAGAGATGTTTTGTTGACAATTTAATCGTCATTTTAATGCAAGCTGTGAACAACTGAAAATATTTCCAAATGCAAAGGATTAAAAAGAATAAATACAGGAATAAGATGCCATCTGTCACAGCTCTGTTATTGCCTGCTGACACGGGCACTTGCATAGGTGAGATTATTAAATTAAATCAACCTCTCTATATCAAATTTCTATATCTCTCTCAATATATATCTCTCTGCATATATATATAATATATATATGTATCTCTAGGTATCTAAATTGGCAGACCAAATACTCCTACCCAGTCCTTAGAAATTAAAATGAGAAAATCCTGGTATTTGTCATCATGGATGTTGCAACATTTTAGTCACCACCACTGTTGTAGACAGTTGGGAGATGCAGATTCCAAAAAGAACAATGTTAAATGGAGTGAGAAGCCCGAGCTTTCTTTACTCTCCTAAAATCATCATCTTGAATCACAGCGTATGTAAACACAGAGTCATTACTCTGAACTCCCAAATCTCTACAAACGTCGTGTCATCTCGACCCATCTAGATATACTGGACATAGAGTAACACCCATGATGACAGCTACTGAACGTTTCTTTAAGGCAATCGGTTTATGCAGTGTGTCTTGCATTTTTGACTCTTGCTACAAAATGGCCGTTTTAGAAACATGCACTTTCCCCAGCGACAGATCACACATCAGAATATTTGGTCTGTGTCCGAGGCCTGAGCTGATTCCTTCCTTATGGTCACGGACATACTCAACTTTTACTTTGTGACTCAAAAAAAAATAAAAAATAAAATAAAAAATTACACACAACTCCTAACTACTTTCTGCATGTGAACTTTTGGGGTCTTCCTGCTTGAGCACAGTCATCTGTGTGTTGTGGTTCCCTGGACCTCAGAGCTCCGTCTTCCCGTCGGTTTCTGATCCGCTGCCGGCAGCAGCACCAGCGGCGCCACCTTCAGCCGCTGAGCTGGAGGTGGAGCCGGCTGCATCTTTGGACTGGAAACCCAGAGAGGCGGAGTTGATGCAGTAACGTTTCCCTGTGGGTTTTGGTCCATCATCAAACAGGTGTCCCAGATGAGCTCCACACTGAAACACAATAGTTGTACGAGCTTTACACCATCAGCACGAAGGGGAAGAAACAAAACAATGGAACAGAGCTCATAGCTGATTCATCATTCATCACAGGTTCTTTGTTTGTGCTCTAACAACAAGAGGCATGTGTCTTTTCAGGTGTTTGACTGATGAATTGACATAGTGTTGGTGGGTGAGACTCAGATTTCGTTGTACCTGACTGCAGGTGGTCTCCACTCTGTGCATCCCGTGGGAGTAGTCATCTGACAGAGTTATAGACTCCTCCTTTATGAGGTCAAAGAAGGACGGCCAACCTGAACATGTGACGGCATCATGTTAGGAACGTGATAATTCATAAAGTTCACAGTAAACACATGAAGGACATCAAGACTTTAACTATTTTTAGCAGTGCTTGCTGCATTATTGAAGGGCTGGCGATGATGGTTCGTTGGTCCGT
The DNA here is from genome assembly GCA_016801845.1 of Polydactylus sextarius. Taxonomy (NCBI): domain Eukaryota; kingdom Metazoa; phylum Chordata; class Actinopteri; family Polynemidae; genus Polydactylus; species Polydactylus sextarius. The sequence continues at coordinate 14,197,818 of CM028923.1, read as the reverse complement.
TTCTTTCAAACAGCAACAGAGTTCACTACTGTTACTGCAGCCAACACCATCACTTTGCATTACTTGACTCGGTGCTGATGTGTTTGACTGGTTTGTGTGCACCACTTCCTAAAGCACACACAGGCTCTATAGCTCAGTGGTTAGAGCACTGGTCTTGTAAACCAGGGGTCGTGAGTTCAATCCTCACTAGGGCCTAGTCACAATTCTTTACCTCATCTAACGTTCTAATCTCCTTCTGCACTTGACTCCTCTTCTATGTAGCTTAATTGTTAATCCTCATCTGTAAATTACTTTGGATAAAATCGCCATTTTGCTAGATGTATAAATATAATTGAGCTCTTGCCACGTCGTCCAAAATCAGACGCCGATCAGAACTTCTTTACCTCAATTGTGCTTTTTTTAACTTCTGAGTCATACCTCAGCTTTGACTCATGCGCTAGTTTGATTGTTCTGGGGACTGGATCAGGCTTAGACCACTACATCGGACAATTAGCTTTGTCATTCATTGTAGTTTGGATGAGGGGTGCTGTTTTATTTGTTATGTGTTTTTTAGAAAGAGATCTGTATCATGAACTGTGATCCTCTGTTGATTGAGAACAAGATTACCACCCCACCCCTCGCCCCACCCTTCTCTGATGGCAAGTTGAACCTGTTGTGTCGACTGCATGTAGCTGAACTACGGCCCCGTCTTGTCTCTGTGGTGTTTCAGATGTCAGCGGAGAACGTTTTAAAAGTGAAACATCTTCTGATTTTGAACTATTTATGTGTTAACATCAGATGTTAGACTGATCGGCAGCTCATTTATTATACAAACAACATCAGTATTATCAGAAGAGCTGAAGTGATTCAACGTACCTGATCCCGACTCAAATTTAGTGTTTGAGCTGTAAAAAGGAACAAATATGTTAGTTATGAATGATGTTTTAGAAAATTCCGATTATCTATGTGGGTAAAATGTTTCTACAGGTCACATTCATTTCTGTAAGCTGATCTCAGGCCTGCAGATACACAAACACGCCAACACTTGTTCTCGCAGAGAAACGGCGCGGCTCTTACTTGAACAGCAGCGTCCCACAGACAACGCAAGTGTAGACGCCCTCATCGTCATGATGCGCAAACTCGCCGGTGAACGCGCTGCAGGAAAAGTCTCAGTTAGAGGTCTGACAGGAAATGTAAATGATGTAACGAAGAGATGGTCACGGCGTTTCATTTTACCGCTCGGTTCCTCTCTCCTGGGTCACGTGGTACTGCTGAGGCGTCAGTCGTTTCTTCAACTCCTCCTGAGAGAAGCTCACTGGCCATGTCTTCTTAGTCCTACGTGCTCCTGATGGACGAGGCGGGGAGGACAAAAGATAGTAACTATACATGTCTTCTGGTGACAGCAGGAAGAAAGCTGCATGTCCCTATAGCATTAGCCCTGATATCCAGCTATTCTTCTATGAATAAAATGTTAAATCTTCTTCTGCTTTGAGACGCAGCGTAGAGATAAAGGTTTGACAACTTTCCCCTCTCGAATCGTTGCTGCTTCACCATGCAGACACTTGTTGTGCAACAATGACCGACTAAAAAGAAATGCGTGTCTTGTTTTAAATCCCCCACAAAACAAAAACAGAAAAATAACCCACGAGCAATAAAAACAAAAACAAAACAACAACCTGTAAATTCATTAAACAAAACCACAAACTGAAGCCAAGCGGTGAGTTGTTTTATTGTGTTAGCGTTTGAAAACTGGAGCTGCGTGACGGCAACGTGTGAGTAGAGCTACAAACTCAAGAGATGCTGAGTTCAAAGGAGACGTGGACCCGGGTTAAACAACATACAGACCGGATGTTTTCACCTCTAGAGGCAAGTTGCACTACTGTTTGTATCTGAGAGCAGCAAGTTAAGAGTGTGTGGGTGATGTGATGCAAGTTTCAGACTCTTCTCATTAAAAGAGTGAAGGTTTTAAGATCTGAAATATCTTTTGACTCCTTAAGTGTTTTTTAAAATCTCAGTGAAGCTACTTCTAATAACACACATCTACACACGAATGTCAGCTTTGATTACAAACAGTCGTCCCAGTCATTTTGTGCCCAGATTGAGAGTTTTGTGCGGTTTGAAAAAAAGGACCCAGTGGCAGGTTTACTGAGTTACCTGCATAACTTTGAGCTTTTTGTGAACTTCTGAGCATTTTATCGGACTCAGGCGGCCATGAAACGTGACGACGCTGTAAAACCAAACTAGTTGTGGCAACTAGTTTGGGTTGACAGTGTACAGCAGAGGGCGCTACAAACCTGACAATAATATGCAAAGCTCTAATTACTAGTTGTCATGCAGTGCTTGTTCTGGCACTTGGAAAAAGCAATGCCAAAATGAATAAATATGTGAAGCATCTACTACAATCAGAGCCCTGATTTACTGAAAAGAGGAATAATCAGTTCTGTACATGAATTATTTTTTCTTAATATCTCTAACATGATGAAATATTCATCCTTTATTACTGTTTTAGTCATTTCCAGCATGAAAAAAACCCAGAAATCTCATAATTTTGCATGAGTATGACTCATTTTAACTTATCAAATCAATCAAAATCAGGTGATATTTAACCAAATAATGAGTAAACATTATTAAGAATGCAGTGTTTGGACTGCAGTATGGGTGTTTGTGATACTTGCTGCAACAAATACAAATCACTTGCTACTTTAAAAGCACTGAGGTCCAATAACTAGCCCCGTTCAGTTTGGCAGCTCTGAAGCTTCGTTCACTGCAAAGAATCGATCACTGATCCAAATCAAATGTCAGGAAAAAAAAACAAACAAACAAAAAAAAAAGACGGAAAGCGTCTCTAGTCGTCATTCTGAACACACACAGACTGGGACAGTAAAGACATGCTGACACACCAGCCACGTGTTAAGGCTTTAGAGAGGCAGAGCAGCACAGCAGGCAACACAGCACCCAGTCAGTGGACCTGAGGGAAGACTGCAGGACCTCAGAGTTACAGGCTGACTCTTGGTTATTAGATGCAGCAGATTGAAGCCCGACATGGCTCTGGACAGAGGTACTCCACCCACCACTAGAAACAAACACCCCCTCAGTAGGGCTTACACCGAGGGCCGGGCTGGATGAAGGAGGAGCAGACAAGAGGGAGAAAAAAAAAAAAAACACATGACAACACTGAACAGTATTAGAGACATGAAGATGTGGAATCAAAGTGCTGCTCGTCAGGATGTTTGTGATTCCTGTTGGTCATGCAGAGACTGAAGAACAATTGTTAAAAGGTGAATGACACGTGGACACACCTAGAAAACCAAAACACATTAATACCTCAATCTGCACCAGTCACTAATCCCTTACAGTCTTTACGCTGAAAAGATTAAGTTGTAATAATATTTTAAACAAAGCTAATGTGATGTTACCTATTGGTTTATAATATGTTATAACCGGACCAATCAAAAAACTAAAAATAAACACATTAATGAACAGTGATCACAACCTTTCAATGAACTATTATGTAGCTTAATTCGGTGCATATACACTGACAATAAACATTTAGTCAGGAAGTCAATATTATAATATTGTAAATAACCAATATTTATTCATACATCTAGACTGTAGAATCTAGAGAGTTTAGGAGGATGACAAATACCCTCAGCACATGATCAATCTCCACAAAATGACAACAGCAACACACAAAACAAAGGTAACATTCAACAACTGAAAACATGTTAGTTCAATATCAGAGAGAGAAGGAAAGAGACAGATGTTAAAGTTCATTTACGACTTCACCACAAGACAAACCGGCAGTGTTGATACTTTTCAGACAACTTTTCCCAGTGGACATGTGTTGTGTCTACACGGTGCGCGGTACATGTGCGGTATGTTACAAACAACCCTGCCCTGTCACAGCTGGACGTGTTGACACTAGAGCTAACAGGTTACTCTACCTAGAGGGGCAGTACGCAGCGCAGGGCGACACACTGAGCTGCTGACAGCAATGCGATGCAGGGCCACGAAGAGCCCACGTCTGAGGACGACGTCCATGACACACACAGTCAGACTGAAGAAAGAGAGAGAAAGAGAGAGAAAAGGCTGCCCATTTCTGTGATTAAATATTTTATTATCCCATTAAACATTTCCTCAACCCCAGCGCTGGTCAGGCTGTGTTCAATCTGTCTGGATTAACACGAAAATATTCGTATAAAGCCAGGCAGCCAAAATCTGAGAGGAAAATCTCTCCCTCTGTGTGGCAGTTTGTGATTAAAAAAAGCTCTACAAATGTGGCCTTATATGGCCGTGTGTCCAGCAGCAGGATTCTACAGCCTCCCCTGCTGTTCTTTGCTTTAGTTGAGGCTGTAACTTGCCACGTTATAATTAACAGTTATGGATTTCTTTGTTGCACACAAATAAATTTGGACTCGGACAAAGAACAGTGTCACGTCACCGCCATGATGCAACCTAGAAATGCCCTGTCAGCTTTGAGGCTCAGCAAAATTTTAGGTTTTTTGCTCTGCATGCACTGCTACACCACCACCCAAACCCGACTACAAAATATCCTGCTGTAGCTTTCAGTCACGCTGATTAATACTCATTAATACTGGGCTAGCTGGGCTAGCTATGCGTACATATGGTTAACTGCTGCAGAAGTGGGAATGTGAAAAAAATATGATTAATATATACACCAACATATATATGATTTAATAGGTATATACAATTATTATTGTAGTATAAAATATTAAAATATATAGTGAAAATATGAATATATAAATTGTGTAATAAATATATCTAGATACATAGATTTTTATTTGTATTACTGCACATTATTGTATTATTTTATGTCTTGTTTTTAATTTATATTTGATGTATTTATTAAAATATGTTTATGTTACATTTATAGAATATTTTTTTCACAGTTCCAGTTCAAACAGTTAACGATGCTATTACAGCCACCGACCACTAGGTGTCAGTTAGGTGTAGCAATTTGGCGTCGTGCTAAACTTCACCATCATCATCATCATGTTATATTTTCAGTTAAAATACCAAATATAAATCACACTAGTTGCATTGTGACGTCATTACACAATGTAACTTAATTGGAGTGCGCAAGAAAGAGCGTGAAAATGCCGCGGTGGTAACTTTGTGAACTCCCTCGGTTGCTTGGTTACTAAAAACCTGAATGACTGGTGCGCCACATTGAGCACACAAAAGCGTACAGTTGGTATTTTATGACGGACAGTTAGCGCCATTATGGCCGCGCAAAGGCCTTGGTGACGTTCAACGTTCTGGAATGTCACAGTCATGTATAGTTACTTTAAAACGCTGCGTTCTGTGACGTCGTAGCTACCGCCATATCTAATTTGCGTCTCACCAAAACAAGACCCTAAAAATAACAATAACTGAACACTAGTGCTCTGCACGTTTGTCAGTTTGACGGCACTTTCTGAAAAACATACAACTGTTTAATGTTCGTATCAGGTCTTATTTTGAAAATAAATTCTTAAACCCTCAGAAAAGAAAAGAAAACACCATTAAAATTTGCCTCCGTGTCACTGTTAATATAGTGCCCTTCATAACCGACATGTAAGAGTCAGACATACCAGAGAGAAGCAGCAGCGGCAGCAGGAGCCCGACGGTGACGGTGAAGTATTTAGCAACTAGCGTTAATCTGGCGGTGACAGGTCGGTACATAAGCTCGGTGTGTAACAGACCGTCCTCAACAGCTAACACCGAGCGTCCCGCTGACCAACAGGCTGGAGATGTGAGCGTGTGCGTGTGTGTGTGCGAGTAGAATGTCAGGCGACCCGCACATCTCCAATTATGGCCAGGACCCTTCTCCGTTTCCGCTCTGCACGCGGATAGTAGCTCCGTCACATCCTAACGGGACTGAAAAACGAGCTCGACAGACACATTCACATACATTATATTTTTACTATTAAACTTCTTCATCATCTGAAACAGAAGTTCAGACACTAAAACAAACAACGGCAGCAGATATGACTGATAAGGAAAAAAAAAAAAAAAAAACAACATAAATATCAGGGCATGTCAGGTGAAGTCATAAATATTAAATACGCACAACTATTGTCTACAAGTATCATGTAACATACTAGAGAAGGTCTGTCTGTTGTTTTCATGGACCTCATTCATCAACTTATTGTGTTAACTTTATCTCAGTCTATCTGGGAGAGACTGAGATAAGAAGTTAGAAGTTAAATGTACGGAGGCTCAGAGTGGCCAATTGGGGGAAAAATTTAAATTAATTAAATTAAAAACAATCAATTTTAAAATTAAGTCCCTTCATGCTTATAACACGACCAATTAAGTGTACAATTCATATAAAAATTAATCAATTAATTAAATTTCTTGGGAGATGAGATTCAGTTAAACAGAATTTAGGCAATGGGCATTTTGAAAAACGAAAACTGGGTTATTAATATAATCTTAAATTAATGTAAATGGAAAATATTTATGTCGCATGGTGCGTCCTCCAGGGAGCGCTGTTTCTGTTCGCAAACTGCTGCATAGGATGGGGCTAACGAGTTAGCATGCTACATTAGCATGGACGGGGCTAACGGGATAGCATACTAATGTGTTAGCATGCTAACCTGGTAGCCCCGTCCTATGTCGCAATATGTCGCAAACATAGGACAGGGCTAACGAGTTAGCATGCTAACACATTAACATGCTAGGCCGTTATCCCCGTGCTCTGTCGTAATTAATTTAAATAATTAATTTAGAGTAAAAGAAATGTTCAAAAAAAAAAACAAGGTAATAGTTTACAGTGACATTGCTTCACTTGAAATAAAATAAAATGAGGTTTGATGCTAAATTTGCAACATTTCCTCTAGATAAAATAAAATAGCCACTAATGTTAATGTTGGCTATGTAGCAATAGCAACTATGTGTGATGTCATATTTATGTATAAAACTACACTTCTGATCATCAATACAACCAAAAAAAAAAAACAAACAAACAAACAAACTAAATGAAAACCGACAAAGCTTAAAAACTCCTAATAAATCTTTAATTTGAGCTGTTTGTACAATTGACAACTTTCATTTAAACATATTTCTTTTAAATGTCTGGTAGTTTACACCTCTTTCCCTGTGTGGATAACAGGTCAGGGATTCTGGTTGATGCAAAGATACAATGCATTGGAAATAAAGCTGCATATAATGGTACATATTATAATTAAATCAATGTACAGTGTTTACATAAAATACATCAGAGGGGAGAAAAAAAAAGCATCCGAGATGGATTTATTATCGGTGAAGCACAAGTCTGGAGGTGTACGAGAGGCGACTCTGCCGGATACAAAAATAGATACAGTGATGCACTTAACAACTGGCTTATTTCTTAAAGTGTTCACTTTATTTTGTTGTTTTTACACATCCTGACAATAGTTTGGAAGTGGATGTAAGGTTGATTCTCAATGAAATAAAGTTATGACACATAATATAACAGGTATAGTGACATTAAAATAGTACATCACCATGGCTGTTTTTTTGTTTTTTGTTTTTTTCTCGTGTTTGTTTTTCTTAAAAAAAAAAAAAAAAAAATAAATAGAGAGAAGCATTTGGTTTAATATCAAAGGAAATTGCTACAAAATACCAAATCTGAAGATGTAAAACTCTAACAAAACTACATCTATGGCAGGCCTTGCTCACACCTTTGAATCGTCTCTATTTCTTAAATCCAGTACATTGTCCAGTAATGCAGTGCCAGACTTGAAAAAAAAAAAAAAAAAAAAAAAAAAAAAAATTTAAGGCACTGTTGGGTTCGTCTGCTACCTACCGCAGCAGATTATTATTATTTTTTTTAAACATTTGAAATGTGCATCATTTGTACAATTTCACACTGCAAATACTGAATCCAACTTTCAATTCACTGCATCAAAAAAAAAAAAAAAAAAAGAAATCATTATATCGAGCATCTCCTGGATTTTTTTTGTGTGTGTTTGTGTGTGTGTTTTCTGTTAGCATTATTTTGCATACACAGATGCTGTGAGAACACAATGAGCGATCGGGCATGGGGGGTGTTTAGAAGTGAGTATTACAAGGTTGTCAACATTCTCACAGTACTCCTTTGGACAAAAGAGAAAAAAAAAAAGAAAAAAAAAAAAGGAAAAGCAACATGGTAGCGTTATTACAAGAGGCTGATATGGAAAAAAAAAAACCAAGCATTTAGATTCAATTCTATGAAGGTTTTTTTTGCACCAACAGTAAAAATAATAATAATAAAAAAATTACCCAGCTTGAAAGAGGTAAATAATAAATATATTAAGTGATAATATAAACTTGGGGAATATATTGGATTATATCTGCAGTAGAAAGTTTCAGGTGACTTTCAGGTGGAAAAAAAAAAAAAAAAAAAAAAGTTCTGTTTTTGTTGCATCTAAATGAAATAACAAAAACGGAGGACAAAGGGAAAAGAGAAGCCCATATATGGAAAATACATGGAGCAAACAACAAACACATCTGTGTGTGTGTGTGTGTGTGTGTATCTGTGCTGTGGAGTGTTTGCCTCTGGATACAGATCAGATGAACTCTGCTGTGGTTTGGGGAAAAAAAAAAAAAAAGAGCAGCAAGAGAGAAAAAAAAAATGAGCTTATGTTTTTGCTTTTTAATACAGGAGATGTAATAAAGCTTGTGCCGCCATTCACATGTATTTACAGGACGCCCTCTGCAAATCTGTTCATGCCTTCCTCGCTTTCGCTTCGCTTGACTAAATAATAATAATAATAATAATCAGAATAATAAGAACAAGGAGTACATCAATCGAACATCTTCAGGAAGTCAACATCCACGCCGTGTTGTATTGAAAAAAAGCTTACATAGAGGCATACTCTGAAAACATGCAGCCGCTTTTTTTTTTTTTTTTTCGTACAGTGCCCGAATAAACCACCCCACCTCTCTCCCCCCGGTCACAGGATCAGTTAGTCGCACTGTGGAGGAGGAGAAGGAGGAGGAGGGAGGGAGGGATCTGCACACATCTTTAAATATTCCAGAAGAACTTCGCTTCCTTGTTTAAATCCATGACATTTCTAATACAAAGATTATAGAAAAAACAAACACCGCAACGCAGAGAACAGCTTTCCTCGCAAAAATCCTGTGTTGAGAGAGAGAGAGGAAAAAAAAAAAAAAAAAAAACAACGAAAACAAAACAATTGACAAAAAATTAAAAAAAAACAAAGAAAGCTCTCCCGTGGCACAGACTAAAGTCTTCCCCGTTATAAAGCAGTGAAGGAAGAGGAGCAGGAGCAGGAGGAGCAGCAGCAGCAGCAGCAGCAGCAGCAGCAGACTCGGTCGGTGCTGTGATGCTGGGAGGGCACGGAGGAGGAGGAGGAGGAGGAGGAGGAGGAGAACGGGGAATTCTAACGAGTAGTCGTCTCATGAGAAGCCTGAAGAGTTGGCCGAGCCGTGGTGGTGGTGGTGGTGGTGCTGCAGGCCGGTTGTAGTGTCCGTGGCGCCTGTGGTGGCGGTGTTCAGGTGGAGGCTGGACGCCTTCAGGGGCGTGCTGCAGCCCTGCGCCTGGGGGAAGCGCTGGTGGTATCGGTCCAAGCGCAGATACTTTACCGTCACCAGCTTACCTGTAGAAAACAAAGATGGGGAGATGAGGTGAGAGTGTTTACTCTGACTGTTTTATTCATGTTCATGGCAGATTAGTTGTTGTGTAACAGTCTGTCACACTATTATCAAATACATTGAATGAATGTGTAAATGTAACATCAAAATAAATGTAGAAGTCATTTAAATACGTTCTCCTCTACTACTACTTCATCATACTTTAAGCTTCAATCTTCATTTCAGCTTTAAACAGGTCACGAGTCTTTCAACTATTCAGATGTTATTAAATATTTTGATATCTTGTACAGTTTTGAATAATCACAGATTAAGTTTTATGCCTTTTTATCACAGTGTCTGAGTTTATAATGTGTGTGTATGGGAGCAGGTTAGAGTCAGTCACATGACCTGTGATGTCATCCTCTCTAACTCTTCAGCTGTTTTTCTTTTCTACATGTTTTTTTTTTTTTTACTTTATCTCTTGTAGCTGCCACATCTTTCACTTCTCGTAAACAGTTCATACGTTGAATTGTAGATACATTTGTGTTGTTTCACACAGTGTGACGACTTCATCAATAGGACTTATGGTTTTTGAACTGTCAGTCGTTAAACAAGAAACTCCCTCAACTGCCCCATAGACTCTAATGTTAACTGACCTCTAACACTCTGGAGCAAATACAGGAAAGTGGTCACTTTTTAAAACTGACACATATCAGAATGTCAGAAATCGATAACAAGTGCTGATATTGTGTAAATGTAAGAGTCATAAAACGTGCAATTTACCATCAAACCAGGAGCCATGAAGTGCCTTGAAGGCTTTCCCTGAGTGCTCTGCAGAGAGACACTTGACGTAGACGCAGCCCTGTGAAGAGATCAGAGGTTTAAATTTATAGGACACGTTTAAATTTATAATAAAATAATAATAATAAAAAAAAAAAAAATTGTTTGCCACTCTCAGATCTTACCTCTCGCGAGTTTTTGTCAACAGCGATGTGGACGATGCCGTCGTTGTCACTGCACTTCTCTAGGATCGCCTCGTGGATGGCGAGGTCCCAGTTCTCTCCGACCTCCCTGGAAACGCAAGATAGAGAAGAGGTTACGGGGAAGAGAGTGGAAGCGGTGGAAACGAGCGAACTGACGAGACAGGAACTCACATGACTGGGTCAAACATGTTTCTGATCTTCAGACATGGAGTCAGGCTGTTGGGAGGCGAATTCCTCCGGTCCAGAGGGAACGCTGAGGACGAGAGACAAGATCTCAGTGAAGTGAAGATGTTTAGATCATCTGTGGCTACACATATCTTTTAAGTCTCTGACTAACTCAGATGCAAGTTGGAATGGAGACATGACAGGGAAATGTACTCTGTACTGTTTCCACAACATACTCATCATCCAATAACCACAATACTTGTAAGGACAAGTGAAATTAAAAGCAGGGGAGTGTTACCTTTCCCCTGCCAGAGTTTTGACGTCATCATAGAGGTCTTGTCGCAGCTGAGTGAAGGCTGGATCCACCTCCAGACCAGGAAGTCCCCTCCACCGATCCTCTGGGTCTCTGTTCGGACCCTGGACTCGTTGGCAGACAGGAAGTTGGCGGCGCGTTCCCACACCTTCTTCATCTTCTTCCTGTGAAACGTCACAACAAGGAAAGCGCCGGGAAATAAAATGAATACGACGACAGACACAACTTAATGACTTTGAGGTCACCCTCTACGCGACATATTTGGTTTAATGACCGAGACTAGTATTTGGGTTGAACAGATTAGAGACAATGAGTGGGTGTGAGTGGTGTGTCATTCAGCTGCAGTGTGACTGGTACTGACCGGTCCTGAGGCGGCACCAGAGAGTCTCTGACGTGGGGGATGGGCAGGTACGGCTGCAGGTCCTGGTTGTCCTGACACGACTCGCCGTGGTTCCTCAACACATCTGAAGAACGGAGGATTAAAACACAATGAGCTCCAAAAACCAACAGCATGTAAATACGTTTATATTTACTGTGCTGCAGGTGAATAAACACCAAACTTTGTGCCATTACTAAAAAAATAGAGCTTTGAACACACAGACGTGACCGGTTCATCCTCTAAAGCTCCGTCAGATTGTGACGTTGTCTGTGAGCCGGGACTAGAGGACGGACACAGATTTGTCCTGAAGCTACTTCAGTGTCGTCTTCAGGTCTATTTGCTTCAGGTTACTGTTGCACTACAAGGTGAACTGTCTCTGGTTGAGTTCACTCTGCAGCAGCAGCAGCAGCAGCTCTGACCAGTCTCAATCTTTCTGCTGCTGAGCAACTCCTCCAATTGACACCACTGCCACCATCATGCTTCACTACACGGATGCTAATGCTAATCTGTGGGTTTAAGTCTTTCGGAGACATTCTCCCGTCTCTACAGAGGTGGCAGCTGAGTTCTCAGTCACTCCTCTGACTGCTGACTGTAAAAAGAGCCACGCTGGTTCCAAGTTCTTTCATTTTGTAATTGTTAAAGCCACAATGATCATAAAAACACTCACACACACACTAACGGTTCAACTTCACTGTGCAACACGCCGAGTTTTAGACACATCAAGGACAATTAGAGCAAAGAGGCTGTAAATGACCCCAAATTGGAGCCATCTCGAAGGAAAATTATTCCACAAATAGTAAGAATTCAAAAATGGCCGCATGATTTATATCAAATGAATTCCAACAAATCACGCCAGCGATGATCTTGGTATCTTTCGATACACAGAAGACAGAGAAATCTATTTCCTGATCTCTGCGCGAGACAGGAAGCAGCGTTGATGTCACGCGCTAAAGTTGGGCGATCATGTGATCTTACTTACCGATGATCCTGTCCACCATGTCGTACATCTGCCTGGTCTCCTCCTCCTCCCTCCTCCAGCGATACTTGACGTAGCAGACCACGCTCCACACACAGCCTACCACTGCACAGACACACAGACACCAGGTAGAGGGGGTCAAATATTGTTATACTAGGTGACGTCACAGTTGTCCCTCTCTTACTGGGCCATTGTTTCCTGTCACTTTCTCAGGAGAGTCAGCTTTTAAATAAAGATCTTAAAATAAAAAAAAGAAGCTGCCAGGAAAACTGCTTCAACTGCTGTCTGGAGCAGTCTGAACTGACAAAACAGTTTATTTTCTGGATTTCAGCATTTCTAGCTTTGATGACTCTTCGACTGGAGCAGAAAATAGATTTGAGCGGCTACTTCCTCGCCCCAGTGGATTCAACCCAGCGACCCTGATCAGAATACACAGATCAGAATTATCATGTTCTAACAGTAACAGCTCTAGGACCGTCTTCTCTGATTTATCCTACACTTGTTGTTGCGTGTTAGTGTTTGCTATGTTTTCTATCCAACCTACACAGACTGCGTAGTGAAAGCAGCAGTGTCCGTGCTCCATCTGTGCCCACACAGGATGCGTTCAAGTGCAGCACTGAGAGTAGGACACCTGTGTTGTGACAGCATTTGTAGCCTGACACACAATTACTCACTGTTGTATCGGGCGTTTACTATTTCTATAGGCACATAAACGTTACACCACCGCCTGTGCAGACAGGATAAAAGCAGAAAACACATGAACCACAACGTGCGTGAAATGGACGACGCGCCGCCGCTTGTCTGTGGTTAACTCACCAACTGCGATGAGGAAGACTCTGCTGATGACGGTGAGGAAGGCTCGGCGGAAGCGGCACATGAAGGGCATCTTGGGGTGTGTGGACTCCAGCCGAGAGATCTCGGCTATGTCGGTCACCGCGTCGTTGGCTTTCTGCCCGGTCACCCTATGAATACACACATAAAGATATGTACATATGTGTGAGTACAGGTGTCTCACACACACACACGGTGAAAAAGATTGTGTATAACATGAGCATGTTCGGTGTGTTACCTTATCCCGACTTCCGGGCCGGCTCTGATCACCCACTCCAGAGAAGTTTCAAAGAAATTTTTGAACTCCTCATTCTGGGCCTAAACAAAAGACACATGGTAGTGAACACATCAGCTCCTACTGCAGACTAACTCACATTCCCATTCATCTTCTACACTGTCTGATGTTTCTATTAATGGTCGAGTGTCAAAAATAGAAATGAATTATGTTTGCATTAGTGTATAATCTCCTGAAACTAAGAATCAAATGAAAATGTTCTCATCACATCCCACAGAGGAAGTAGATCCTCTTCCACACACCCTGTCATCTTTCTACGGTAGCCCAGGACAGTCAAACCAAACACTGGCTTTGATATGGTCTGAACACTTCTTTCCAGTAGCTAAAGGCTACGACAGCTACAGGAGAAGTTGGCGGGTTGAAATCTCCCAAGGACTTAACAAAACTCTAAACGTTAAAGGTTCAGTTTGTTGAAGTTTACAACCAATTCTGGTAAAACTCTGTTGGAATAACTTACCACTAAATACGCCGAGGCCTCGGCCATGGTCAGACTCCTGTTCGGACACGTCTGGTCTCCACAGTCGTGTTGGCCTGTGGGCACATGATGGGAAAAGAACACAGATTAAGAACTGAATTTACAGGCATGAAGCTGTGTTTTTTTAATCACAGTTGATAGTTTATACTGGACATTAACCATGTAACATACAGTCACTTCATTGAAACTGATGAGCCTCCTGTTGCTCTGAGGATGTATCATTTATTGTGTATGTGTCTATTGGATTCATGTCTGGTGACTGAAGAGGCCTGAATTCACCATCAGTTTGAGATCGTGATGCTGGAAGCAGCAGCCGTTAGAAGATGCTAACTTGTTAGCATAAAGAGAAGCACCAAACTGTGACCGACTGGTATTAATTAACAGGCCCAAGGTGAAATAACAAACACTTACTGAAGCTCCTGACCTGTATCTACAGAACCATGCTACATGGTTAACTGGTTGGATAATTACAGGAATAAACAGGTCTTCGTAATAAAGTGCTCTCCGGGTGTCTGTCCAAAAACACTAGATATTCATAGTCGCTACGTCTGGTGTTACAAAGTGTTGAATACTGCTTGTTTTCATCTGCACCTATAAAAAAAACTTAACGAGCAAATAAATTTACATCATTGTCCAGCACCACAGTGCAGCTACAGCTGTCAATGCACAGTGAAATGTGTGTAAAGTTGTGTTAAATAAACCTGCTAATGATGTTTAAATCCCTCCGCAGGCTGCGTAGTGCCAAGCTGTGTTGTCACTATTTAACCCGTGTTGGATATTCACACACTAACTGGCTCGGCTGGTTTCCTCTCAGATACGAAAAACCGATACTGTGACCGATGGTTGTTTGAGCTTGACAAAACATGTACAGTATTCGGCAGCGAGAGAGCTGTCGCTATGACGACAACACGGTGACAAATTACGATTAAAGAGATGGTGAAGTCGTAGTTACCGGCGATGTTGGCCAGGTGGTCGTGTAAGTTGAGCAGCAGCTTCAGGATCAGGTCCTTCTCTGCCTTGTCCTGTGGACGAGAAATGATCGGTTAATTAACACACGAACAGAACTGAATTTGTTTACAGGTATGTGCCAAAAAAAATTGTATATCGAGGGAAAGTCCTTTTATTTAAATAATTTGTTTCAAAAACTGGAACTTGTATGTAATATTAGTTCGTTACACACAATGTGAAATATTTCAAACCTTTATTTTTTTCAATTTTGATGATCATTGCTGAAAGATAAAAAAAAAACCCAAATCCAGTATTTCACAAAATTAGAATATTTCATGTGACCAATTAAAAAAGGATCTTAAACACAGAAATGTTGGCCTTCTGAAAAGCGTGTTAATGAATTATTCCCTCAGTACTTTGTTGGGCTTCCTTTTGCACTAATTACAGCATCAAGGAGGCATGGAGGCAATCGGGATTTGGCACAGGTCAGGTGTTACGGTTGCCCAAGTTGCTTTGATATTGACCTTCAGCTCATCTGCATTTCAGGCTCTCTGTTCCCTCATCTTCCTCTTGACAGTACCCCATAGATTTTCAGTGGGGTTCAGGTCAGGCGAGTTTGCAGGTCAATCAAGTACAGTTCCATGGCTATTAAACCAGGTAGTGGTAGTTTTGGTTTTGTTGGCAGGTGCTAAATCCTGCCGGAAAAAAAAAATCATCATCTCCAAAAAGCTCGTTGGCAGCGGAAAGCATGAAGTGCATGAAGTGTAGTAGACGCCTGCATTGACTGTGGACTTGATAAAAGAAAGCAGACCCACACCAGCAGATGACATGGCTCCTCAAGCCATCACTGACTGTGGAAACTTCAAACTGGACTTTAAGCAGCTTGACTTTCGCGCCTCTCCAGTCTTCCTCCAGACTCTGGGTTTTCCAAATGAAATGCAACATTTGCTTTCATCTAAAAAGAGGACTTGGGACCACTGAGCAACAGACCAGTACTTTTTCTCCTTAGCCCAGCACAGACGCTTCTGACGTTGTTTTTGGTTCAGGAGTCCTTGACACATGGAGTTCTACGGCTGTGGCTCATGTCATGCAGACGTCTGCATGTGGAGGTTCTTGATGCACTGACACCAGCCTCAGTTCAGTCCTTATGAAGCTCCCCCAGGTTTCTGAATCGCCCTGGATAGACAATCCTCTCAAGGCTGCGGTCATCCCTGTCACTTGTTCACCTTTCTGGCCACATTTTTCCCTTCCTTCCATCTTTTAAACTGGAACAAATAAAGGCTTGAAATATTTTGATTTGTGTGTGATGAACTAATATAACATACAAGTTTCACTTTTTAAAACAAATTATTAAAATAAATGGACTTTTCCTCAATATTCTAATTTTTTGGCACATACCTGTACCATTTAGTCATTTGTTTAACTCATGGACCTTTGTTGGCTATGATCAGTCCTTTAACACTGGGTATTATTGCCCATATTTTATTTACTTAAATGCTGGTGTAATATATGACGCACCTTGTTTCTATACTACATCGCTGGTTATTGCTGGATGTGTTGGAGCTACAGAAAAACTCATCACTGACTGAAAAGGTTTTGCACACCGCTCGTCACTAATGATGATTAATATGGGACAATTCAGTGTCACTCGCTAATGTGCAAAAAAAATTTCGTTTCCACATTTGCACGCGCTGATTTTTTCTCCGCCCCCTCCCACAAACACAGTAGAATTCTGCTCTCTAGAGGCCACGCAGCACCGAGGTGGGAACAGGACGACCGGTTCGTATAAACTCACCGGCTTCACCTCGGCATGTCTCTATTAACTAGAACCTGAGATTTAATAAAGTCTGGTTTGTGAAACTGGTTTGTACAGTTTAGTAAAAATAAATGTGGGGTGGGAAAAAAAAAAGCACCCCCGGCAAGATATTCATTTCTCTCTCTCTCTCTCTCTGCTTTTGAGCCGATGTGCACATAACAACAAATATCAGAGGCGTGAAAGGCAGCGCTGCTTGTGGGACAGTTCACGGCGTAGCCAGGAGAGAGAGTTAAATTCATTAACACGGCAGCACTCAAGCTGTGTTCACCGCTCACATCCATTATGTGTCCGAACCAATCGAATTCCAGGTTAAGTATACACATTGCACTTCCTGCTCTGTCTCCTTCTATCACTATTTATCCATCTACCTATATCCATACATATCTATGGATCAAAAACTTTGCTTCACAACTTTGTTTAGTTGGACACGGAAAGAAAGACAGAAGAAAAACAGCGAGGAGAGAAAATATCTACTTACATAAGCGGAGTCGAAGTCGGGGCCAAACGGGTGACTCTTAACTGCAACAGAAGAGAAAGTGATGGCGTCAGTGGACACAAACAACAGCTCATTAAAACTACAAACCAAACATGCAAAGAGGCACAAGATGGACACCGAGGAAGAGAAAAACTCTGCTCTTTTCGCCATAAGACGCCACGTATGGAGACAGCAGCACAAAAAAACCAAAAACAAAACAAAAACAACATGTGTGAAACAAGATTATTTACATAATGTTTAAATTAGTTGGGGAATGTTAATAGATTCAACCTGACGAAACAAAAACTGGCTCATCAGATTAAGTTAAAATGGAGGCGAACTCATTTTTCGCCCTTTACTTGGATTTAAAGATGAGATTAGTCACCATTCGATGGAATGTGCATTGCATCACCTGCGACCACACGCAGGTGCATCAGTGAACACACCCACGATTTTTAGGCATCTACAACATTTAGCCAAGATATAACTTTTATATTTACTTCAGTTATATGTAGATTATCGTTGTTATTTGGTAATATTTTTGTTTTTCCTCTCTCGCTCATCCAGTTTATAGGTGATCTTCTGGACGCAGTCATCTCTCCAAACACTCTTCAAAAAAAATAAAAGTCTGGAGGACACACCCTCAAAGGTCCTCCTGTAGTAGACCAATTATAAACTCCTGGCACTCCTTCACTTCCTGGGAACGAACCCCAGAAAAAAAAAGTCTGGACATTTGTATTCAGCCATACATGATGGAGGAAGGGTGAAACTTTGAGGCAGACTGCCTGGAGACAGGTTGAAGGTAATTGGCCTCATAATAAATTCATTCTAAACCAAGTCCTTGATTGTTCTGAGGAGAAATTGACTTAAAAAAATAAAGGTATAAACACAATTATGCCACATGGTGAGCTCAAACACTAGGTTTAAATTGGTAAGGGGCTTTTTTTTAGTTGCACTCTTTGGAAATATAAGCATCTTATCAGATACTTACTGACTCCCTCCACTTCTGAGGATCCAGATCCCCTCATCCTCAGGTACATGAGGCCTAGCAGCAGAAAGAAGAGGCAGGCTGCTGTGAGCAGGAACATGGACAGGTAGTGAGCGCTGAAGCTGCCGGAGGAGGCCACCTCTTCCCTTTTGAACTGCTGGAGCAGCTCATCCTCGGGGACAGACAGCTTGTGCTTGAGTGCTGCCTGGCTGTATGAGTGGTTGGGAGAGCTGTGGTTGGAGTGGTTGCCCCTGTACGGCTGCGACAGGCTGCTGTAGCTGGAGAAGCGCGGTCTCAAGCCGATGCTGAACCTGGTGGAGCCAGAGCCGCTGCTGTTTCTGGAGGATCCGTCCTCGCTGTCGACGTGGTTGTTTTTACCGGCCTCTCCTCCGTGGTTCTCGGCTAGGGACACGTAAATGGACTTCCTGGGAAAGTTGTGGTGGCTCCGAAAGCCTCCAGACAAATCCGAGTCCCTTCTCTTTACCTCGTCTTCCTCCCCCTCCTCCCTCCGGCTCCTCACCATGTTTAGACTCCCAGCCGGGCTAACCTCTCTGGTCGCCCCTCCCGTCTGAGACCCTCGACCGACTCCGTGAGAAGAGAACGCCGATTTCGCGTGGCTTCGTCTGGACTCGAACCTCTCTCTCTCCCGCTGTCGGTCTCGCTCTCCGGCGCCAAGGGCCCCGACCTCCTCCTCGTCCGAGTCTGAGTAATCCCCGGCTAACTTGCTAGTGACCAAGTGAGACGCCCCACAACCATTTAAAGAGCGAGAGTTCTTCTCCGTTTCTCCCTCATAATCGTCCTCGTCTCCCGATTCGTCGTAATCCCTCCCTTCCGCCTCGGGGCTGGATCTGGCACGAACTCCCCAGCCCAGCGAGACACCTCTCTGTCCGTCCGGACCCAGAGAAGAACTGCTGCTATTCAGCGGACTCCCAGCGCCATAGTGACTCTTTATACTCACGCTCGGCGTCGAGACGGGCCTTATCTTTGGTTGCTGTTGAAAACCGGAGCTCCGGTCCGCCCTACCGCTGTGATTGAGGCCCTTTCTTTTCAGTGGAGTTTCAGCGTCAGACTCGTCGGAGCTGAAGCCGAGGACGGATGACTTCCGGCCCGGTCTCCTGTTAGAGCTCAGGTGCGTGACGTCATGGCTGGCTGGCCTGGATCCCGCCGTGTTGCCGCCGCCAGTGGTGCTGTTGATGGCCCCGCCGCTACGGGTTTTACCCGACCTGGAGCCCCGCTGTTGCTGCTCTTCGCGAAGCTTCTTCAGTTTCTTTAAATATACCGGGCGGGTGTTTTCGGTAACCGGGCCTGGAGTGAAACCAAAGCGCTTCAGTTCGGAGAAAAGCTCCTCATCCGTTAGCTGCATTGACGCCATCTTAGACAAAACTCTCGGAGAAGGTTGTGTGACGGAAATGACGTAGAGGTGAAGTGGCAGTCGACCAACTGGGCTGCGTTCAAGATCAACACGAACTGTTTATAAACGATCAAACTGAGGGAGTTTCTCTAATTTAAAACCCTCACTTCTCCGCGTAGAGAACATCACAGGGTTTTAACTGCTAAAATTCACATTTAAAAAACACGATTATACCAACAAAATACACCGCGGTCTTTGGTTTATCCAATAAAATATTAAACGGGTGATAATTTCCCCAATTAAACAAATTATACCATTGAGTTGGAACTCACTTTTTTGTGTTAAAAAGACGAGAAAACTACTTCCTGTTACAATATGAACCTTTTTGGGAATCTTTCACATCCAAATTTGTTTAATTTTTTATAATTCTACAGAATTATAGATTTACATTTCACGTCACAATTTACCTCTATGTGTTAACTAACATTTATAAATCTGTCCCTCTTTTGTGTTTTACCAATGAAAACATATTGCCAGGTTACAAATTTCCTGAACAGAGGTGGAGAAAATATTCAAATCTAGACATTTAAAGGATCAGTGAGAAGGATTTATTGGTAGAAATGTAATAGATTATTCATGATTATGTTTCATTAGCACATAATGTCCCATGGGAGCCAATCATTGTGTTTTCAGTAGCTTACATAAAGATCTTTATTTCTATAAAAGGGGAAGTGGCTCTTCCATAAAGCTCACTGTCAAACATTGGCGCTAGAGTGGGATTTTTACATTTTTACGTCCCCTGTAGGCCAGTTTCTCCTACTAGCTAAGACAGGAAAGACTGAGCGAGTATTCAGTCAGTTGCGATCTGCAACCTCACCACTGCAACAAAAAAAAGTTGTCTAGTACCAGCAGTCAGGCAAGTATGTTCAGTTAATTCTTCTTTTGTTATTGTTTTGTATATATGTGCGTGTGTGTTTTTGTCTGTCAGGATGTCAGTCGAGGAAGTGGAAATGCTGGAGGATCAAGTTGACAACAACATAATGAACTATCCTTAACACGGGCAAAAAAAAAAATCTGAACACTCAGTGTGAATTGGAAGGTCTTTGGGCTCCCCAAGACATTTTGGCAGCCACAAATATTAGAATTGCAGTAGTAATATACAATATGTTTGGTCGTGGGTCAGCGCAGTGGTTAGCACCAAAGACATAAGACTGTAAACTGTATGTGAATGTGGCTGTAGATTTGTCTGTGTATATGTTAAACCTGTGATAGAGCAGTGACCTGTCCAGGTTGTACCCTACTCTCATCCACAGTCAGCTGGGATTGGCTCCAGACTCTCATGACCTTCAATTAGAATATGAAGTCTAGATAATAGATACATGAATGAATATTTGGTCTTAACAAGTATCACAACTGTTTGTAACTATGACTAAAACTGACCAGAAATGACTGGAGCCAGATTATCCTAATTTTTCCACCGTGTGCCGTCAGATTTGTTGCTATAGACCAGATGCAGCGCTCTGTTCTCTGACTGGACCGACTCTGGAGGATTATGCAACAAGAGCCTGGATGATGAAGCTGAGATGAGAATTAACAGCATCATTGTGACGAGTGAAGTGGGAGGAATTCCACCAAGAATCTCCACTGGATTTGAATCATTTCCTGCAGAGCAGTGGAGACAGTGGACGTCCGATCAGTCCCTGTTCAAGTGTGATGGGGCTTGTTGATGAGAGATACTTCAGTCTGTGGTCCAACTGTGTGCAGACGTTTTATGTGCTGCTATGGATAAACGCCTGTAGACATTTCTTCTAACTATGTTGATTTTTCATGGTTCATCGGTCAGGTGTTATTTACATAGGACTTTCCACAGAAACACACTGTAACACAAACCATCTACCTCATCTACACACAGAGCAATAAACAGCTTTGTTATAAATAAAAGAGAACAAAAACAAGAAACGCTGGAAACTTCATTAAAGTTGCAATGAGAACGCTCCAGAGGCAGGATTAAAAATGCAAAACTCACAATAGCCAAATAAAACAAAACACCACAATCAATGAATCAAAAGTCTGAAAGTGAGTAAAACCAAAGAAAGAAAAGATTAGATAAAATGTGGAGATGTATGAAACTGATGAACCAGAAATCAAAGTATGGTATGAAAAGGGAAAAAAAAACTGGGTCAGAGTAAACAACTGGGTCAGAGTATCTCCAAAACTACAGCTCTGTGGGATGTTTCCTGGTGCACAGTGGTCAGTATCTATCAAAAGTGGTCCAAAGAAAGAAAAATGATGAACATGAGACAGGATCAGTGAACCATGTGGTCTGATCCAGCGGAGGAGCTGCTGTAGTTCAAACTGTTGAAAGAGTTAAAGTTGGTTCTGATGTCAGAACCACCACAGATCAGTCAGGATGTTCACGCTGATACCTGTTCAATTCAAGAAGGTGTTTAGTCTGATGAATCATGTGGATGGACGGGTACATGTGCATCACATACCTGTGGAAGACATGGAACCATGATGCATTATGGGAAGAAGACAAGCTGGTGAAGGCAGCGCGATGCTTTGAACAATGTTTTCTTTTGGGAAACTTTAGATCCTTCATTCATGTGGATGTTACTTTGATCTAAATATTGTTACAGACCAAGTTCACCCCTTCATAGAAACAGTATTGCCTGATGGTAGCGTCATCTTTCAGCGGCATAATGTTGCTGCCACACAGAAACAATAGTTCATGATGGTTTGAGGAATACAAGTTCAAGAGTTGACTTCTCTCCAGCTCCCCCCGATCTCAACGATCCTCTGTGAGATGTGCTGAATAAAAAATCTGATCCATGGAGTCTCCACTTCAGGATCCACATCCAGGACTCTACTGCTAACGTCTCTAATCCAGATGTGACCAGACACCTGGTCTTATAGAGTCCAGGTGTGCACATATCAGGGAAATGGGACCTTAACACTAGACATGTGGTCATAATGTTGTCTGATCAGTGTCAAACACCAAAATCAATGTAAATGTAAAATTGATGTTAATTAAATTCAAATAAAACTTGGAATATCTAACTAATAAAATCATTCATCACCTTGAACTCGGAGAATAAGATTAAATGAATCTGAAAAATTTAGATTCTGTTAAGTAATGATACATAATATATGGTCTTTTTTTTTTATTAAATCATGCATAAACAATAGTTGAACATTAAATAAAGACAGAATCATACAATGTTTATTAAAAGATTTTAGATTTAACTCCTCACTAACCACGGTGCTAATAACATTATTTGGAGTTCTGCTCCTTCCCATAAAACATCATCATCACATTTACATCATAAAAATACAATATATACAATCATGAGATATTAATAAAGCCAGGCGTGCACTTATACTTCATTACAACAAACGCACACTGTCGTCTTTTTGCTGTTGTACATTAACATGCCAAAGGTGCAGCCTGATGGAATAGAAATCACGTTTAAAACATTCAACAAGAGAATAAATTAGTAGAGTGACCAATGATCTGAGACCTCTGAGATACTGCTGTGTTGAAGTAACAAACAGCTTCACTGATACAGATCTGCTTGATTTTTAAGCGAGATCAGCGACAGGAAGTAGTTTGGTGACGATACAAGAAGCTAACGCGGAAACACTTTACCGAGCGCACAGAGGTTTTTATTTTATTCAAGAAGATTCCCTTCTAACATCTTATTTATGATTGACAACGAGCTAAGTGAAGCTGTTTGAGGCGGTTTCTGTGGGTTTTCAGTTTTTAGTGTTTCTTCATGGAGTCGAGGACGCGCAGGATGTGCAGGAAGAGGTTGACGATGTCCAGGTAGAGGTTGATGGAGGCCAGGATGTGCTCCTCGGGGGACAGCTGTTTCATCAGCAGATGGGTGTCAAAGATGATGAAGCCACAGAAGATGAGGGCGCCGGCTCCGGCCAGGACGAGCTCTGTGCTGTCGCTGTTGAAGAAGAACTGAAGAGGAAAGAGACAAAGAATCAAAGAGTGAATAAACAGTGACAGTCTGAGCAATGACAATATGTAATAATGTGTATGTTCCACTGTCAAATCAAAGTCTTTATGCGCCACACTCTGTACACTTGCATTTCAGTAGAGAATTACCCAGAGTTCATAGTGCTGGCATGTGAACTACATGGGATTACTAGGGAAATACATTAAAATGAGCTCTGCTGCTGCTATCGTCGTTCCCTTAAACGTCCTAATGAAAACCACAAGATTTGGAGTTGTCATGGTAACGCAATATGGCACTCTACACGCTGCCCCATTCCTCTTTGAACCATTTCGAGCCCCATTGACTCTGCTGTTTGAGTCAATGAGGGTTTAGAGGACACTGAGATTGTGATGAGTTACTGACATCGTCTGTAACATTTAACACCGAATATAACTTAATTTTATATGATTTAAAAACAATCACTTTCCACGATGTACAGAGGCTTTTACTGTGAATGAATAGCTGTTGTATAAGATAAAGACGATAAAGAGTCAAAGCAATGGAATGCTTGTAGATGACTTCACTGCGATGGCGTATCATTATTACCACATACAGACCACAGACCAGACTCAGAGCAGCACTCCGGTTGCCCAAGGGGCAGTGAAAACACAGCAGACAATGACTGCTCTGTTAAAGCTGCATCAACTGTTTAATTTGACTAAAATCATTGGGAGGCGACCGTGCAGGTAGGTGAGCTGCAGCAGGAATGTGTGATGTATGACGTGTAACGCGTCGGGCTCCTTTCTGTCGCGGCAAAGGACGAAGAGGAATCCTGCAATTTAGGATCGATGCAAATAAGAAACATGCTTCAACTTGAGCGGACATCTGCTCGCTGCCAACAGCTCGTGTGCATCCGTTTGCTTCTGTTCACTAATCTGACTGTGACTCTCTCTCGTCCTCTCACTCGTCTTCCACTCACCCTCATGAAGCCGGCGATGATGAGAATCCAGAGGCAGGCGAACAGGCTGTAAGGTGAGAGCAGACACAGTGAGTCCGACTGCGATTTAAAAACAAACAAATCAACATTCGACCATAACAACAACAAAAAAAAAAAAAAACTAAAACAAAACAAAACTCACCCTACTCCCATTTTGCTGAAGTCTCTCTTGGACTGGAAGGTGTAGGCCGTCAACCCAGCGAACACGGCACAGGTCAGGAACAGAGCTTGCAGCACAGTGGAGTATTCATAGAAGGTCACTGTGGAGAGAGAGAAGCTGTGCAGTCAGGACACTATGCCAACAGGCTAACAAGATGGAAACTGACACACTCCTTCAAACGGATTACTCACCAGCTGTGGCCACAGACACAGCCTCCAGCAGCGTCTGCAAACCACACACAGTCAGTCACACATATATGGTCAGATGATTACTTGGTATTGATAACTTACTGCTGTAAAAGCAACTGAATATCAAATACAGAGATTAGATTAGAATTAAACGATGCTTACAAATACAAGCAGTAGGTAGAGGTTGACTGGATGTTGGTGTCTGTACACGGCCAGGGCCAGAAGAAGGACCAGAGAACCCACAGCTGAACCCAGAACCACAGCAGGACTGAGGAGGAAACCACAACACAGTCACACAACAGTGGCAACACCAGCAGATGTATACAACACAACCAACAAATCTGTAACCATTTAACTATGAAGTGTTTACTGTTGGAGGCATAGATATAATCTAAATCTAAATAATCTAAATGTATTTTTGGTGATTTGAGTCTTCAGTGTTTACATGTTTAAATATATTATATTATAAACTGTGTACGGCTGTCGGTTGTCAGTGGATCAGCACCACAACACAAAAGAGAGTAGTTTCCTGCCTCATCTCAAGTGTAAGAAGGTGTATTTTTATTCAGGTGTGGTTTAAGTCAATGACATTCTCATCGTGGTTGGACGAAGCGTCCTCACCTGGCGTGGACAAAATCCTTGATGGTTTGCGAGAACATGAAGAGAGCCGAGGTGGCTGTGGTCAGAATGATCTGCAGACTCAGGAGGCTGTAAACCTTCCTGAGGAAGTCTGACCAACAAATACATCACAAACACAAACACAGCAGAGAGAGACACAACATTATAGCAGCTGGGAAACCATCAACAGCTGGTTCACTTTGATTTTTATCTAAACATTTTTATGTTTACATGTGTGGCTGATGGTTAAACTTAGCCTGGATCAGTCTGAGCAGCTGGTTTATCTAAACACTGACTTCCACAGGTGTTTCTATAATATTATTGTGTTATGATAAACAATAAATATATCAACGCTAACCACCTACATGGAAAACACAGCGGTCTGTCTACTAATGTTATGTTAAACTCTGTGCCATGTGGCTAATACTGTGCTCTTTTTATTAAAGGGAAATGCAGTAGTGTTAATAAATGTTCTATAGAATAAAACAGCAATGTCGGTGGTTTAAATGTCAACAGTAGTTAGCTAATGCTAGCTACTGAAGCTAATGCTAGCATTAGCTTTACCTAGCGTTAGCTGACGTAGCTAGGTGTTACGTCAACACCGCGAGCCAAAACATTACTTTACTCACCCATTCGTATCTGGACACTGGCTGTGGCGACATTAGTGCCATAGTTGAAGTCGTCTTCAATAGAAGACCGGGGGTACTTTTCACTGCTCATGGTGTCGGTGCGTCCTGAGACGTTTATCTTAGCTCGTAGCTGCAGAGAAGCGGTGACTGTGAACACACAAGAACACGGAAGGACTGACGTTAAAGAGGCTGCGCCATGGAGGCGTCACGAGCTAATGCGCGTTGACACCAGCGGAGGGCGCTCACGAGCGGTGGAAAAAAATATCCCATAATGTTTATTGAACTTTTTTTTTCAGTGCGAAGTCATTCTTATGAGAATTAAAGTAAAAGTAAAGGTGATGAAAATAATAAAATAAAATAAAAATATTTTTGAATTAATATTGTTTGTATTCGTCAGTTTATGCTATTATCATTGGCTAATTTTATAATCAACTATATAACTAAAAATAATCCTAATATTGGTGATTGGCCACCATGTTACTATGTTATTTAATGAAATCTATAATATACTTTTCCACCTCACAGTTCCAGTGTCAAGTTGCACAGTGCAGATACAAGATGACACAGTAACAGTAACAGGATAAGGTGTGTTTTGGTATGAATTTAATATGCTGGTATGATTGTTGATGAACAGGCTCAGCCGGACTGACAGAAAGATGGTTCAGTGACCCAGGATGGGAGATAAGACAAACAAATGAGGAACTGATTGTGATCAACACGTCATGTTTGTAACGCACATACTTATTAACAGTGTTCAAAATCATTACTGCAAAAGAAAAAAGCTGCTGGATGTCTCTTTTATTTAGTTAAAAACGAGTCATGACAGACATATAACTCATCTCTCTAACACTCTTTACCTTTATGTTACACTGAAAAAAAAAATGTTTTTTTTTTTGAGTTTGTAAATACATTGAGGATTATTAAAGTACTTTCTACAAGAATATATCATTTCTGTGTATTACTTGAAAATCTCATACACAATTGGTATGCTCTTGTCATTTTGACATGTTAGTAGATTGATTCGAAACAAAATGAGAAATCCAAGTAAAAATATTTTTGAAAAGAACCAGCACATCAGTGGTTTCCCAGTCGACGGAAAGTGAAAATTCACCACAGTTAAGGTAAGAACTAATTTAATCATTAATAAATATATAAATAAATAAATATAATAACCAAGCCAACTAAACTTTGCAACGTTATTTGAATGCATCTTGGTAGGCTGCTGAATTATTGTAGCATCTGGTATGACAGCTAGCATTTGGTCTGTCGGGTTATTTTGACGATAATTCATTGTCTTTATTCATATACACGGATTTGTCATTATTGTTACATTTACATTCAAAGTATGGTAGTGTTACTAACTACAGCTAACATGCTGTTGAGTGGAACTATAATATTAACAGAAGCACAGATGATCTGGTGCTAATGTGGTGGCCTGGTGGCTACGGAAGCAGAATTACGTCTAGAAGGTCACAGGTTAAAATCCACCAACTGTAACACTGAGATACCCTTGAGCAAAGTACCCACAAAGCTGCCCCCTGCTCACGTGTGTGATGGGTTAAATGTAGAGGTCTAACTTCATTGTGTGCATGGTGTGGTGTGTTCAATGATAAAATGGGAATCACTGATCATTGTCATTTACTTATTATTATTAAATGCATCAAGAGATGAAATAAATTTTTCCTTTAAATTTACGAGCTATTTCTGTGTGGAAAAAGTAAACCCCATTTCATTTTTTCAGTGTATAAGCTCCATGTGTAGAGTTTTTTAGTGATACGTGTCTCTTTTTTATCCGTTACAAAACACAATAACACGCAGATGGATAAACAAAGCTACATTTCACTTTCTGTTCACTCTTCTCAGCTGAGTTTGAATGCTCCTCCCCCTTGTTTCTCCAAAGTCACATGATTTAGGAGCAGAGCTGGAGGAGAGCTGCTAACAGATTGCATCCTGGGAGATTTTATTCCCGGGTGATGTACTGATTTGGTGTTGAGGCGAACAAACACTTCAATAAAAGTGGCAATATTCTCTGGCAAATCACCTTCAGTCAGGCGTCCAGCCTTAACGGCCGCCCACACGCTTAAAGATGTGACAATCACCGACTGTGACTGAGGTGTCGGACATTTTGGAAGGGGAAAACCATAGTCATAAAAACATAAACACACTGAAATGGACTGAAAGTCCAGGTTTGTATCATATCTAACTGGCTAGAATGAGATTTATTTTATTATTTACTTCATTATATTATTATTAATCCACTTACAGCATATGTACCACATGGTTATTATGTAATTTTTTTAAAAGTTTGATACAAATGAAAGGAGGTCAGTGAATTTCAACCAAAATATGTTTTATTTTTGAGCTTGTCTGATCAGAGATAAATAAACTGCTTGTGATCTATCATTTAAAACAAATAAACAAACAAAAAACAACAAGGGTGAATGTGAGACTTTATGCATCAGTGACATATAAAAACGAAACATTATAAAACACGTGTCTCATGTTTTTTTTTTTTGATCAGGTGGAATTCCCCTTATTGGTTTGGATTTAGTTTCTGTTTTCAGTCATGAGGTCTCCACTGTGACAGCGCCCCACATCGGGGCGTCGTGTAGTTTTGGGTGTTTTGGGAGGACAAAGGACAAACAAAAAGCACAAGACACTTCCATAACAGCATGAGTGATCCCTGTCAGACAGTAGTAGATCATTGGCAGCTACAATCCTCTGTCTACCTTTAAAAAACTAGAGAGGATACATTAATAACTATAATCTAGCTGAGGGAACGTGTTCAGGCATTTTTATAGGTCACTAGCTCCTTTCATTTTCTCATTCTCTGTTTAAGTCTCTGGCTTCTCTCTTTCCTGAACTCGTGACTGTTGGTGAAGTACCAAACCACAATATTTTCACAATAAAAGTAGTGGACGGTGTCAAGATGACGAGCTAAAATGTGTTTCCAACACATACATATGAGTTAATACATATTATTTGCACTGCCATTTATATAAACTAGTAGATACATTAATGAAATGAATACATTTTAAAGGTAAATCATAAAAGGTTTTACATATACACAAATTTCACAATAAATGTAGCAGATGGGACAAAGATTAAACTTACTAATGTTTTTAAGACATAGATAGATGTAAATATGTATTACTTTTACTATTACTGTCATTGAACTAGATTAGAAGATACATTGTTGAAATTCAAATAATTTAAAGGTACTGCACTGACACTAAAAATTTCACAATAAAAGCAAGAAAAGGGGTGAAGGTCACATTTTTTTTTTACATTTTCAACAAATAAATATGTATAAATACATATTACTTACATTGTTAAGATTATAAATTAGTAGATAAATTGTTGAAAGTAATACAATTTAAAGTTAAACTACAACAGGCTTTACACAGACACTCTCCTGGACTTTGGATCAAGGTCTCATGCAATGTTTGTCACTCAATACAAACAGTTTGAGAGGTTTATAATATTTTAATGGAGCATAAACATATAGGCTATATGATACAGAATAAGAGATAACAGACTTTTACTGTCATTGTATCACAATATAAAGAAATGTGTTTGGTAGTTCCCAGACACTAGAGCAAGAATATACATAAATATAAAAATGTAAAATAAAAATACATGTAGTACGATAGTAAAGCTAGTCAAACGTGTGCGTTAGAGTGAAATACCAAAAGTATACTGCATATATTGTAATAACAAAAATGTAATAATATACTATATAATCCAGTGTTATATTGTGTATAATATATTAAGACTGGAAAAGTGTAGATTGAAGTAAATGGAGATTAAAAGAAAGGAACAGAAGTATATAAGAATATGAGAAAACAAACGACTCAAAGAAGAAAACTTTAGAAAAAAAATATGGTATAACAAGACAAGGGACTGAGATTGGCCCCTAACACTCATCTAAACAGTAGGATTGTGGATAGCTGGGGGTCTGGAGGCCATATTAACTTGCTCTTTTGTTTGGCTTCGTTCCTTAGGAGAAGCTGAATGAAAAAAAAGCCAAGTTTCTGCAGTCTCATGGAGGAGGTGTTGGTGGGTTTTTCAGGGAGTTTTTGTGTACACATTGAACCAAACCTGTTCCGTCATATTCTACCTAGTAACAGCGTGATAGAAATTAATGATTGGCTGACGTCGCTCAGCGGGCGGCGTCAGAGCGCGAGGCTCTTTAGGACTGAGCTCAGAGATACTTTCATTACTGTCATATCACATCCCGCTGTTGGACGCGTCGCTGCTGAGAGAGACAATAAACAACCAAAAATGAAGCTGTGTCTGCTTGTAGCTGCTCTGGCAGCTGTTTATTTCACAGTGGATGCCAAGCAGAGTAAGTATTATTATTATTTTTATGAATTTTATTATTTGTAAGTTAAACTGGAACTTTGCCAATTTACTGAAGAACACCAGAAATGCATTAAGAAAGCTAAAGCTAATGGTGGCTAAACGCTAACTATATCAACCTTTAATATATAAATATATACACTGTTTAAATGGGTTTTTTTTGTGTTGTGTGTGTGTGTGTGTGTGTGTGTGTGTGTGTGTATATATATATATATATATATATATATATATATATATATATATATATAGTTTAAGGCCAGTAGTGAAGCCTTTCGTTTGTAATTAAACATGTTAGAAGCCAAAAAGAAGTGAATTAGAGACTAAATATCAAAGAGAAATGCTATTAAAACATGTTTATCACGTTTTTAATTCGACGGAAATCCCCTCGATTTCATTTAGTTTCGATTTCAAGTAACAAGCATAACATTTGTGCTGTGACAGTGCCATCCAGTGGCTTAGATTAATCACAGACAATTATTTAATTCGCCATGAAACTCTTCATGTGTATGTCTGTGTTTGTCTTTTGCTGGAAATGTTAAGAATAGAATAATTTCTATCAGTGTAACATTTGTCCTGGAAGAGTCTAAACTTAGTTGTGATCAGTTTAATTCTTATTTTCCTAGTTGAAGATGTGGGGAGTTTACTTAATGTGTGTGTTTGGGGATAAACAGATGTGTAAAAAGTGAAGAAATCAATAGTTTTATACCTACATTTTCTTTTTTTTTATTGTCAAATAAAAGCAAATTAAAGTGGTCGACTGATGCAGGTGTTTAATGGTCGATACGTATTTTTTATATTAACTTTTATTAACGGATAAAATATGACTTAAAACACACTCACTGAACTGAACTCTTGCTCTACACGTCCACATGTAAACAAAAAGTAAAGCTTGGAACAGAAATATCCACAAGCAGCCTTGTTTATCAGCTGCTCGATGCGTTTACCTCTGTGGTAGTTTGACACAGTCTCCTTTTCCTTGTCGCCTTCAGGTCCACCCAAGGTTCAGGTGTACAGCCGCGATCCCGGACAGTTCGGCACCAAAAACACGCTGATCTGCCACGTGAGCAACTTCCACCCCCCTGACATCAGCATCCAGCTGCTGAAGGACGGAGTTGAGATCAGCGGAGCCAAGCAGACCGACCTGGCCTTCAAACAGGACTGGCACTTCCATCTGACCAAGAGCGTGGACTTCACACCCACAGACGCAGAGAAATACAGCTGCAGGGTCAGCCACAGCAAGAGCTTCTCTAGAGACTTTGCATGGGGTGAGTCAGAATCAGTCAGAAAGTTTGAAATGTGACTTAAACACGAGACACATGTTACTGTTAGAATTATATAGAAATGCTTTTATATTCAGGACTGCAGTAAAATAACTATTGTCGACAAAACAAATATCCAAAAATACAAAATACAGCTTCAGTTGTAAATGCAAAGTAAACTTATGGAAATGTTTTCTTTCTTTTTACAGAGTCAAACATGTAAATGAGAAACGAGTCCCACCTTGGTGAGTTCACATTTTTTATTTTAATGCGTTTTATCCAGGACCACCATGTTTGTTTTCCACAGCAGATTATGCTTTATTATTATTATTGTTGTTGTTGTTGTTGTTTTATGACACTGTCATATTTTTATTTTTCTCTCCAGAGTGATAGAAGATGTTCTGGCCACAGCTTCGGCAGTGGTTGCTGCAGCTGAGTGCACACCTTCAATCAAAAAACAACAAAACAACAAAAATCAGTCTCAACTAAATTTCTCACTATTTCTTTCACAAACCAAATATCAATATCATGTTAATGGAGCTGTAAATTTTCAGTCTTTGTAATATGAGGGATTATGTGTGGGCTGCAGGACATTTTTAGTCATGTGTTTGATTTGCTTGAATTATTGGCACCTTATTTTCCATCCTTTTTTTTTTTTTTGTTGTTGTTTTTACTGAAGATTGTGTGTATATATAGCGTTACTATAACACACCTTGTTGTAATTCATCCTACTGATATTTGTCTACACCACTGTCCCCCTCTTAAATTAGATGTAAAATTAACAATTGGTCAGTGATAGAGGAATGGGATACAGAAAAAAAAGATGTATGTAATTTTTATGTCATCTATTTTGTGGACAAAAATAAATAATTAACTAAAAATGTATTGTTGTTATGCTTCAAATACAAACGTTTTGTCATTGAAAGTTAAATTTTAAGGATGTTTATCGTTGTTATCATTTATCAACATTGTAGAACATTGTATCCATCACACCTGCTCTTTAAGTTAAACTTCATTAATCAAAACTTGTACAAAAACAAAATGAATCAGTTGATAACAACAACATGACCAAGATATTTTTTCACGTTTTTGTTTCCTATGTAAGTCAACTTTCTGGATTAAATTACCAATTTAAAAAAATGTTGATTCGTTACGTTTTTTATTTTTATTTTAGTATATCATTATTATTCGTTTTGAAAATCAACAGAAAGTAACAACAAACCACACACACAATGGACATAAATGCTCAGACAACTTGGTCAGGAAGTTCAAATAAACAATAAAACCTCGCAACATGTCGGGCTGATTTCTACCTGGCAACACGCACCATTGGTGTTTTCCTATTGGTCGAAAGCGGAGCTGTGTGGGCGGTGCTTGTGTCTGAGCGCCGCTGGTCGTTGTGGTGGGCGTGGCCAACACTCGTCTACCGCCCGAGTTATTTCCTGGTTTAGCGATTTCATAAATTTTAAATATTTTTTCTCATATTTTGCATCTTGTATATTAGACGGCGAATATGATGAATAAATATCCGCCTTTATGCGCGCGAACGTCGACGTTTAATAAGATAAAGTTAAAAAAAAACTTCATTTGCCTGCCCCCGTTGTCTCCTCCCCTTCACAACAGACACAACTCCAGACATTAACATTTACTTTCGATTTACAGCGTGGCGTACATTCGTCGCCCGACGTTACTGGGACGATAAAAACAACAATTTACCCCAGAAGCTGCAACTATGAAGGTGTTGATGTCCGTCGCTGTCCTGTTCGGACTCGTTTATCTTTCCTCGGCAAAATCATGTAAGTAATTTACTGAACGATAAGAAAAAAACACCGCGGTGTCGTTGTCTTCCGTGAACAAAGGCCCCTAAGCGTCTTTACTGCTTTTACTGTTCAATTTATCGCTAACGTGGAAGGAAAAACTTCCCTCAGGTATAGTTAGCTCTTAAATAAAAGAGAAACACGGTGTTTTTGAGTTAAACGAGTAAAAGTCAAGTTCAGGGTAAAGGTTAACTTTATGTCTTCACGTGTCAAAGTCAAAGTCCTAAAGACAAACGACAAAGTGAAGCAGTTAATAATGCAATGTTATATTTTGTAGTTCCTGTACATTCAAATAATACATATAATACTGGTATTATACTAATATAGACTATTAGAACATTTTCAGTTCAGTTTAATAGTTTAACAGTTAAAAGAAACAGAAAACCAGTTTGTCAACAGGAAGTACTTCTAAGGAAATGACACCAACTCATAAATATGTGAACCAGCTAAATTATGGTATGTTGTTTCATTGTTATTATTATTATTATTATTATTATTATAGTCTGTATTTGGATCAGTTCATTTAGTTTTGAGTAAAAACAGCTGTTGAAAAATAAAAATGACAAAAATTTACAAATGATAACTACACAAGATTAAAACAAAATAAAACATCATTAAATCTTCTATCTAGACAATCTAAAAAAAAATCTAATAAATAATAATAATGGTAATGAGAAGAAAGAACATTTCACAACACGTTCAGTTACAAATATATAATTTATATAAATTGTAAATTATAATTGTATATATTTTGAAATATAATTACAAATCTCGGTTTGGTCTTTACAATCATATTGCTTGACCAGTAAAGCATTATTATTATTGTACTACTGTTGTAGTACAATAATATTTAATAATAATATAATTTTTTTTTTTTTTTTGTTTTACAGGTTTGACTGTATGTCATGCAGATATGTAACCTAGGTTACTACCAATGACCACTGTCAACTCACTCAATAGTGTCATAGTAATAACTGAAATTGTTTCTCTGTGTTTAGCTCCACCCAATGTTCAGGTGTACTCCCGAAAGCCAGGACATTTTGGGAAAAATAACACCCTCATCTGTCATTTGACCGGCTTCTACCCACCCGAAATAAGCGTGGAACTTCTCCACAACGGGCAGGAAATGAACGGAGCCAACCAGACTGACCTGTCCTTCGAGGAGAACTGGCACTACCACACAACCAAGTGTGTGCACTTCCACCCAAAACCTGAGGACAAGTTTGTATGCAGAGTGATGCACATGGGACGGAGCACTGATTACGCCTGGGGTACGTTTGTCTCTTTTACAACAAACACACGTTCAGTCAGGTTGTTGGTTCATACGGCGCAACGATTTAGAATAATGATAAGAAAAATAGCAATGTGTTAACCTGCTTTTACAGCCCCTTTACATTTTTGTGAATTTCATGTAACGTCATGGTTACATTTTGTTTCTGTTCTCACATCGCTACAGCAGCTGAATTTATCCACTAGAGGTCATTAAAGGTTTACGATATCTCAGCTTATCTCTCAAATACTTTCTTCCATCCAGACTGAATTTTGTTCTTTTTACACTGAGATTCATGAACGTTTTCCTGTAAAACTGGTGAAAATTCAGAAAAATGTCAAATAAACAAACCGATAGTGTTTAGCAGATAGATAGATAACAACTGAATTACCTTCTTACAGCCTTCTTTTTTTTTTTTTTGGTCTTTATACACATTATCTTCAAAAAACACACCCATTGTCCCACAAAAACTTTGAATAAAAGTACATTTAGATATACACATATAGGACGTGATCTAATTTTTTGTTGTCGTAGTTAAAGTTGTATATTTCACGTGAACTTACATCTCAACCTGTGTTTTACAGTTTCAGATGTGTAATGGGGATTCCCACTTTTCTGAAGGTTTGTATCATACTATCATACATATCACTGTCAGAGTCATTTTTTCAATAGAAAGAAAAAAAGAAAACACTTTTGTTTTGTTTTTGAGTTGTACAGTTGTAGATGTAAAACTCTATTTACCATTTCTGTTCCCTCCACAGGCCTGCTCCATCAAAGAAAATAAGGATTATGCAGATCTAATCTTTCCAGCTTTTACAACTATTTAATATCATTAAATGAAAAAGAAATCTGTGTTTCATAATACTGTTGCAGTTTTTGGGAAAACTGTAATACAACATGGCAAAAAACTAACTTAAAGTAACAAGCATAAAATGTAAAAAAAAAAAAACAACAAAAAAAAACACAAAAAAAATTATTTTCATAAAAAGTGAAAAATCAGTATCTGAATTCAATCTGAAGGAACACGTACATTTAGCAATGATGCTAAACAATGATGCTAAACAATGATGCTAACAGAGCAACATGTTCTGCTGTGTTGCATTGGATTTCTGGATTACCGTACCTCTGTTTAATTACATAAAAAACTAGCTCTGTACTATATTTCAACTATGATTTGATTGATTTCTGTGAGGACACATTATATTTCTTTTCTAAAATAATAGTTTGATGATGTGAAAATGTATGCATTTTGTACTTAACTTTTAAAATTTAAAAATCTTCTAAAAGATCTAAATGATCTCTGTCTTTATGGTTGATTAATCATGAATCACTCTTTATTTTCTGCACTTACTATCTATAGTAGCACTTTTCTCATGGTGTTTTTGAAAACTGGCTGAACAGCCACTGAGTTCTGGTGAATAAAGTGTTCAAAATAAACTTTATTTTCAAATAAGTCTAATGTCTGTGTGCTGTTTGTAATGTGTTTAAATGGCTGGTCTTATCATTAGGCAATTTAATTTTAATGCAGCTTCCACGGAGGGAAAAAACACACTCAAAACAAAAGTATATTACAAGTTTCAGTTGATAACATGACATCACAGTGTGAGTTGTAGTTTTAGTGTTACACCCATACGAAGAGAGGGAACTTCACACATCGATTCCAATGGAGAAGAAAAGTAAGTCATGATTGTTAATCTCTAAATGACCATCTACATATCAACTGTTCAACACAGAGTGAGCAATGATCAGAAATGTTATTGTATAGTTGAGGTTAAAGCATCTGCTTTTAGATACAAAGATAGATGGATATATTTATTTATCCCACCAGGGAAATTATTATGTCAGCAGCAGAGACACAGCATCGTAGACACTAGCAACCACATTCTGGTAGAAGGTCTAAAACATCTTACTGCATAACATCTTAAGAGTTCAGTCCTTAAATCTTAAGTCACGTTATTGTCTTTGCAAATCACGTCACCATCTGTAATATTTCCACCGTCTAAAAACAAACAAAAGATTAGTTTTTTCTCAATTGTTTACATACAAATACTGATACTTGAGACACAATGACCACAACATGTAACTCATACACCAACCCCCTGAACCAACTCTGCTGAACTACAAGAACAATTCCTGTTTTACACTCAATCAAAATTGTCATTCAAAATTCTAAAGTTAATTGCCCTGCTATGCACACTGACTCATCACATGGGAAAACACCTGTTACACAGTTTTACAATTAGCGATCACATCTTTATCATAAAAGGCAACAGGCCAGGGAAAATATTAAATTAAACATTAAATTCTCCTGTTGTTTTGTATGTAGACCGCTGTATGTGCGACTTTGTGTTGGTTGGAATGTACACTGCGTACATTGTTCGAAAATATTATTCTAAAATATTTACAACACATGTATGTACTGTCTGTAGTAAGTGTAACACTGAACAAAAAAAGGCTTAAGTCACATGATGAATGAAGAAGTGTTTTCATTCATCATAGTGTTTGTACATTGAGCACATCGGTGATCAACTGGTTCTTATAAATGTCTGTTCATATGATGGTTTGTGTTTGTCATTTAAAAACAAAACAAAACACCATTCTAAGAAGAAATAACACAGTTTTGAATGTAAAGTTTCATTTTGCAGGAGAATTGAGGGGTTTTGTCCTTTGTGTGTGTGTTTTGTGATTTGTGTGTAGAGATCTGAGAGTATGAGGCATGCTTTCAGAAAATGTGTGTAAACAATCGAGAAAAACTGTAAAATATGTTTTCAAATAAGTCAGCCATTAAAAATAATTTAAAAATGAGTGCGAAGTCACTGAGATCATCAGTAATTACACTATTAGAAATTGATGTCTGTGTATATGTGTGTGTGTGTGTGTGTGTGCATTACTGTCCCACTGTCTTTTTTTTAAACATATAACTAGGCTACTTATTCAGCATTCAAATGAAGTGAAACTCC
Source organism: Polydactylus sextarius (assembly GCA_016801845.1). Taxonomy (NCBI): domain Eukaryota; kingdom Metazoa; phylum Chordata; class Actinopteri; family Polynemidae; genus Polydactylus; species Polydactylus sextarius. The sequence continues at coordinate 14,160,076 of CM028923.1, read as the reverse complement.
ACACATCTCTGTTGTGACATTCACAGCGTTACAGTCCAAGTTTCATGACATCTTCTGACTCGTTTTTTCTTCTCACAGCTACAGTTTCAGCTCTTTAAAACATTTTTATTCTCTTCAACATCTTATTTTGTTTCTCACAAATTTCTCTTCACACATTTTCTGTCCCCTAAAATGTTGACACAACGCGGACACACGTCCATTAACCCCAGTCACTTTGTAAACAGTACTCTGTATCCTCACTGTTACGTAACGTGGCACTGTCACTAGTGGAACCGTTAACAGCAGCTGGGCACACACAGCTGACTCAAGATCACCTGCTTAGTCATGTGACCGATTGGTTAGTGCCAGTCCAATCATAGTGCGCATGCGCGACCCCCACCAGTCGCCACCGCTGCGCTGTTACTTTATTTGAGCTCAAGAAAGTTCAGAAGAGTCAGGGCTGGCACGTTTGTGTCAAATGACGCGCGCATGCGCACTTACACATATTATATACTTACACACATACGTATATATATATATATATATATATATATATATATACACACACACACACATATATATACATACACATATATATATATACTGTATAACTATATAGAAACTTAAAAAGCGCTTTCTATTTAAAAATATATTTAAAAAAATATAAACTCTTCCTCTGTGAATATATATATATATATATAATTCATCATTCATTTACGGAGAAACGCGGTTGTTAATAATGATTTAGTTGTCATCGCACCTGTTATTATTGTTGTTTATATCATTGATATTAGTACAGAGCATGGTCTTGTCTTTGAAGAACACTTACTCGGGGTTTTTCTTTAATGTTGTAAAGTTTGTCGTGAGTCCTTCTGTCTGACTCAACGAACAATGACTTCACTGGGCCGTTACGCTGCGTGAGCGGACACGGGGAGTTTCCGCGTTTGAGCAACAATAGTGAAGCAGCTCGAGTTTGTGCATCAGTCTAGTTGAGCGAGAGCCGCCGCGCGCATGGATTCATCCACTTACCTCTACGACGTGTCGCCGTTTGTGGTCGAGCGCTTCTGTCAGATCATGGACAGCGGCGACGACACTCTGGGATGGCGAGGACTAGGTGAGAACACCGGCCTGCTGTTTTTGTTGTTGCTGCCGCAGTTTGTTTTCTCGTGATGGTTCACCGCACTCAAACGTAGCTCGCACACATCTGTATCGAACAACAGTACAAAGTGGACAGAGTTGAAACAGCTGGCGTGTGGCTGCTGTGCTGCCGATGCCCGTATCTCTAATATCTCATCCATCTGTTTATGCTTTCCTTTTTTTTTTTTTTTTTAGAAAAGTCGACAGTTTAAATAAGTAGGTAAGATTAAGGTCATTCATTTATCAGATCAAAATAAGTTTCACAACTTGTGTAGCTGTTGATCATGGGAGCTCCAGTTGAACCAACTGATCAAAACAACTGAGAAGACACTTTTTTAATCTTTGAATTTGACCCATTTAACTGCAGTCAGCTGATTAAAACCCTAGTAAATAAGTACTACCATATTTTTTTCCCTCTATAAGCATTAAATTAACATATGTTTCCATGTTGCGTAATATTGTGAAATGAAATGGAACAAATGATTCTACTCACCTATATACCCACTGCTTCCCTCCATATGTTTAACTTGATATGTGTCTATGTGACGTCTTCAGCTGTCCGTGTGGTCTCCAACCTGTTGGAGGTCCGGAGGCTGGAGCGCTGCGTGGCAGCGGGTCGCAGTCCCACCAGAGAACTGCTGTGGTCCTGGGCCCAGCAGAACTCCACAGTACAGGACCTGTTGAACGTGTTGCAGGACATGGGCCACCACCGGGCCCTGCAGCTCTTGCAGAGTCAAGTCAAAGAAGACAGTCACAAACCTACAGGTAACCTATCAGTATTTGGTGCCATTGGCCGAAGGGGTGTGTGTTGCTTTTCTACGGAATGAAGCAGTTTTTCCTCCTAACTCTATAAAGTTTTATTGATTTTCAATTTAATAATTTTTTAATAATAATTTGCATCTCTTTCTCTTTCTTCTTTTTTTTTTTTTTTTTTTTTTTACTTTGAAGAGTTAGTTCTGCATTTAACATCCTGTTGCAGTCCAAGTAGGTGAAAAAATATGTGGCTGTACATAGCAACACTCCACAAATCTGATACTATAAAATAGAACAATAACAGTAGATTAGATGAATTCTCACAAAAGATTAAGGCAAACTGGCAAGAAGAAGACTAAGGTTTATAGTTTCAGTGTCCACAAAAACTCACAGACTTTGAGGCGCATTCCTGGTAAGTCTGTGAGGGAACTGAGTCTTTAGAGGGAACACTGAGACTGAGTCTGAATAGACCAGGGCAATGGAAAACAAACAAGCAAAAAGTGAGACCATTCACGACAGAACAATCACAATAGTCAGAAGTATATGATCTGAAAGAAGAGGATATGAAAGTAAAACCACATATAGTGGAAAATTAAGCCTGACACAGTGTCACTGCTACTCATTACATTACAATGTACAAACATTGTCATGTTTGTACTTCGAATTGGTAGAAAAGTGAGAATTACGCACATTCTTATTGATGACAGGAAGTGGTGAGGAGAAGAAAACAAAAAGAACAAAAGAAGTCAACAAAAAATAATTCTGATGTATGAAGACAGTCATCAATAGACAAGTGGAGAAAATATGACAGAACAGTTACTTTACCAGAAGCAAACATCTCCAAAACTGATGAAAATGCAAAACGGGTTGAGCAAACAGAAGAAAAAGAACAACAACAAAAAAAGACAGACAGATATAGATGGATGGATGGATATAGATAGATAGATAGATAGATAGATAGATAGATAGATAGATAGATAGATAGATAGATAGATAGATAGATAGATAGATAGATAGATAGATAGATAGATAGATAGATAGATAGATAGATAGATAGATAGAGGACACTATGAACAGTTCAAACACAGATCAATGTTGGCATCAACAAAAGAAGAACAAGATTTGTTTGGAAAGTTTGAAACTGTCCACCCACAGAGGACTCTGTAGAAAGCACAGAAACAGAAATGTCAATCTGTCAGATATTTTGCCGAGTCAAGATATGTCCTGCTGAAAGATCACAAGACAGGAAGTGATCATCTTTTGCTGGTTTTGTATCTTCAGAATCAATGTCAACAAAAGTTATGAATAAAATATGACAGGCAGTAAAGTCTATTATCTGCAAGTCTTTTATTTAAAGATTTGATTATCAAAAGCTGGATTTCCCCTGAAGTTTGACCTTGGGGGAAATCCAACTGCATCTAAGTGCGTTTCAGTGGCAGCTTCTTGTGGTTTTGGTTGGATGATTTAAAAACCTTTAATTATTGTTGAAGCAGAACTGAACGGGTGTGAGTTTTGTGTGAGTTGTGCAGTTATACACACATAAAAGAAATGTGAAGCATTGTCTTAGTTCCCTTTTTGTGGTGTAAGCCCAATATAATCAAACCAACTGATGCAATCATTACAAGAAAATGGTCTTTGATTCAATCTTTGGTTGTTCTTTCTGTTTCAGAAACGTCATTGCTCCACGTCAATCAACGTGTAGACCCCTTGGCAGTGACATCAACAGCTGAAGTGAAGGTAGAGTTGTTTGTTTCTTGTTTGTTTGTCTGATTCATTTTTAGATCATTAGAAGAATAAATGACCATCCTCTGTGTTTTATTTTTCTGACAAGGAATCCGTCCATCCAGAGATGAGCCCATCAAATCAGGTTCCAAGCCCCAGTAAGTGAAGTGAAAGTATGGAGTGGAAGTGGACTGAATGAGGTGGACTTAATGAATCAAAGTTACAAAACAAAAACCTGTAGATGTGGGGGGGATTTCCTTCCTTACTATGAAGCTATTGTGGAATTTGAACTTGCCAAATTTAGTTTTTTTATTGGGGGAGTGAATAAATGTGACTTTACACTGACCTGCCTCTGTTTTATTTCAGTAAAGTCCACTGAAATCACTTTCCAAGACATCAGAGAGGGAACTAGAGATTTCCATCTTGACCTGAAAATTTCAGAGAACCACTTTTCTAGTGTTTACAGAGCACAGATTAGAAATAAAACATATGCAGTGAAGCTTTTTAAACAGGTAAGTCTTGACTCTAACACAGCCATTTTGTTAATATGGCTCTCTTTAATGTTTTGGTGTAACTGATTCTCTTTGCATTTTTCACAGACAGATAAAGTGTCCTGGAAGAAGCTGTGGGAAACTTTCATCAAAGAAAAGGAAATACATCATCTGTATGTGCTAACCCCCCCTCGCAGAAGACTTTTTTCTCTTTATCTGGTAGAGTTTGGATAAAATGGAGATACTGAGTGTGTGTGTGTGTGTGTGTGTGTGTGTGTACAGGTATCAACATCCAAATATATTACATCTGTTGGAGTGTTTTTCCGATGATGGTCGCTACTGTCTGCTCTACCCTTACCTCCCCAACAGGTCGCTTTTCCACAGACTACATCAGGTACATTTATCATGTATTAACTGGCCTGCTGCACTTCCTCTTCCTGCTGTCTGTCCATTGTGAAACGAGCTTCTGTTTGTGACTTTTCAAGTATAAAACAGTTGCTAGGCAATACTTTCATTCTGAAAAAAAAAAAAACAGGAAGTGAACCTGTGGTCTGTAAATGTATAGTGGTTTTGCTTTAACAGATCAGCAAAGACTTAGGTATGTAATTGCACAAATGATTCCTGTCAAAGAAATATATCTCAATATTACAAAGCATGCCCCTGTCACTTCCTGTTTACATAAACGTAAATGATGTGTGTGTGTGTGTGTGTGTGTATATATATATATATATATATATATATATATATATATAAATTAGAAATAACCATTTCTGCAATATATTGCACATATATTGAGTATGAACTATAACTATAAGATATGCACATATTGTCTAATTTTTTTTTAAAGCATAATTCTTCATAGTTATATCTAATCTCTTCCCTGTGCAGGATGTAATACGTCCTCTGTCTTGGCAAGAGCGTCTCTCCATCATAAAGGGAGTCGCCAAAGCTCTGCATCACCTCCACACGTCACAGCGCTGCCCACTTATCTGTGGCAACATTTCAAGGTACAAGCCACCAAACATATTCACGCATCACTAATACACATACTGAATGATAGGTTCTATGAGTCTCTACATGTACTGTACATGTGTGGAGAAATTCACGATGTCTTCTCTGCACAGTGATAATGTACTGCTGGATGACAGCCTGCAGCCCAAGCTGTCTGACTTTGGCTTGGCTCGTCTACGTCCTCATTCGATCAATCAATCCTACACAATCACTCTTGATACGAGTTCCCACAGCAACATGGGATACCTCCCTGAGGAGAACATCCGCGATGGAAAGCTGTCTGTCAGCCTGGACGTGTACAGCTTTGGAATGGTGAGTGTAATTAACGAGCAGGTTACACCAGGGAAAATAAGTTCAACAACAAAAGAAAAATAAATGTCCTCTCTCCTTTGACTCTGTTTTTGGTCTCCATCATCTTCAGAGAGAAATACTTAACTTTCTAGCTACTGTTCTATGTTCTAGTAGACCCATTAAATCAAAACAACCAATTAAAATCAATGACTAAATATCAAGATGTGCTTCCATTTCATCCCACTGTACAAATTCAAAATATCCTGGATACCAGTGCTGCGTTGACATGGTTTATATCACATTTGCTAACATGGATGGTTTTTGGAGTTTTAAAAGTGACTGCTTTACTGTATTTGCTCCAGAGTGTTAGAGGTCAGTTAACATTGGAGTCTATAGGGCAGTTGAGGGAGTTTCTTTCTGTCTGTCACGACTGACAGTCAAAAGTCCTATTGAAGAAAAGACACCTAAAGTAGTAATAATTCTACTCCAGTCCATAGATCTTGTGAGCTGTACATACAGATTATGAACAGTGCAGTAAAGCTAGATGATACAGTAATTAAATCAGGATATAATTTGTGGTGAAATGTTTTATCTTTGCCAATTAATGACAGTTTTCTTGCTCTCAGATCATAATGGAGACAGTAACAGGACGGAAGGTTATAGAGGATGGATCTAAACAAACACTTCTGGTGAGTCAACACTGAGGTTAGATGACATTTACAGTCTGTTGTTGTCCGTTGATTAACTCTTCATTGAACCTATGTGTTGTTTCTATGTATCTGGACACTGTATTGACTGTACTGCATTACAGATGCACCATACGTCTCTAACTACATGTTTTGTCTGTTCTGTTCTGTCAGAGAGACTTGTTGGTCAATAAGGTGGAGGACAGCGGTAGTGTAGACTCTTGTCTACAATTTTTGGATGAGAGAGCTGGTCAGTGGCCGACTGCCGTGGCCCAGAGCCTTCTGACTCTGTCTTTGCAGTGCACTGCTAGCCGCCATCGCCACAGACCAAATATGGAGAGTGTGAGTAAAATCATGCCTGGATTTGAATATTCTGGACTGTGTTTGCTTGTAAGTTTTTATTTCAGCTGCTAAACTGTGAGACTCTCTTGTATTCAGGTGCTTCTGTCACTGAGCCAGCTGCTACCACCACCTAGTTGCCCGCTTGTGGACCAACCTCGAACCCTGATAGATGATTACACAGGCCCCGTCGACATCCCTCAGAGTCCCACGTCCTCCTCCATACCTGTGGAGCATGACGAGCAACAGGATGAGCTGCATGACGAGCTACTCAGCCTCTCCAGCTCTCAAACACAGTCCGGACCGTGTGAATGCAGCCAATCAGAGGTGACGTACCTGAGTGACACAGCACACAGCAGCAGTGATGCGGCAGCGTTGGACCTGTACAGCAGCTGGCCGGTGCAGTGCAGCTGCTCGGCCGAGATGGACAGTCTGGCATGTGAAGACTGCAGGGCCAACGGCTTCACGCCCGACCCAACAGACAGTCCTCAGAGTAAGACACCCAGTTCTCCTTCATAGATGCACAAAATGTCCAACATATACTCAGATGTGTGGTGGAAGGTGAAAGGAAACAGCCAAAACAGCCAAAAAATGTTTGCAAACAAACATCAGCCATGTGTCATTGTGATATAGGATCTACACTCAGTTGTCTCTTCTCAGCTGTTTATGGCTTGGAGACTGGTTCCTCTTTTTTACAGTTATTCATTACACGTGTAATAATTCTGTGTGTTTTGTGTTTCAGGTAGCTTCTGTGCAGTGGAAAACGTCGCCAAGGAGAGACTGATAAACAAACTGAGTCTGTATAATCAAGGTGTGATTCACACACAGGAAATGTTCTCGGAGATGGAGCTGCAGCAGAGAGAGGAGCTGCCATCATGACATCATGTTATCTTTAGAGGCTGACAGGTGTGTGTGTGTGTGTGTGTGTGTGTGTGTGTGCTACTGTATCACCAGACATGAATTATGGGAATGGATGGATTATGGTTATTATTATTATAATTCCGTATGAATAATAACACAGTGACACAAGCTAATCTAAATGATCTTTGAGCAAATACAATTGATATAGTAGCAAGTTACACAATTGCCTGATGTCCACATAGATATGTTATGTATAAATATGCTTTTATTTTATTTTACCTAAACAGAGGGCTTCTTAGGTTCGTGTCATAATAAATGAATATCTGTTCCAAACACACATCTGAACACTTCTCTGCTGTTGGCCGTCTCGGGTTGATATTATTGAATGGAACAAACAATCCAACCCAAAATGGAGTGAAATTAACTGAAATTAACATCAACAAATGTGGACATCATGCATTATAACACAGCTCATCACATCACACTGTAACACTTAAAAGAAGTTCTCCTTCAGATGGTAACTATCACATCATACATCATATCATGATTTTAAACAACGCAAACACTCAAAAAGAAACATTCTGTCAATGACGAGTCAGAGTTAAATTATTATAATAGTATGTAGCATGTAATCAGTAAATCCTCGACATATGCATTAGTCATTATTATTATTATTATTTTTATTATTATTAAGTACTGTCATTGTTATTGCTTGAAATATTGCTTTAATTATTGCTAATCTATTGATCTTGATGAGGTTAGAAATACTCACACCACTAGAGGGGGTTTTGTAAAGGCACCTAAATAACTAGTTTATTTTGAAAAGCCTGAGTTTGATGAGTATTACAAAGAAAACCAGGATTAAACTGTGATCAGGTTAAGTCAACTCTAGTTTAAGAAATATATCAACACTGGACACATCAGTCATTCAACCAGTTCAGTGGGTACTAGATGTTACAGCTAGATGTTATTGCTCTGTCTACCAACACAAGGCTGTAACTACTTTTCATTGAATGGACACTGTGTGGTGAACTTAAACTTTAGTCTCATAAACTTTACATGTTGAAATGTATTAAAAACATGTGTTTGGGATATTTTTTAGATACTATGGAAAGAGAAATTTCAATTGGGAATTCAATGACTGAGCTACCATAATCAGTGTTCATGTTTAACCGTCAATGTATTAAACGCTTTAATGTGAGCAACTCTGTGCTGTAATGAACTATTTATTATCACGATGTCTCTCAGTAATAAAGAATCATGTAAAACACAAAACATGGTGTTTCATTAATTCTATACACAGTTTGACAGACACTTAATACTTTCAGATACTTATACAATACATACACAAATAAATAATGACTGCTGCTGTAACATTGATAAACCACTTTATAAAATAACAACTTGTTGCACTGTTTTCCTTTACAGTTAAGTCACACATTTTTCACACTTATGTCAAATTTAGAGTTGTAGTTTTATTTTTGTATTTTATAAATAAGTTAATTCCAACAGGAAATGACCCAAGGTAACAAAAGTTCAGTAAAGTCTGAGTATGTTTGATCTGAGTATGTTTGATGACGTAATCTTCTCCTCATAGCTCCATCCCGTGAGCGTGATGCGGTGCTTTCTCCTGAATGAGGCTGACAAACTCGTGTTTCTCCAGACAACCTCGACACTCTTCACCCCACGACGCTAAAATGTTCCTGAGCTCCACCACCCTCAGCTTCTTCAGGCCGTCGCTGCTCAGATCCTTCACCTGAGGCTCTGCAGGAAAACACACCAAAAGAAGCAGCTCTTAGTTAGGACTTTACACTGGCTCCCAGTCAGCTACAGAATAGATTTTAAAGTTCTGCTACTAGTTTACAAATCACTGAATGGTTTAGGTCCACAATACAGAAATGACATGTTAGTAGAGTATAGACCCAGTAGAGCTCTGAGATCTGAAGACTCAGGTCAGATAGTGGAGCAAGTAGATAGGAGATAGTGGAGTTCAAACCAGACACAGTGAAGCAGCATTTAGCAGTTACGCTGCAGACAACTGGAACAAACTACCAGCAGAACTGAAATCAGCCACAACTGTAAACACTTTTAAATCCAGGTTAAAAACATTTTTCCTTTCATGTGCTTATGGCTGAGCTCTTTTAAAAAAATGTTTTTAATCGTAAGCTTGAGACTTGCACTGTTTTAATAGTTTTAATACAAATCTATCTGTTATTTAATGTTTTAAATTGTTTTTAATATCTGCTGTTTTGATGATTTTAAATTACATTCCAATGTTTTATTAATTATTGTTTTAATTTCTATAATTTATTATTATTTTTTTTACTGATTCTTTTCTAATTTCCAATGTTTTTCCTTGACTCTGTAAAGCACTATGAATTTCTTTGTGTATGAATTGTGCTATATAAATAAACTTGCCTTAGTTTGTTTTCTACACACAGAAACATAAATGAGTGACTGGTGTTTCTCAGGTTACTTGAAGACACTTTACCGTATCTGAGCTCACAGATCTGCGTGTCGCTGCTGCTCAGTCGTTGGCAGATCTTCTCCACGGGGACATGGGAGGACAGAGGTCGAGATACAGATGCTGTGACGCGCGTTGCTGCGTCGCTACTGGCTCCGAGGTAGTAACACTATGACGAAACGGAAACATCATTTACCCACAACATCCTATAAATAGATATTAGATGGCAGGCCAGATACTTTATATTAAAGGAAACCAAGAGATAGGAATAAATAAATTACAGGATTTTCCTGTTTGCAGATAAGGAATAACACTGAAAAGACTTGAGTAATATAAACCACTGGACTGACATATGCTAGAATTATGTAGTTATTCTTAATGTAAGTTGGTGTCAAACCGTAGTAGTAGCATGTGCGGATGTGTATGGTTGTGTAGGAAATAGTTTGATTCTGTTGTGAATTTAAAAAATGGCTGAAACAAAAGAGAAAGACACTGAAAAGGAAGGTCAGCTCTGATTTTAGATTGATAAAGACCAATGTTAAGTTCAAAAACTGATGATAATAGACAAGTGCTGCTACCACGCTGGGACATTAAGAAATATAATCATGGTCATATCACGTCCACTTACATATATGTGACATGAAGCTGTTACTAAACAAACACTAAGTCCAACATGATTGTTGTTATATATTGTTATAGGTTTAATGAATCATAATAACTTTGACAATCAAAGAGAAGAAAAGAATTGAACTGAATTTGTTTCTTAAATGAGTGATTTTTTTTTTTTACATAACATATTATACAAAAACCTGTGAATGGAGTGGGTGAGAGATGGGTACAGAGATTTATCAAATGTTGTATTATGTCTCTGTTGTTTTAGTTAGTGTCTGTGTCTCACCAGCCTGGCCTCCTTCCCCTGAGCGGCAGCGCAGGCCTCCATCAGCTCCTCCTCCACCAGCGCAGGAGTGAGTTCAGTGTGGGCTGAGTTTAGACTGCCATAGAGTCTGTGGAGGAAGTTCACACACACTGCACACACCGGTTCACGGTTAATATATATAAATATATCAGAACTGAACTTGTCTTTCACTTTGTATATGTCACCAGTTATACAGTATATGTGCTTATAGGACAACAATGTTTATATGACAACAATAGCTACAACATCAGGACGGTCGGGCTGATGTTGTAGCTAATGATGCAGGAGACAGAGTAACTCCAGCTGTGGTTGGATACAGAGACACCGAACAGGTACGATGCTTCTCATCATGTCGCTTCTCTTGTGAGTTTATTTACTGCTGTGGATTTGCCTGATGCTTCTTTTTTAAAAAAAATCTTCTACAGATTGTAGGTATTGCAGCAAAGCAAGGACGTGTCCGTAATGCTGCCAACACAGTTGTTAAGGTGAAACAAGTGCTGGGAAGAAGGTAACACAACATCAGATTCTGTCTTATTTTGAAAATCAAACTATCAGAAATAGTTGGGATACTGAAAATGTAAATCACAGAAGGAAACAGTGAGATCTAAAACGACTGTGATTTACAACATAAAAACAGATGCAAAGTCCAACAGTTGTGTCGTGAAATGTAATGATCCTGTAAGAAAGGCTGGAGTGGTTTTGGCTAACTGCGCCATCTACAGGTCATAACGTCATTAAATGATTCAACGAATCAGGAGGAATTTGACTGTACACTGACTGTACATTTTTATCATTATGTGAATATGTATAGGGTCCTGGGTTTGACTCCCGGGTCACACACAGGCTTGTTCTGTGTGGAGTTTGCATGTTTTTCTTGTGTCTGTGTGAGTTTACTATAGGAGCTCCAGTTTCCTCCCACAGCACTGGGAGACAGGTGAATAGGTGATTTATCTATCTATCAATGTGATCTCTGATCCCTCAGATGATGCTGCATCAACACACACAGGCTCTATGCGGTTATATATATGTTATGTGTAATAAACTGTGATACATCTCCATCACAATCAGCATTAAATCTTTCAGCGGTTTGAGCAACAGCAGCTCGTATGTTGGATCAGAACACATGAATCAGCTTTTGCTCCAAAAGTGCAAAAATGAACCTTAGCCATCCACCACTCTGTCACCGGTTCACTAGTTTCCCTTCCTCGCACTACTTTTGGTTCTGACCACTGCAGAGACCAGGAAACATCCCACAGAGCTGCAGTGTTGGAGAAGATTTGACTCACTCATCAGCCTTCACAGTTTGAACCTTGTTAAAGTTGCTCACATCCTTTCCTGTTTCTTACATCAACCTCTAGGACAAAATAGTAATTTGCTGCCTAATATATCAAACCTACTCACAGGTGGAAAGCCACATCCTGTATGTATTAAAAAAGACTGCAGAAGAAGAAGAAAGTACAGTTTTGAACTGGTCCACCTGCAGTTCTGATCAGATCTAATACACATCGTGTGAATGAGGAAATGACAACATGGTGCTGTTGCAAACCTGTCGGAGGCTTTAACCTCTCAGGTTATCTTTCTGTCTGTCCTGTTCATGTGGACGCAATATATCATGAACACCGGACTGCTACTTGAATAAAAGACAGATCACTTATAACTGGACTGGTCGGTGGAGGCTGAAAATCACAAAAATGAAATCAAAATGGTAAAAAAAATAAGTGTTTTATCTTAAAACGAATCAGGTAAAACAATGAAATTATAAGCTGCTGTGTTGTTTCCAATAGTCTACAGATCAAATAAAAATAAATACATCCCTGTTTTCAGTTTTAGATTTAATTTAGTAAAAGTGTCCCAACTTTTTCTGATCTGACACTAAATTAAAACCAGTTTTAATACATTGTATTGTGTGGTATATGAGCTTGTTTGGTGACATGTAGATGTTTTTGAACAATCACAGGGTTTTAACATTATTGTCAGATATGAAACATTTTCATTTACCTCGGGGAGTTGTATCTCTTATGATAAATTCACTAAGTTTCACTTCCACAATCACACATAAACTACATGGTAAAAACCATTTGTCAGGCTGCAGCCACTTTGGTAAACACATGCAGGCCTGGTCATGGATCTGAACAGGCCACAGACATGCAGAGCAGATTCTGACATTTGAAATAATACCTGATGATTATTTCAGTGGTTGAAAACAGCAGTGTAACACTGTTAAAGCGTTGCCAGACTGTAAATAACCTGTGGTCACACCATGCTGTCTAACCTTCACAGTTGTGTGCTGCAGAAACAGTAGAGCCTCTGAAAAACAGGAGAATGACAAGGGACAAAAAAACCGACATGGCAGCGAATGTCGTTATTATTAGCGGAGGGTGTCCCAGCCAACTACCTCTAGTTTATCCTGACTCTCACAGAGACCCGGGACATACGTCACTGCACGGTTAAGGAGCGCGAGGAGGGCGAGTGGGAGGAGCTATTTCGGGCGCTCCCTGGTTCTCAAAATAAAAGTCCTGTTAATTAATTTTACCCAAGAAAAAAAAAAAAAAAAAAAAAAAGTTATCTGACACGCAGTTGTTAAGGGTTTGTTCTGCCTGAGTCCAGTTATACATGTCACATGACTTTATTTACGTCAGTTTACATTTAGATTCACATCATCATGAAATAATAGTTTGACTTCTATGTTGTTACACGTCTAATTTACATGATTATATTTCACCATTACACAAAATATAAATGTAATAATAATAATAATAACAACGAATACACGGTTTAAAATATTTATAAAAATATAAATATTAATACTTTCATATCATCATTTTAATTAAACAATGTGATTTATTCTAAACGTTAAACGTTACGTTGTATTTTGATTTGTATAAATATTTAACATAATATAATATTCAACATAACATGATAATTTAAGATAATAATAATAATTTACTTGTTTAACACTATCACGCGCATTTCTACACAGTGTGGCGAAATATGAACACAATTTATATAATAAACTAATAAATAAATAAACAAATGAATAAAATGTCACCTTTATTTTTATAGATAATGAAATGTGTCAAACGGAGATTAAAGCGGTATGAGCACAATTATTCTGTTTATTAGTTCCGTGTGCTCATAAGAATTATGTGCTTTTGTTTTGAAAAGGCGGTTCCGGAAGTTGTTCCTGGGAGCGGAACTCGGATCTTGTGCGCGTGCTCCAGCCCTTCGAGCCGGGCGAGTTCAGCATGGCAGCGATAGGAGTTCACTTTGGTTATACTTGCGCGTGTGTAGCCGTATTTAAGGTGAGTTTGGAGTTTGTCTCGCGCTTCACTTCTTCTTCTGCTGGATAATAAAGTGACAGTTTTCTCTTCGACTCAAAAAAAGACTGAAATCGCGGCGGACATAGCTGCTAATGAAGTCTACACACGGAGACGATGAATGAAGTGACACTGTAGCTTCGTGACGTCAGTCTGAATACAAGATGAATTCATAGGTTTTTAAACATTTAACCTTCTATTTAATCTGTCACGGGGCAGCTAAGCTACATTTCACGGAGTAAACTCGTCATTTAAAGTGTTAAACGTTGAAAGCTTTAAACCTGTGTCAGCTCTCTTCATCCCTGCAGCTTGTTTCAGCCTCTATATCACAGCTGATTAATGAAAATTAATTTCTTGCCAGTCACTTCCTGTCACCTGAGGTCATAGGCTAAGCTGGCTAACCCATGTGTCCTGTAGTCCCAAACCACCTCCTCCAGCTGTTTTACAGCAGGATGCTAGAAGTGTAAAGGATCCGGCCTCTTTCCTATAAACTGGATGTTGTCAGAAAACCTCCGCAGGGAGACCAACAGGGTCCTGGTCAGCTAATTCTTTTCAAATACAAGTGGAGAATTTCTTCTGCTTTAAGCATATCGGATGTTTGAACTCACCCTGTCTCTGTGGATGAGCTGAGCCACCCCCGCATTCAAATGAAACACTTTCTACGAGCTGGTATCCAAAATCTCAGCTAATCTTTGTGAATCCAGATAAAACCTGAGACCACCAGTCTCGAACTTTTGGGTCTTGAACTCAATGAACTCTGATCTACTTCTTCACCGTGATAGTTTCAACATTGAATCAGATCTCAGGCTCCATCTATGCTCATGAGAGACTGAGACTAACAGATCGTTGAAATCATTCAACCACATTGCTTTTAAGTAGCTGCAGAGAAAAACTGTAATAAACACGTTGTAGCTGAACTGTCTTGTGTTGTGTGTGTTGTTCAGGACGGTCGGGCTGATGTTGTAGCTAACGATGCAGGAGACAGAGTAACTCCAGCTGTGGTCGGATACCGAGACACCGAACAGGTACGACGCTTCTCATGAAGTCGCTTCTCTTGTGAGTTTATTTCCTGCTGTAGATTTGCCTGATGTTTCTTTCTTTCTTTCTTTTTTTTTTAAATCTTCTACAGATTGTAGGTATTGCAGCAAAGCAAGGACGTGTCCGTAATGCTGCCAACACAGTTGTTAAGGTGAAACAAGTGCTGGGAAGAAGGTAACACAATATCAGATTCTGTCTTATTTTGAAAATCTTTAAACTATTACTACTTATTGTGGCAGGATCTGTCTGGTATTTCTCTTTGTAATAACAGTAACAAGTGACTTGTTTACTAAACTGTCTCCTACTTCATCATTTCTATGAAATAGAATAATCAACAGTAATTCAGGGCGATTCTTAGATTCTGTCTCTGTTTGTAAATGTGCAGGTTTGATGATCCACAGACACAAACTCACAAAACAGAAACAAAGTGTCAGGTGAGTTTGTTGTTTATCAGTTTTTTGTTTTGTTTTGTTTTTTTTACCCTAAAACAGGCATGTCCAGACTTTTCCACAAAGACTAATGTGGCTGCAGGTTTTTGTTCCAACCAGTCAAGATCACACAGTTTGACCAATCAACTGTGTGAAGACTGAGTTCAGTTAATTAAATGAGTCAAGTCTGATGTGCTGCTGCTGGGTTGGAATAAAAACCTGCAGCCACACGGCCTTTTGTGGAATAGATTGATGTCAAATGCGTCGATGACGTTTTGACGCCTTTATCGACATTAACGTTTCTGTTTTGTTCATATATTTTTGAAGCTATAATCTGCTGTTTTTCACTTAGAAGTGTGATGGTTGGTTGGTTAGTTTTATTTTGAAAAATCTGTGCTGTGTTCAGGTGGTGAACAGAGACGACAAACCTTATTATGAGATCACAGCAGGAGAACAGCCGCAGTATGTCGCCCCTGAAGACGTAGCTAAACTTATCCTCCACAAAATGAAAGGTAACACACACACACACACACAGAAATGCGCCTTTCATAAACAAACAGTACAAACTGCAGCCTAATTGATCTTTTCCATTTCCACAGAAACGGCTCAGTCAGCTGTGGGCTCTGATGTGACTGACGCTGTCATCACCGTCCCCTTTGAGTTTGCACACGCTCAGAAACGAGCTCTGAGGTAAAACTCATTACAGTCCCGTCTGTCTCATTAGACCTGTCCTGTTGTTATTAAAGTCTGACTGAGTCGGTTCTGTTCTGTACAGGGAGGCAGCCGAAGCTGCAGGGTTCAACGTGCTGAGGCTGATCCATGAGCCTGCAGCTGCTCTACTGGCCTACAACATCGGACAGGAGAGCCACTCTGGAAAGAGGTAAAGAGGAAGATGAGGACATGAAGTTGTTCAGTGAGTTTCTGATTCAGAGACTTTCTCTCACACTGATGTGTCCTGCGTCCACAGCCACGTCCTGGTGTATAAGCTCGGTGGGACGTCCCTGAGCGTGACGGTGCTGCAGGTCAACGGAGGAATGTTCCGCGTCCTCAACACTCACACCGACCACAGCATCGGAGGAGAGAGCTTCACCCAGGCTCTGGCCCAGCACCTCGCCGCTGAGTTCAAACGGTAGCTGCGCTGACTGTTACATAGCATTATCATACTATATCATACAGATATACGGCAGGTATTGTTTTGTCTGCCACATCTGTATCTGCTGAGCAGCAGAAACGTCTCTCATTCAGACTATGTTTAGTTCACACCCAGAACGTTTTATCAGCTCCTCAATAAAACACCATCAGACCACATTAGAGGCGTCATCCATCACTGTGTCACATGATGCTGCTCTGCAGGAAAAGTTGCGCCAACTTCAGCTTTGTTGCTGTGTGTGTATGAGTGTTTGTTTTGGCTGGAGCTTGCGTTCACTGTGTCAGCACAGTGTTACTGTGTCTTTATCATCTTCGCATCCCCTCTGACTCGGTGTCAGTTCACTGATGCTTCACTCTTGATGTTAATCAGTTCGGTGCATCACAGTCGTCATTTTATTCTGTGTGTGTATATTTTTGTCGTGCAGCTCCTTTAAACACGACGTGAGCACCAACGCCCGTGCGATGTTGAAGCTGATGAACGGAGCGGACATGGCCAAACACTCTCTGTCCTCGCTGGGATCAGCCAACTGCTTCGTCGACTCGCTGCACGACGGCATCGACTTTGAATGCAACGTCTCCAGGTGAGCTGATCAGAGGAGTGTGTTTCACCAAGTCACGCTCATCCACATACACAGCTCATACACACACTGAAACACTGATGAAGCAGCCACACTGATCAATTAGAGGTTGTGTATCTTGTTGACTGTAGGAGCTGGTAATTAAACCACCTTGGTTTACAAGCACTGAGAGTGTGAGGACATTTAAAAAACACTAGATATGTACAGATGAGGCTGCTTTTTGGTTCTGAAACACACCTGAGTTTTGCTACACTTCATTTTAACATGAAAAAAATGTTTTTGGGGAAAATAATTACCCCTAATAGCGTTTCACTATCGTGTGACTGTGTTAGTGTGGACTATATATAGACACACACACAGATCAGTTTTCATTGCCCTAAATGTGGCACACAAATTATCATAGATCAGCCATAAATAGAACAATATATCTGAAATGTATGAATGCATATAAGAGTGTATGTATAGTGTGTATAGGGATGTATGTAGAGAATGTATGGGGTGTATGACATGATCCTAACTTCACCTTCTAACCTTTAGACGAACCATGTTGTGACTGTAGCTACACAACCTACACCTGTCATGTGTTTCACTGTAAAGTCTAGATTTTTCCTTCACAGTGTGTAGATGCTGTTCTGTTAACTCCTGCTAACACTATGGTTTATATTACAGCCAGTCACCAGGAGGTGATTAATATGTTTTGGCTCAGTAAAAAAAATCTCTTGTTGCTCACAAACGTGTAACTTTGTCTGACCTAGAATAACTTTATCATGCTGACGAATGAGAATATTAGCATTAGCGCCGAGCTCCTCAGTGTAGTCACGCTCACCTCTGTAACCTCAGTCTGTTTTCATGAAAGTGGCAGAAACAAACAGATAAACAAACTGAATAGATGAAGTTTGGGTATAAACAGTCATTATCAGTGTGACAACCTGAGTGTTGTGTTTCCTCAGAGCTCGCTTCGAACTGCTCTGCTCCTCACTCTTCAACAAGAGCATCCAACCAATCAGAGGCCTCCTGGAGGAGGCCGGACTCTCCACCAGCAACATTAACAAGGTACTTCCTGTCAGAATTATTAAGAGCCGCGTATTCTCTCTGTGATGAGTGACCTCATGTTCATGGTGATGTATGGGCCGTTTTTCCAGGTGGTTCTGTGCGGCGGCTCAGCCAGGATCCCTCGTCTGCAGCAGATGATCCGTGACATGTTTCCTGACGTGGAGCTGCTGAGCTCGGCGCCACCTGATGAGGTGATCGCCGTGGGAGCGGCGCTGGAGGCGGGTTTACTGGTCGGCAGAGAGAGCCTCGCTCTGGAGGAGGAGTCTGTCGCTGTGGATGTCGCCGCCACTGATATACTCGTCAAGGTATTCAGCTCAAATACAAACACTCAATATGAATCAGTTGATCTTGTTTGATCTAAATTAGTCACTTCTTTCTGTTCTGTGTGTCTTGATGCCACAGGAGGTGGATGAATCTGGAGCTGAGGTTTTCACTGTTCTCCTCCCGTCTGGAACGCCTCTCCCTGCTCGCCGCCATCACACTCTGAGTGGCGAAGGGAAACTGTCATCACTCTGTCTGGAAATTTACCAGAGATTTGTCACCGAGCAGCCAGAGAAACTAGCAAAGGTGAAGAACAAGTACCAATGTATGTGAATATTTGTGTAATAAAGAGTTAACTTAATGTTGTGTGACGCTCAGATCATCCTGAGAGACCTGCAGCCCCAAGAGGAGAACCACGATATCGACACCGTGGTCACCATGAAAAGGTAACAGACTGATCCGGGATCAGTGTCTGACGTGTCATATGACTGCTGCTACATCATATGTTGTTATTTCTGTATATGTTTCAGGGACGGCTCCGTCCACGTCTCCTGTGTAGAACAAAGCACCGGAAGGTCAGAGGTCGTCACCATAGCAGCCGCGTCATGAAGCCACTAATCTGCAGCTTATACACCACATCAGTACACAGCCTCAGTGCAATGTCTTTGTTTTTGTTTTCTATTTTTCACTCAATAAATATCATCAAACCCTGAATAAAGGCTCTGATTTGTGGATTTTCATGTAATCACAGTGCAGAATGTTGTATTTATATACTGTTATTATAATTATAGGCTCATTTCTCAGGTAACACAAACATTGCAGCCATGTTTCTGAAATGTTTATTCTATTTAAACATGATATTCAAACATTATCGTTCAGCAAGAGTCTATAACATTTATTTCACTCGTCCTGTCCTTAGTTTGTCCACACTCCGTACAACATCAGGCATGAAGATGGAGGGATGGAGGTTGGAGTCTGTGAGATCCAGTAGCTATTGTGCTGGGAGTGAACATGTGTGTGCATCAGTTAATATCCCATACAAAACACAACAAAAGCTACAACTTCATCTGTAGTAGTTGAAGTATTTACGTTTTAATATTCTAATAAACGTCTAATATTCGTCTGTGGAAAACTTCAACATCCATGCTCAGGGACGATGCGACACTTGAGGATCTTCAGATAGTTCTGGACCTTGTTAGAGTCTCGGCGGAAACAGTAGAGGAGGTCATAGTCGTTCATCAGGCGCCACTCTCCGCTGTCAGACGGCAGCAGGTCCTCAGAGGAAGTCTGACTGCTCACGGAGTTACTCAGTATCCCCAACATCTGCATCTAAAGCAGATGAGAAGAAGAAATCATAGCTTGTTTTCTTTCTTTCTTTCTTGAGGAAACATAAATGTTGCATACAATCAGTACAATAGGTCATGTGCGGTTAGTGACATGACGTTAAGACTTTCTCGTATACTGTGATTATGCAACCTGACAAGAAACATCAACCCTGGAAGCTGCAGCTCCTCCAGTTTACCACACTGACGTCAGGCTTTCTGACCTTATCTGTATGGTGTCTTTGAAGTGTAACTACTCCATCAAACTTTCAGATACAAACTTCATTTCAGCTTTAAACAGATCACAAGTCTTTCAGTTACTCAGTTGTAATTTCGATTTTTAATACCTTGTTTAGTTTTATGATTATCACCGTTAAAGTTTCATGTTTTCTCCTACAGTCTCAGAGTTAATAATGTGTGTGTGTGGGAGCAGGTCAGAGTGAGTCACGTGACCTATGATGTCATCCACTTTTACTCTTCAGCTGTTGTTTCACACAGTGTGACGACTTCATCAATCGGACTAATGGGTTTTGAACTGTCAGTCGTTGAACAATTGTATTTTAATTTAATTTATATTGCTTTAATATGTCTAGGTTAAACTCTTTTTATTGTGTTGTTACTGTCTATGTGTGTCATGCCGCTGTTACACCGTAATTTCCCCCAAGATTGTACGTCTATCTGTCTATCTATCTATCTATCTATCTATCTATCTATCTATCTATCTATCTATCTATCTATCTATCTATCTATCTATCTATCTATCTATCTATCTATCTATCTATCTATCTATCTATCTATCTCTGTCCGCGTCCGTCCATCCGTCCTTCCATCCATCTATCAACAAGAAACTGCCCCATAGACTCCAATGTTAACTGACGCCTACCACTCAGCAAATACGGGAAAGTGGTCACTTTTAAAACTGACACATACCCGTGATTTTACACTTTATCTAACCTGACACATATAGGTCTTCAACAAAGTTTTCTGATGCTCAATGAGAAGACATTTTAGGAACATGAACTGTAGTTTTTTAAGTTAAAGTGTCTCATTTGACAGGTTCTTTCTAACAAAGACAGCATTTTCAGGCTCCACCCACATAAATTTATTCAGAAATCACATTTTCTAGTGAATATAAGACATACAATACCCTGTCGGCCACTTTCTCCACTCCTTGGCGCAGCTCGTGCACCATGTCACTCATCTCCAGGGCTTTGTTGGAGCTGAAGTTGTTGAAGTCGTGGTGTGGGGCCATGTTCTGGTGGAAATGCCACAGAGGATCCCTCCACGCCAATAAGAGCTTCAAAATCACCTCTGTAAGCTCCTCTCTCTGGAAAAAAAAATGTAAAGGGAAGTGGTATGAAGTACATATACATATAAATACAATATAAACGGTATTGTTTGCTATTGAAGGGGAATAAAGAGAAGAAATGCAAAAGATGAGAGATATAATATTCATGATGAGTGCGTGTCAGTGAAAGGAAATAGAGTTTAAGGAGGTGAACTCACCGCCATCCTTTGAGCATTCTCTTTGCCATTTGGGGTGAGGATGTTAGAGGTGTGACAGTTGTGACTGACCCGGCCTATTTGATTCTTACTGGGCAGGAAGTATTGTTCCTGGTCGAAAGAAACAAACGCAAAGGATGAAATGTCAGAGGTCAGGTGCTGTCGAAATGTCAAGAGTAGAATGAGGACAAAAGTGATTCAAGAAACAGAGAGAGAGCGTACAGTGTTTATGACTTATGTTTTATGAAGTGCACCAAGCAAAGGTAAGTCAGTAGCATCAATGTTACCGTTACAGAGTCAAAGCCGTTCATTAAATATCATTCAAAAATCACTCTTGGGTCATTTGAGACTTACAAACTCGGAGTGCAGGTCATTTGAAATCCCGTGCATCCTGGCTGAGTGTTGGATGACCCGATCAAATAAGTTGGCCAGAGAGAGGCCATGGCACCCGGCATGAGCACTGGCACAGATAGGAGCTGCACCTACACTGGTCAGTCTGCTGCACAATATGACACAGAGGAACAGCACCCACACAGCAGACACTAGGACACAGCAAACACCAAGATAAGCACACGGGAAGTGTTATTAATCAAGTTTTGTTTTGAAGAAAATACATGAATGAAATGAAGATATGAAATCATAATGAAGTGATGGGGAGAAGGATGACATCCAGAGCGAGATGAGTTATCTACCTGTCCTGATGTTCCTAGGCATCCTGCAGAACACGGAGGAGCTTTACTTCAGAGCGCAGGGTGCACGAGCTTTTACTCAAAGACCCCTGTGTCTTCATGTGAGGGTCCCTCACTCATTTCACTCTTACACTTTAATATCTGAGAGAGAGAGAGAGAGAGAGAGAGAGAGACAGAGAGAGAGGGAGACAGAGAGAAAGGGAGACAGAGAGGGGCGGGGTCAAAGAGAGGGAAGTGTAGAAGAGTTAGAGTGGTCACTGATCACTAATGAGTCAGACAACTATAACAACAATAATGTAGTGTCTCTCACACGCACACGTATATGTGTGTGTGCCATGCGCTCTGGCCAACTTATTTGACATATACGTATGTGATATATATATATATATATATATATATATATATATATATATATATATATATATAAACTCCACGCAGAAAGACCCTGTGCCTGACCTGGGAGTCGAACCCTGGACCTTGTTGCTGTCAGGCAACAACACTTTTTATGTGTGTGTATATTTTTTACATGTATGTGTATTTACTACGTATACATATATACATGCATACATATATATACAGTCTTGCTCACACACAAACATACATACACATATACCTATGCCTAGACTGTATATAACTGAATTTAAGTATATATGTATAAATGTGTAGAGATTATTACTTACTTATTACACACACACACACACACACACACAGAGGCACAATGTCTGTAGCAACAATGACTCTGCTGCACTGTGTTGTTCTCCAGTTGTACTGTAGAACAGAGGAACAGACTACAGTGGACGGTGAAGACCACCAGCACCCGTCTTCTTGCCTGGAGGATGTTCACTCACATCATCTACTCAGACGAGCAGACAACATCATGAGGGACCCTTCATATCCTGGTCACTGCATATCTGCCCTCTCTCCCTCAGGCAGGCTCCAGGTCACAAAGGCCCCGCCCAGCTGCCTCAAAAATAGCGATTTACTTCTCAGCATCTTTATTTTTATTTTTCTATTCTAGTTAATGGTTGATGTGTAATGTGACAAGCTTGTCATGGAGGTATATTTCATTGTGCAGGACTTGAACAGTGAACAATGACTGACTGATGAATCAATCACCGGGCTGTGATGTCATTGTTCCATCCAACACAGTTGAGTGACACTTTGGACTCACTCAGCAGAACCTGTTAATGTCCGCATGAACTCCAGTTTGAGATCGGTCCATGAAACAGCCCATTAAAAGGTCACTGAGAGCACTGCAGGCAGAGACGAAGGGAGGATGAGTGTGATGCTGATGAATGGACTTTCTGGGCCGCCACAGGGCAACAGTAAATGAATGTCAGCGGGATGACGTAAAGTACATGTAGTCTGGATCCGTTCCTCTGTGCTGCATGTTGGTCAGGTGTCATGTGGAGGCCAATTGGAACTACAGAGGACACTACAGCAGGAAAGGTTAGAACTCCTGAGCACAGATGAGTTACCATTTTTCTTTATACTGTATTTAGTCATTGTGTATTGTATCAATACTTACACATACACAAAAGTCATAATTTACTGTATAGACAGACAGACAGACAGACAGACAGATAGATAGATAGATAGATAGATAGATAGATAGATAGATAGATAGATAGATAGATAGATAGATAGATAGATAGATAGATAGATAGATAGATAGATAGATAGATAGATAGATAGATAGATAATGCACATTCAGATGATGAATAGACAATAGGATTAATATAGATTTGTGTTGCATATTCCATTTTAAAACTTTCAAAAATTCCAGAAGAAATTTGTGTCTATACGTAATGTTTATCATAAATGTATAAAATTATTAATGACACATTTCAGTATATTTTAAATCTGTTTCCACATTTTCGGTGCTTTAATCCACCTTAAATACAACACGTCACACCCGCACTTCCTCCCTGGTTTCGACATCATATTGTGTTGAAAAAATGTGGAGATCCTATCATCACACGGTGGTATACGCTTTATGTTCTGACATGTTTGGTGCAGTGACGGTGGGTGAACATGCACGTTTTTAGTCAGTGTTGACGTTTCAGAGACGACCAGGCTGGTGCTCCACGTGACTCTGCTGCACGTTTTTACTCACAAACACACGCACACACAGGAGCGCAGAGTTATTGGGAAGATGTTGTCATATTGAGGCTGACCTGCTCAGTAACAAGGTGACTGTTACAGAAGTACATGCCCAGGACATCTACTTCACAGGCTCTGGCCTTTTGCTCCAATTTTTTACAGCAGAGGAACTTTTTACTGAATGGTCACTGAAGCTGCTGCATCAAAATACGGTTTAGTTCATTGTTAGTTTGGTTTATTCTGAGAAACTAGACGTCAATATCTCTTTAATATCTGAATGAACATTGAAGCAAACTGAAAAACAGTGACCTAAATGATAAATATCAAAATCTGTGCTTCTATATTTCATTGCATTATACTAAAGCACATTTAAGTACAATGTAATAGTGACTTTTAGGTTACAATTGTTGTGGCTTTGAAAGGCTATACTGAAGCATGTCTACAACAGGCCTGGACTGGGCCAGTGATAAACACCTCAGTTTTATCGCAGATGAAGAGGGAAAGAAAATTGTTATTCACTTTTACAGACACATAGTCATCAATATAGTTCCATTTCTACATATAATTTGCCCAAAAAGTCAAATATAAAGAGAGAAAGGGAGAAGGAATAGAACAGAGCCAAGGGGGCCCTTTAGAAAATATTGATATATTGGTATAATATTATTTCATTTCAAGACACTCAACACAAGACTCAACATGAGCTTGGCTTTAACCAGGCGAGGTAAAGTTATTCAGAGACTTTCATTTGGTTTTCTAGTATATTCTACTATTACATAATAATAATAATAATAATAATAATAATAATAATAATAATAATAATAATAATGTTATTTTTATTGTTAAGATTATTTATGTTATATATGTTAAACATTACCTTTTAAAATTATTTTTATCTGTAATATTTGTTAATTAATTTCAATTTTAACCGAATGCTGAATTTCGACAAAGATTATAAAAGATAAAATAAATAAGAAAAGCGAGAGAGAGAAATAATTAATTAATGCGTCGACACGTGATGACGTGTCATAGTCTCTCTGATGCTGACGTGACACCCCAAAGAAAGATGGCCTTGTTTTATATCTCAGGGTACCCCACCTATACTGCGCCGGCGGGGCCTCTGTTCAATGAACCATGTTTTAATGCACAGAGTTTGCAACACAAATATGTCACCTTATTTAAAATCACAAATTAAGAAAGGTTAAACAGGAACTTGGCCATACTATACCATTTAATACCGGACGATAGGCAGAGTGACCGCCTACGCGGGTCACGCTAATAACGCAAACAAGCGTCTCCCTCCAGTACCGTCGTCGGAAGTTTGTGTTGACAGCAGAGTAGAGGAAAGATGGCGGCGCCCACAGCTGCAGTAGAGAGGATGAGCGAGGCGACAGACATTTATTTAAAACCCGTTAACACGACCAGCAGTGATAGCGACGCTGTTTCATCTGACTCCAGCTCGCTGCAGGACTTTGTGCTGGATTTCCTGGAGAAGGAGGTCGGTAGCGACCTGAAATCCCTCAAGAATGTTGGCAACCTGCTGCAAAAACTTCGAGAAGAAAACAGCGTCCTGGAGGAACAGGCGAGTAAACGGCGTCGATGTTTAACTCTGGGCATGAATGTGCATGTCATTGAAGAAAACACGAGTTGTTCAATTGTTTGTCTTGCACCACATTAACATTAACACTTTAACATTATCGCATACGCATACATACGTTTGTTTTCATGATCTTTACTGGTCCCTGAATCCCTTAATTTGCAGCTGATCGCTCCATTACTGTGAGATTCAATTCAGTTTAATTTATTGATATGTATAGAGCAATATCACCATAGCTATAGTCTCTAAATGTGATCAGACAGTTGTTTGAAGTGGGGATGTTATCACAACACTTGTTGGGGTATGTGATGCATTCAGTAGCTTATGATCTTTGTGCAATCTATAATTCCTGTGTGTGACGTGACTAATTTCTGTCATTCAGGTTCTGACTGTGTCCAGCTCGGTGCCTCCTAAAGTATCTGAAGCTCTGTCTGCAGCCGAGGAGGCTCGATGTTCCCTGGACGACCTGCAGCAGAAAGAGCGACTCATCTCCAACAAGCTGCACCAGGTAGAGACGCCAGATGGAAAAAGCATAGTTACAAATCATATCTCATCCAGCCGCATCCAGGTTGTAAATAAGTCACATCTGGGATAATTAACATAACTTGGGGTGTTTTTTTTTTTGTCTTGCAGCACCTACATGGGGCGCAGCCTTGGATGGACAAGCTCGGCCAGACACTGAACCAAGTGGACACTATAGAGAGACACATGAAATACTTACGCTGTCTTCAACATATAGAGGAGCTCAGGTATAGTAAAGTGCTGTAAACAAGAATAAGAAGTCTGTCACTGATGGAGAACTTGCCTGATTGCAACTAGGTGAAATTAAATGTAATATAATGAAGTGTGTGTGTGTGTGTGTGTGTGCGTGCAGCGCTGCGGTCCAGCAGTGCCTGATGACCAGCAGTGTGTGGGAGGCCATCAGAGCAGTAGACAGCATGGCTGCTCTGGACGCTGGACTGAGCGAGTCAGGATGTTCTCACCTCCAGGATTTCCTCCGAGAAACACTTAACTTCTGGCACAAGATCATCAAAGACCGCCTGGCTGGGTACAGCTCCACATAACCACCATACTCAGTATAACTGTATCATCATCCTCTGATCATCATGCCAGTTAAACCCCTATTCTTCATTTTTTTCCTAGTGATTTTGAGAAAGTGTTGACCCAGCTCCACTGGCCGATCATCTCGCCTCCCACTCAGTCGCTGACGCCCACCGCCAACTGTCAGGAGCTTAGCAGTCAGCTGGAGCTGCTGGTCACGCAACTGCTCGCCCTGCAGACCTCGTATCCTTCAGTCTGGACTCTCCTCCTTTTTCAGACAATGACTTTAATGATCTTCTGACTTTTCTTTCAGCGCCATGTGCAGGTTGACATTTTTGGTTCACAAAAAAACTGACCCGTTAGCAAGAAATTTCTATCCCCTTCTGTAGTAAACTGGGAAACAAATGTAGGTGGATGTGATTAGTCAGAATGTCAGATGTTTAGAAAGTAGCAATATTTCAATTTTAACATGTGTCCTCAGGCGATAAAGACACTAAATTTCAGATCACTCCTGACAGTTAAATGCAACATGCTGGCACTTTATCTTTATATTCTTTAATTGTGATTTGTGTTCTTTGATGTGTCTTAAATTATCTTTAAAAAAGAAATTAAACGGGAGGAAGGATAATAATGAAAGAACAGCATTCAGTCTGTATGTGGTTTTTTTTTTTCTTAACTTCCCTGTACAGCGATGACCTCATATCTCAGAGGACTCGAGCCTCTGCTCAGGGTTCAAACTCCAACCAGTCTGCGTCTTCCACCACACCTTCGTCCCAAGCTCCTCCCCTCTGTCTACCCATCCAGATCATGCTGCAGCCGCTCACCAGGAGATTCAGATACCACTTCTATGGGAATCGACAGACCAACACCCTTAGCAAGGTCTCATGTGAACAAACACTCATAAATGTCAGACAGACCACTTTGGCAAAGCTATAAAACCTCAAACTCATTCTCTATCTGTATCTACAGCCAGAGTGGTACCTCACACAAGTTCTGATGTGGATGGGGAACAGCTCAAACTTTATGGAGGAAAAGATCCAACCGATCCTGGACCGAGCAGGAGCTGCCATCAGCGCCAGGGTACGTTGGTTTATAATTACCACTGGACTGTTGTGCTGTTCTCTAGATAAGAGTTGTCCAACAGAAGTCTGAAAACAGTCTGGACTGAGACTGCGTCATATGCAGGGATGGTGATTTCAGATAACACCTTTTGGAGGAACTCTGTAGGCAGCACAGTGACTTGAATTTGATTTGGGTACCTATGGCTACCCACTTGAGGTCAGTAGTCTGTAGAGGTTTCACTGTGTCTGAAGGGAGGCCCACTACAAGGCTGTTGCAGTGGTCAAGATGGGAGATTTGTGTATATAACAGAGTAAATGAGACCCAAGGACTGATTCCTGGGGAACTCCTGTAGGAAGTGAATGGGATAAAGACACTGAAGGAACATCTAGTGGGATATGATTCACCTGTAGAGTCTGACTGCCTGTTGTCAGTTCAGCACTAGTTATTACATGTATTTATGTCTGTTTAGGTGGAGCTGTCTCGAGGCCTGTTGACACTCGTCCAAGAAAAAGTGTCCAGTGATGCCTCCAGGCTGCTGTACGACGACGTGCTCTTCTGCCACCTGGTGGAGGAGGTGCTGCAGTTCGAGAAGGAGCTGCGAACCAACCAGTCGTACCCGATGGTGCTTCCCGGTCTGCTCCACCTCCTGCTGGACGACGCCGTCCTTCAGAAGTGGCTCACGGTGGAGAGGAAGAGTAAGTTGTCAAGCGTGAGGGTAGATTGACTCAGCTCAGACTGACAGAGTTCTGAAAGTATAAGCGACTTTATGAGACCGATGGGCACACAACTACTGTTACAACCCTGAATTCTTCTGTATAAAAAGTGGCAGTGGAGAAGATGGACGCCATGCTGTCGGCAGAGGGAGCTTGGAGCTCTCAGTACAAAGACATCAGCGACATGGACGAGCTGAAGGCTCCAGACTGTGCTGAGACTTTCATGACTCTGCTACAGGTCATCACTGGTAAGACAAGCAGACGATGTGCGAACGTTCAAATACTTTTGGCAACAAAATGCAGAAACCCCAAATTGAAGTTTGAACTCATTTGAATTCATTTTGAGGAAAAATGTCTATATTTAAAAATGGATCTGATAAGGTACTGATGAGACAAACATTTTGATGTTTAAATGAAGTTTTTATGTTACTCAGGAATTAGTTACTGGGAATCTGTTTTATTTAATAATAATCATAATAACCATACTTGTTATTATCTGGCCCTCATCAGAATTAGTAACCACACATTTTGTTTTTTTGTGATCTGTCTGGACTCAGAGCGGTACCGAGCTTTACCGTGTCCTTCGGCGCAACTGAAGTTTTTGGGACTCCAGAAAGAACTGGTGGATGATTTCCGCATACGACTCACACAGGTAATGACAACAAAAACCCTAACTGACGTTATTGATAAAGGAAAAACTCAACTAATGGAGGAACAGTTAAAAGTCACATTACAGTTAAACAAGAGGTAAATGAATAAAACAGTGAAAGTGATTGATGTTTTCGTTACCAGGTGATGAAAGAGGAGTCTCGCTGTCCACTCGGAGCCCGTTACTGCGCCATCCTTAACGCTGTCAACTACATTTCCACCATCCTGGGAGACTGGGGAGACAATGTGGTGCGTGTCTCTTATTTTCACGCAAGAGCTAATTTTACTTGTATCTATAAACACAGAGCTGAACCGCTTCCTTTTTTCCCCTCTCTAGTTTTTCCTGCAGCTCCAGCAGTCGGCCGTGTCACTGGGAGAGGAGGCAGTGCTCGGAGACCTCGGTGTGATGGAGATGGGCCGCCTGGCGTCTCTGGAGGGGTCTCTGTTCGAAGGTCTGCTGGCACTGCTGGACCGACTGAAGGGAGACATGATGGGACGACTGCTGGAGTGGACCATGAGAGAAATTACAGAGAAAGCCAGACCGTACTGCCACGACAGGTGAGATGTCAACACCACTCAGTGTAGAGTGAATCATTTCACTGAACAGGGTGGACAAAGAATAAAAATGGATCTGATCTGACTCCGTTTTGTCTTTAGGTGGTTGTCCTTTCCATCCCAGCAAGACCAGTCCACCATGTCCCTGTCCAGTTCAGCATGTCCCATGATGCTTTGTGTGAGGGACAGGTTGTTGAACCTCCATCAGGTCCTGAGTCTTTCCCTGTTCCAGCTGGCCTGGCAGGGTCTGGCAGAGAGACTGGACAACTTTCTCTACCAGGATGTAAGAAATGAAACTCCAACAATGCTGCCTGTGTTTACTGATTGTGTCAGGTTACTTGCCATGTGATAGTAAGAAAAGCATTATAGCAAAGCAGCTAGTTAGGATTAACTGGTGAATTTCCTCTGTTCTCTCCAAAGTTTTTGCTCGCTCATTTGAAAATGAGTGAATCTAAGAATCCTGCAGTGACAGGAATTATTTTTCCAGACAGTGTGTAATTTTACATATGTATTAATATTATTTATAACGTTGCTTCTTACCGTTAATTGCATCCTTTGCCACTTTGTCCAAATATATCTACTAAACATTTTCTTTATGTTTAAATGACCTCTATGTATTATCTGAATCGGTGTCATTCCAGTGTATATTCAGTCTCTCCCACATACGCCTCACAGAAGCCATCTTGTGGTTGTTGATGTACACAGCACCCACATCCTTAAATTTCTATCAAAAACTTCCATTAACTTGACATAATCACACGATCCATCGGTTTGTTATTATGCATTTCTGCCTCTCCCAATATGAGGTGCATGTAATAAAAAAAAAATACCCTACCTATGTGAATTTACCTGCTGTGGGACTAATAAAGGTTTATCTTGTCTTATCTTACACTTTCAAAAGCTGAATAATGTTATTTCTGAACAGTGCTGTTTCACAGAGCTGAACATGTCCCTGTGTGTCTCTGTCAGGTGATCCTGTCTAATCATTTCAGTGATGGCGGTGCAGCTCAGCTCCAGTTCGACATGACCAGAAACCTGTTTCCTCTATTCGGTCACTACTGCAAAAGACCAGAGAACTTCTTTAAGCAGTGAGTTTGTGTGTTTGTATGTGAATAAATGTTACAGGGGTACTGAAGGAACTGAATGTAGTTTAACTCTTCTTTTATTATGAATTGGTATTTACAACTGAATTTTTACTGAATTTACTGAACATAAACATGAATGATTTTACTTGTGGTCTTATTTGTGTCTTCTCTCTATCTCTCCACAGTGTGAAGGAGGCCTGTATCATTTTATGTCTGAACGTTGGCTCTGCTATTCTACTAAAGAATCTCCTCAAAGAGTCAGAGGATGAGACGAGAGACTGGGTGTGTGCAGAGGATCCTACGCCTGAGTCAGCGCTGAACGAATTGGGCGTTTACTGTCTGGCTCCCTGCGACGTGCTGATCCTCCTCAACCTCAGAGCCTCGTGGCCTGGACAGTGACGTTCTTACCAAACATTCTCATCATCAGCTTTAACCTTATTTGTAAAACCTGACATGCAATATCTGCCACCTATCTAAGATAGGACTGGTCAGATAAGTTGATATGATGTCATTATTATGTTGCACTATTTTTTTGAGGGGGACCTAGTTACCTGTCACCTCAGTCAACTTAAACAATCCATAATACTAAGTATACACAACAATTGCTCTTTGTCTTATAGATAATGTAATAAACCAAGCTGACGTGTATATTTTGTGTATTTGTTTGATGACAGTTCTTTGTTTATTTTGTGCTTATTCCCAATGATAGAGTGAATGAAAATATTTTCAGTATCAGTTTATATTTAAATTTAGTATTTATCCATTAAATGCTCATTATAATATCCCATCATGTATCCTTCCCCATCTTCTTCCCAAAACACTGAACCACTCTGGCCCCGCCCACTTACTGCTGTATCCGGGCAACCAGTTACCCGGTCCTCGTCTCATTGGTTCAGATTTGGATTTCCGCCATATTCAAAAATAGTCACGAGTCACTGTTTTAGTAGTAGTTTAGATATATTGTTATTATCCCCTTTAACTCTTCAATCAACACGTAACTACCTCTGGTTTGTGTAAGTGACACAAATGGGTGAAACCGGTGAAGTCCGAGCTTCTGTTTCTAGTCCGGTGAAACTGAAGAGACAAGCGAGCTGCAGGAGCCTGAAGAGGAAGTGTTCAGCTGATGAAGAG
The DNA here is from genome assembly GCA_016801845.1 of Polydactylus sextarius. NCBI lineage: Eukaryota > Metazoa > Chordata > Actinopteri > Polynemidae > Polydactylus > Polydactylus sextarius. The sequence goes on along the minus strand of CM028923.1, from coordinate 14,128,156 downwards.
TGTGAGTCTCCACCGGGGATCGGCAGCAGTAGCAGCCTGCGGCGGTGAGTCCATGTTTCTGCTCACACTCAATGAGCCATAAACACGAGCACGGGGCCACAACATTCTCGGTTATTAACACGTGCATTAAAAGTTAATGGTAAGCTACATGTGGCTAACGCTAGCTAGCTTATCAATACGTGCCGACGTCACTTTTTGAAATGACGACATTATAACTACTAAACAATAGTGAGTGAGATAGACACATGTGTGCTAGTAAATACGTTTTTTTTTTTTTTAAGCATACATCTCGGTTTACGTTTCTGTTAGTGTCTGCAGTTGCACCAAACCGCCACTAGGTGTCAGCAAAGCGCCACCATGTGTCATCCAGTCACGTCTGACACTAGTGTTTATTTTCTCCCCGTTGTATTTTCACATCCATCAGTTGTTTACTTTCATTGATTTGATGCCAGTAACACAGTGACATTCATATTTAAAGTTTTGAGTGGAACTAATTAATGATACAAAGCATGTAACTTGCTTTGGCTCAGAAAAGAGAAGTGTCGATTTCCAGTTTTTGTTCCGGTTTTCATTTCACTTATTTTATTTGTTTCTTCACAACAGCTTTGGTTTTGTGACTTTTCTGAATCAGATGCTGGTAACAGGTGTTTTGAGTCACCTAAACTGTAATACTTTTATTTCAAAGGTTGTAACCGTGCTGTAACCATCATTCACACTGAAAGACAATACAAATCAAACACAACATCAGACAAACTTTGGTGACAAAAAACACATTTGATGTGAGAATTGGCCACTGCTCATATCAAGTGTCACATTGGCTTCAGTTGAATGTAAGAATGCACATTACTCACACAACCATTCAGAAATATTAACTATTAATACCATTTCCTAGGTTAAATGATTCACACCAACCCTCTTCATCTCACCTGTGTCGTCATACTTAAAGTTTTTATGCGTTTTGTGCTTTTGTGCGTGTGTGTCTTGCTTTCACATTCTGTTATGTAACTAATTATTAGTTGTTATCCCCCTTTTCTATTCCTTTGGTCGTTTACTTGTGTGTTTACACCAAAGTTCTTGGAGAAACAGTGTTTCAGTCGCGTGTATGTTTTCTACATGTCACAGATTTTACATTAAAGTTGCCTCTGACTTTGATGTTGACTTCTTACAAAGGATCAGTTACAAGAAAAACATGCAGCGTTGAGAAGAGGAATGATAAGAGCAACCAATAACTCTTTTGGTATAAAAAGATATGGGAGGGGTCTTGTTTTGTGCCAGACTTGAATAAAAATAAACATTTTGCGAGTAAAACCCATAAAATTTATTTGTTGTCAAAACTGGTATAATCCTACAAGCACAGTTTATTGATGCATCACTATTTATGGAAAGATCAAGTACTCACAGTAGTAAACCTAGTGTCTGGGCAGTTTTTCCAACCCTCACTCTGTGCATAACTCTTTAAATAATCCCCATTTTATCAAAACTTGTATCCATGCAACACAACCATAATCTGTGTTGATAATGTCTTTAATGACCCGACATGTGATCAGTGTCCCAGAACTCATTTCTATCAATACAATGAGATATTCTTTCTGGTAAATTCTCAGACTGGTGGCTAACTTCGGTGCAATCAGTATGTTTTGGGAATAATAAAGCCCTGAAAGCATTTGTATTGGACTCTTTTTTTAAACGTTTTCCGTACTGTGTGCCAGAGTGTCCCAGTCGTACCCTGTGCCCAGCTAGCTCCACAGACAAACATGGAAAAAACATCACTCTGATATTTGACCTCCATAACAAGGTTTATGGAAAGAAAGAAAGAAAAAAAATGTAAATGTTGAGTGAGAGAAAATAAGGCTTGATTTCCCATGTGAGACTGGCATTAAAACACTAGACTGACAGTGGGTTGTTTTTTTTTATAACTCGTTGAGTGGTTGTTGCTGCCAAGCATGAGCTGAATTCAGCTCATAGAAATAAACATTGTAGGTCCAAAGATTGTGAACTCAGCTTTGAGAGTTCATTGTCCATGTAAAGCAGCATTGTTGAAGTACCATGTTGAATGGGTGGAGACATATAATATATGTTGTTAGCGTGGCGGTTTCACTGAAAAAGTAACACTTATATAACAGCAGCATGCATGTACATGCAGCCTGTGATGATCTTAATGACTGCTACTTTGTTTCCCTGTGTCTTGAATGTTATGGGAGCTCCTTCTTTGTCTGGTGTAGTATCAGTGGAAAATATAAAGGAGGACTTGAGTGCTCAGGTGGGGTCAGAGGGATAGTTCAGTTTCTGATTTAGCGAGCTTTAACAAACAAAGGCAGGGCTGAGTGGGATGCTAATAGACTGACTCATGGGATATGCTTCCCTTGACTCGTAAGAGCAGGTACAGGAGGAGAAACAACCTTTGTCCCTTGACTTTCAGCTCTGAGGAATGTTTTATGATATCAGTCATGTTTGTCTGAACACAGTTATACACATGGGAGATATCAGTTTTCAAAATAGCTCATTGTATGAGAAAGGAAACATTGGAGTGTTTCCCAAAGGATCTTTTTAGAGCGTTGACATGAATGTCAGTGAGGGAATTACTTTAAATTACCTAAGAGCAGCTTGTTGAACAGCTTTTGGGACCCAGGTAGCTAAATGTCAAGGATCGAACTACCTCAACATTACATTGTTACTACAGTCTTAGTCATCCTTGTAAATTAATGACCCCAGTTGAGGTCACAACAAACCTGAAGGTCATATTTGATGACCAGTTATCCTTCTCTCACCATGTTACATCAGTCTAAAAGTTCACATGTCACCTCCACTGGTTACTCGTGGCTAATGATGGCCAGATGAAGCTTCTTGATGCCTTCTAGCCAGTCGGTTCACAAAAGGGTTCACTCTCAAGGCTTCATCTCTGGCTTCATGTGCACACAAACCCTCCTGCTGGTCAAAGACTGAAAGACAGGCAGATGTATCTGTAGTTGTTTGAATTTTAACTGTGAATGTGATATTCTCAAAGCTGTCTTGCTGCAGTTTAGCACAGGAATAATGACTGCTAGGAGCAAAAAATGAATACATTTTAAATTTAAATAGTAAATGAACGGTACATACCGTAGCACTTTTCTATTCATATCAACCACTCAAACACCTTAAATTACATCCCATTAATTTCAAGACAAAAGAAAAACTTGTAAATTACCCAAGGATCACTCAGCACATGAATTGGGAGTTGAACCTACAATTTTCTAATTGACATGTAACCTCTTCTACATCCTAAACTACTAGACTGGTACCTATGTGCTTCCAGCACATAGGTATTTTCTCATGTCAGGCTATCATGACATCAGTGGTTTGTGTATACATTTTTCATTATACTGGTTGCACATGTAAAGATATACTCACAGTCCCTGGCCTCACCAAAGGTGGTGAGGGGGGCCAGGGAACAGGCACAACACGTGGGGCACCTCCATTAAGTTTCACTGTTTTGAAGGACTCAATCACGAACCACTTTCTGAACCACCAGCGAGGCTTCATACGTCATCACATACATCACGGGACGGCAGGACCCATCACTACTCATGGCCGAAGTCACTGGTGCTGACTACAGAGTGACTCCCTGTTCTGCACCCATCTACTTGAACTCAGTCATACAGGCTTCTGCTCCTTCTCAACCGCTTTGTCCCTCCGAGTAATGTTGTCTGGAATCACCTGGTAGGAAATCTCCATCATTTGTGGCTCCCTGATGGTGGAATCAGCTCTCAGACGCTACCAGGATAGAGAGGTCCTTCTCTGTCTTCAACAAGACTCATCTACACTGAGAACATCTTTTCTTCTCACTCTTCTAACACTCAACTATCACTTGTTCACTTCCTTAAAGGTGCACTATGTAAGTCCTGTTGCATGGCACAAACTTTACGGCTACTTATTGTGGCTTTTTAAATCAGCAGAGTTTATACTTTTTGGTGCTGATTAACTAACCTTTCATGAAACACACCTACCAAATGAAAGAAAACTACCTTTAAATGTTATGTTACATTTTCTAACCCTAACATCCAAATAACTTCTAAGTGTTGATTCATTTTTTTCTGGCGATCCTTTGTGCACAGAAAACAAAGATTTTGTTCCAGTTATTCTCAAGTTATGAACATTAATTAAAATATTTTTTCCATTTCCTGTTTACACAGGCTGCTTACCTCACAGAGGCGCAGTTTGCGTTGTTCTTTAGTAATTCATTACACCGTGGTATTGTCTGTTTAATTTAATTCAACTGGACTATTTGCAATGTAACCTGACAGGAACTATTTAGCTCATAACATGTAATATTGAGTTTATGCTAGGGGACATATGCCAAAATGTTATCTCTGACTCAACACTTTCATATTTTTACTGCGTCAAAGACATTGGTGAAATGACTGAATGAGTTCCCACCAGGAGATGTAATAATATAATAATAATAACCTATCACGCATATTAGAGTAACACAGTGTCGGACAGAAGTCTTCTGATATATATTCTGATGATAATTACTGAAGATCTTTTAAAGAATTTAGTTTCAAATGTTGCTCATCTGTCCACAGGTGATTACAGAGTAAGCAGGGATTTACTTTCTCTTTCTCTTTGAAACTGTTGGTGTTTTCACATTGTTTACAGATCATACCTGCATAAGACGATCTCACCAACAGGCCAAAGTCAGACCTCACAGTCAAAGAGGTTGTAGGACTCTCTTTGTTTATTGACTGCATTCTGAAGTGTTCCAGTTTTATAGACATAAACGAATAAAAGAAACCAGAGCCTTTGTGCTACACAGCACATCTTAATCACTGTAACACAAACTTATGAGCTTCCTAAAGGCAAATCACTTCCAGGATTAAAATAAGAGGAAATGAAGGAAACTAATCAGTCTCAACATCTCAAATTTTGATTTAAAATGCAGCAAAACTGCTCAAGATAAAGGTAAATGACCACAGAAAATCAACAGTCAATTATTTCTTCAACTCACCATCAGTCTTTTTTTTTTACGGCCAGCATTTTTAAGAAACACATTAATGGCTCTGTTCTGTTCAAGTGTTCCAGTAAACGCTAACACTCACAATACCAGAGCCCTGACATTGAAACTGACTGAATTCCAAACATTAACAACTTTGGTATTTTTTGTGACCAGATGTTTGATAGTGTAAACTGAGTTTGTGTGGTCAAGTCAGGTTTTGTTTCGGTAATTGTTGACAAAGGGTTTTGCTTCTTATTTCTAAAAGTCATACTGGTGGGCTTTTTGATGATGAGCCTGAATCCTGAACTCTCTGTCATTAATAATGTCCTTGTCTGCTCTGCCTCCAGTTGTTTAGATTAAGCGGTGAGATAAGTCAATGGGGGGGGGGACTTGTGGTTATGTTTAATTGCTGTAAGCTCTGCTCTCCTGTGAGATTCCCAGCATGAGTTTGTGCATCAGTGTGAGAAATCAGACTAATGTCTAGACCACCAGAGTGAAGACCACAGTGTTTAAGTTCACTGAGCACATGCTGATGAGCAAGTGGATGCAGTGGATGCCACCTGGTGCTTCTTGTGGATAATTCATCTATCATCTTACTTATGTACAGTAAGTCCTTGGACTTAGGAAGACTGCAATAGATAAGACTTATGTGTTGAGTCATGATTTTGCCAAAAAGAAGCGTCTCAATTTTGGGAGGCAATTAGTTGAAGACTGTTCATGCCATATTTCCTGACCGGGAAGTGAACCTGAGAAGTGAAAGTACCAAATCCTAGACACCGGACCATCAGGGCTCTCCCTGATGGTCCGGTGTCTAGGATTTGGTATGATATTGCATGAGAATGAAAAACAAAATAAAAACTAGCCCATCATGAAATACAACAGCACTTAAGATGTTTTTAAACTCAGTTCAGAACATATCTGAACTGAAAAACTTCCTTTAAGTAGACTGCTTGTAGGTCATTGCCCAACCGGTAAGAAGCTGAGAGGCCCACATGTTTACCAGCAGACAAAGCAGTCAACTAACCCATATTCCCTGACCGGGAATCGAACCCGGGCCGTGGCGGTGAAAGCGCCAAATCCTAGCCACTAGACCATCAGGGAGAGGCAACTGTGTTTAAGGTTGGAAATCACTAAAATTTAGGTTCTCACTTATTCTCTTGACTAAATGACGTCCCGTGGGAAGCCAGCTTGTGTCACACTCTATGTATCTACACAAAGTCAGCCATGTAGGTTTATGCTCCTTCGTCATTGTTGCATTCCTCCATTTGGCATCACCATCGCTGCACATACGACAATCTCAGTCCAGACTGTTTTCATTTGCGGTTCCCTGATGGTGGAACCAGCTCCCACATGTTATCAAAGCACAGGAATCCATCTCTGTCTTCAAGAATCTCTGAAAGACTTAACTTTTCTAATACACTAACATGTCTGATTATGACACATCTCCTGCACTTTGTCTTATTGAACCAATCTAGTGCCTGTTCACTTCCTATGTGTCCAATTGCACAGAAGCTTTCATATATTTTATCCCTCACTCATAAGTCTCATTGTTGTATAATCATTAGAAGGCTTCACACTGTCAGGCCAAAGCAGAACTAAGCGAGGTGTGCCAGGGCAAATTGCTTTCACTCCGTCTTGAGCCAGTACTAACTGGTGCCACCTCGGGGTCTCAGGACCTCTAGCTGCAAATTTCTGACCTGACCAAAATGTTGGGCCATTCAAGCTAGAGGCAGGGTCAACGTTAAGGCGTGGTCAACCTGTTGCTGTAGACAGCGTGTATAGGCAATAAAGATGGCAGCGCAGATATGTATTTACGATTTTAGCTGCTATGGAGAACGATGGATCGACAGTTCTGGGCTCCTTGTGATGTTTGTGCTCTGCTCTCCAATGGGGACTTGCTGATTGGTAATCCAGAGAGGCTAGTGGCCTGACAGTCTGAATAGGGGCCATGGGGCTAGTAGACCTGGGCCACAACCACCTAGGTGGCCCCCAAATGACTCTGGCCCGGCCTGGCCCGGCCTGGCCCGGCCTGGCCCGGCCTGGCTCGACAGTCCGAAGAGGGCTAGTGCATGTTTCTCGAGGCGTTGGTGGTATAGTGGTGAGAATAGCTGCTTCCCAAGCAGTTGACCTGGGTTCAATTCCCTGGCCAGCGCAAAATCTTACAAGGATGTCAATTGTCTGAGGGTGTTGTACATATAAAAACTCTTCTTATCAATTGCAATGCAGAGTGATTGGTGCAGCAAGAAATTGTTATCTATCTTACTCACTACCTAGTGCATATCTGAAGAGGGTGTTGCTTTAAAGTTTACAAATACCAGTCATGGAATTATGGTACCTTGTTTGTCTTCTATTGTGTAAAGAAGGATTTATCTGTCTTCTTTTTCAGCCTACAGCTAATCATTTTCAGGTAGACTGGAGAGCACACTGCAGTTCAGTAAGTTATTACTATTGAACCAAGACAGTATTAAATGTCAATTCCCTGACCAGGAATCATCAGAGAGAGATAGTAGAGTGACATGATGACATTGATGTCAAGTCAAACTGTACAAAAATGTCTCTGAACTGAATGACTTCTAACTTCTTGTAAGCAGCCTGCTTGTGCTTGCATTCATTCCCTGATCAGTAATCAGCCTTGAGGGTGAGAGTGTCACATCCTCACCAATAGATCATGATGGAGCAACATGTGAAATTTGATGACTAAAAGAGTCACACCCTCTTATTTCTGTATTTTTGTCCTTGGAACTGATTTTTTTTTAATCACACAGGTTAAATTTCTCTGCATGTCCACTCGAAAAGTGGAGGATTATGATTTAACATAGGCAGTCAGCTCAGATCGCTACATTTTCCCAGAAATGAGCTGACAGTGACTCACCTCCTCAAGGCGTTGGTGGTATAGTGGTGAGAATAGCTGCTTCCCAAGCAGTTGACCCGGGTTCGATTCCCGGCCAGCGCAAAATCTTAGAGATGTTTATTTGAGGCTTGATTTCGTCATTATCAAACTCATCACATTTCTAGCTTCTCAAACAGGAACCATCCTGTCTCTGTTGGTCACCCAGCAGATGAACACACACAGGATGAGAGTTAGTACATGTAATGTTGTTGACATTATGAACTGCCATTTCAAAGTGTTGTTTAATAACTACTGCATATTAAAGTGATGCATCCCTGATGTTGCTGTGGTATGTCTTTAAGAGAAAGATCACAAGAATCAAGTAACATCCTCTTTATCCTAATTATGTCTGTCTGCTGTCTATATAACCTACATACTGCTTATAGACAAACAGCTACACTCTGCTTATAGTCTACATACTCCCATTAGTCTTAAGTTATATTTCCATTGACCATAACCCTTGTACACCATATATCATAGTGATCTGTTGCTTACTGCTTGCTATTATATGCTGCTGAATTCCACTGCTGTGGGACGATTAAACGCTTATCTTATTTCTCAAAGATGACATATTCACACTCCCTCACATGTATCTTTATGATGGAGACATTTTTCGTAACCTTAGATACCAGTCAGGCCACAGTGAAACCAAAATAACTCCCAGTTTTTATTCCCATGACATCTCTATCTATCCCCTGGTTAGTAAGACAGAGTCTTATTCATTTGATGTTTGTATCCATGGAGACCTGGGGTGGACCACAACACAGTGAATGTCACTTCCTGAAGTATCAAAGCTGAAAACAACCACTATCAGCATCAGTGTCAGCATTAAAACCACAGAACTATGTCACCATTTATACATCCATTATCACTGCAACAATACTCATTTTATTACTGTTTAATCTGCTGGTTATTTTTTGTTTTGTCGGTAAAATACGAGTAGACAGTTGTGGATTAAATGCAGGTTTGATGTGATTATGTCTTTGGACCACTGGTATTGAGACATTCCATCAGATCAGACCTGTCCCTGTCCTCGAGTGTCACATTAACTCAACACTCTGACAGTTTCAGTCTGAACAACACCTGCGGTGACCTTTGACCCTCAGGACACCCAGGCAGCTTCTCAGTTTCCTCTGCACTTTAGCTGTAGCTGTTCTTCCACAACACATGCTGTTTACCCAGAGCACCTTACAGGAGCATCAGTGCATACATTTACAACATGGGTGGTCCTGAAGCAGCTCAGTTAATGAGTGTGTGTTGAGGCCCTCGGGACCTGTCTGCTCCCATATCACTTAGTTTTATAAGCCTCTTATATAGCCACAGTAGCATTAAATACCATAAAGCTGCAAATAATAGCCCAGGAGTTTATTTTTTCCAAATGACTCAACAGACCCTGCGTTTATTTGGGACATGCGTCTATATGAGACATATGTTTAATTTTTTAAGGCTAAGTATCAAAGTATTGCGGTGCTCCGGTATCATTTCGTTTTTAAATCTTTCATTGTCATTTATCAATGGAAACTTATAACTATGACTGGATTCACACCACACAGCGAGTGGTCCACTCAGAGTAGTCTTTGGATAAAAACCTGCTCCGACTATATTTCACAGGCTCCCCTCACATGCTCTGGTCTGGGTGCAGGGGAGTTAGAATGAGCTAAATTCAATGACAAGGAGAAAATCAGACCCAGTGTTCTGACATTCCTTCATACCTATCGAGACGTCCTACCAAGGCCCAGTGTGCATGCGCATAACACAAACATGTCAATTCTTGTGGCTTAGACGCATGTGGCAAGAGATTTGTCCTATCAAACATATACATACACCCAGAGACTTTCTTATAAAATTACTTTGATACGTCTATGTGGAAGCCTATTCTGAGGGAGTAATTTTAATTGTTAGAACGTCCTACCTGCTCATATTAATGTAGAAGCATAATCTGAAGCATTATTATCAGAACTTGCATGGTTCTGGACACATGTGACATCCCAATACCATAACTTAAATACCTCTTAAAAACAATCTGTGGCAGCAAATAAAAACTGAGACTGAAAGTGCAGTGGTAGTATTTTCGGGTGCAGTAGCACAGATCGACAGATACAACTGTCAATTCAGCCTCCGGTAGGATGTTTTGCATAAGTAGGACGTTTTGTCAGAGCACCGTCCTTTATTCGAGACCGGCCTTTATGGCCCAAATGTGTTGTTGCTAATAAAAGAGACCAGTGTCTATTCGCCACTCGGCTATTATTTGCAGCTTTACGATACTTGAGTGTTATTGGTATATTCTCATACTGAGATTATTTGTTAAAGAATCAGTGAGACTCAGGCTGACTTATTATTTCTCAGTCATACACTTACACAACTACTTGTGGTACTTTTGACATGAACAACAGTACAACTCCACTGAAGAAACTGAAACATGTGGCCAGTTATCTATGTTTTATGGTACTACAAACATCGAAACTATAAACCAAACTAAACATTAAAACTATATTCTACTGTTAGAGGTACAGCTTCTTTAGTGGCACAATAAAGTAAAACGCTGTTTACTGTGACGTTATAAATCTGCCCCAATCACTTAGCTCATTAGCTGCCTGACCAGACTCACCATTACCGTAACATCTCCACTAACGTAGCACCAATTTGTTTCATTTTTTGGCAACTGACATTGCTCAAAGACCTCTAACAGTAGAATGTTGGTTCAAATGTGCTACAGTTCCACTTTAAGATCTAACAGTTCCCGCTACATATCATAAGGTCACTCGTTCAGGTGGAAGAGTTTCAGCTAATCCAGCTGCTGGGAAGACCAGGTCACGAGTCCTCATCCTCGGCCGTTTTAGAAAAAGTCAGAAAACAACCACTGACAAGAATATTTTCAGACAACTTTAACATACAGGACGTACTGAGACTGTGATGGACACATCAGCAAATGTACTGATGATGGCATCCGCCCCCAAAAGTCCCAAATCAGTCAGGTCCTAATAAAGAAGTAGTTCTAAGAGTCCTAACACTAACGCTTCATGTCAGCAGTTTATTTCTGCTCCTGCTACACAAACTGTTGATCCTGTCACTGAGCCAGAAAACATCTCATTTCCTGTACAGGGGTGTTAACTGCAGCCAAACACTTTTTCTGCATTAACAGTGACCCATTCAGTGTGTTCATAAGAGTTCTTACTAAAGTTATGATCAAATAAATGAATGTGATGTCTGAGGTTTTCAAAATAAGTGGGTTAGGATTAGAGTTAAATTGCTGCTCTGTTACTCGTTACCAATTGCATTTTATCAACTAAGGCACTTTAGTCTCAATTGATTTCTCAGCTGTGATGTTCTGCTGCTGAACTTCATAAAGCTCATAAGCTCACTCACTTTTGAATGATTTGGAAAGGCAGCATGTACATCACTGACTGTGGACAGTTGCTGCGCCTGAAGCAACACGGCAGAAGCAGCATGACTGGAATGACTTAGCCTTACGAGCACTTGTTGGACACACACATACAGCAAGTGTTTCTGAGGACCTCAGCATTCTCTGCATGCTCATGCCCTTTTAGGTCCCACCATCGAAACCCCCTCCCCCACAAAGACATAAATCCTCCACTCTGACTCCATTTATGATCATACGTGAATCCTCAGATTGGACAGATTATAAATGCCGAGCAGCGCCAGTGGTTTTGATTCACTGTTCTATCATCTCTGCTGGATATGATGAGCCATTGTTGCGTCATAGTTCTTTAAACATACTCCACAACATCTTAACATTTCATCTTTTTGTTTTTGTTCATGCTACCATTCATCAGAAGTGGAGTTTTCTCAGGTTTGTGTCACCAGTGTCAGTGACTGCTTGATTTTAAGAAGGTCACGACTTTATTTTCTCATCAGCAAATCTTCGACCAATAGATGCTGTATTTATAGTCTGAACAAAGCTTTTATAATCCATTTATCTAGTTTTATAATATGTACACTTAGTTGACCATGTTTGGCAGCCTGAGGCACACGTATCAGTGTGAAATAGTGCCTAAATAAAATAAATATCTAATTAATTGTTGGTACGAGTCAGATCTTTGCTGTTTCTTTGATGTTTCTCTTCTTGCTGTGTAACCATCCATTTACTGAGCACAGTGTGTTGTGTAACAGACCACAGTCTGGCCTTATCCAACCTAACCCTGATGTAATACTTCAATAATCACATGGTCCGCAGATAAAGTTGTTTGTCATGAGCTGGACATATAGTTTGAGTAGCTTATTTGGTGCTAGTGAAGGGGGGTTGGTGGGGGGAGTCCCCCAAAAAAGGAGATCCCAACAAAAAGACACATGGGTGCTGTCTAAATTGGCACCTTCCTCCCTCCTTAAAGGTCTCCTCCCTTCAAATTTCACAGGGGTCTTGGGGTCTAAAGACTCTAAAAGTCTAGTGTTTGACGAGCCTTCTGTGGGGAAGCAGCCAGGGGTCATGCTGCCCTTCTCCTCACTGACTGGGTCGACCTTAGCTTATCAAACGTCAGTTGTGGTCTGGATCTGAGGACTCACTGTGACTGCATCATGCTGCGGCTGTGGTAGGTAACGGGAGGTGAATGTTTTCTCTGAGCTCTCTGAGTCACAGTTCTCGTCTTATCACCTCACGAATGCCTTGAACTCACCAAGTCACTGGTTGTACTTTAACTCAGACTTTAGGTCAGGGTCGACTCCGCTGGTGGGTTTTAGTTGATCTGGTGCCTCTTGAATATTCTCATGAATGGCTCAGAGTCAGTGTGATGACCTCATGAAATGTCACGGAGGCCTGACTCTGCCTTCTGCTCTTTACTTTTGTTGTCATGCAGGTCACTGCGAAGAGGAAGCTCCTTCGCCTTCCTCACACCAGGACCGCAATGGGACTTCAGTCTGGTGAGTGCAGACGTTACATTTTTCAGTTTGAATATTATTATGTGAAGCCATTTGCAAGACAAATGCAGTTTGTTTGGTTTATCATTAATTTAAAACACCTCCAGGAGACACGGAAGTTAGAAAGAATGTAGAAAATGAAATGATCCCCCGCCGAGATACAAAGTGCAGCAGCAAGAAACTTGGACACCTGCTTATTTACATTAGATGAAACGTAGAACACATTCAGGACATACACATTCTTATAAATATTTACCACGTGCACATGTCTGAGTTGGCTGCTGGATGAATTCTGGCCTGTCACGTGAGCTGCAGCACATTTAAACACCAGTTCCCATCACAACTTAAGTCTGGCTGTTCACTGTCACAGCAATGAAAGGCAGCTCCTCGCTGTAAACCAAACAAACCATCTGATCTGCAGGATAAGTATCTTATTTACTTCTGTTTGTTTACATTTAGAGCATCGACTTCATTCTTGTTGCTTTTCATGGTGGTTTCAACTGGGTGGGTCATTTAGAAAAGTTGGGGCCCCACAGAATACTCTTATAAAGAAATCATCACTTTACACATGTATGCTCTTTTTTATGCTCTATTTCCAGAAGAAAAACAACAAATACAAATAAGAGGAAAGAACAAACAACACAACATTGATATAGAACAGAGATATATAATAATATAATATGGTAATACACAGATTTACCACAAGGTACAGAAAATTTAAATAGCAACTTCTCATTTTAAGATGTGCTGACAGCTGCTTTCACCAAATAAAATCACAGACATTACCAGCTGTGACTAATTAATAGTAACTTGATGACTGACTTGATACAAATGATGTGACACAACAAATTAAAGTTGGTTGTTGTGTGGTTAAAGTGTTAAAGTGCAGTCAGTGTTTATACTGCCCCCGGTCAAAAGTTTTTTTAGAAAACCTCAGGTTGGTATTCAAACAACGATGACACAATAGTGACACAATGAGGTTAATCATTGTGTCACTATTGTGTCATCGTATCGTATCTCGTTGTTTTTAAAATTACAACATAAAACAAATAAATAAAACAAAAAACCAAAACAATTTATGACAGTGATAAGCAAACTAGAAAATGCATTTGGTCTCAGCGACCATTTCAGAGGATCACCTCCCAAACTATATGTATTTCAGGGATATTTGTCAAATCCTGAAATACTGGTTCATAACTGAACTAAAATAATGCTTTCGCATCTTCCTGTGACAGCTCTGACCACTGGTTAGTGACACAGGGTCATTTAATCCATGTAACCATGGAGATTTGAGTTGTGCATCAACAAAGAATGATAAAAAATACAGTTTCAGATGAAGTTGTTATGTGATTGGCTGTGATCCTCCAATCAGAATGATCTCTGTTAATGTAGCTGGAGCCTGAAAATACTGCCCAGAATCAAATAACACAGGGAGAGATCTACGTGTGTCATTAGTGTAGATAAAATGTTTTAAAAGTGACCACTTTCCTGTATTTGCTCCAGAGTGTTAGAGGTCAGTTAACATTAGAGTCTATGGGGCAGTTGAGGGAGTTTGTTGTTGTTCAACGACTGACAGTTTAAAAACCATAAATCGAATTGATGAAGTCGTCACACTGTGTGAAACAACACAACTTTATCTACAATTCAACGTATGAACTGTTTATGAGAAGTGAAAGATGTGGCAGCTACAAGAGATAAAGTTGTAAAAATGTAGAAGAGCAGCGGATGAGTAGAGTGGCTGACATCACTGCTCCCGTACACACACATTATAAACTCAGAGACTGTATTAAAAAGCATAAAACTCCAAATCTAATTAACAGCTGAAGATGTTAGTATGATTACATTTTAAAGATGAGAGGTTTTGAGGAATTGGAAACAATTCATAATGATAATAATGAAATAAATAAAGAATGAATATTTCACAAAGGATGACACAAATTTAAAAAACTGAGCTGAACAGTTTAAAGATTAAATGAAATTTCATTGACCTGGATTTGAAGCAACAAAATAATATACTAATTCAGGTTTCTCTTTGTCTGGAAACCCTGCCCTCTTCTTTACTACTCTATTAGAAAAAAGAAGAAACACAACCCCGGTGACTCATTAACAACATGTTATAGAGAATTAGGAAGCTGTTTCATTTCAACTTTAAAAGGTTTAAGTTCCTCTGTGTTTGCCAGTCGCTCACATTGTCTCAGAACATTTTCATAAAGTTGTACCAGTCCCAGCTTGCCCCCATGCAGAGTCGCTTGGCACTTTTTATTAGAATATTATTTGTCCTTGTCTAAGCTTTTGAAATCTTCATGTGTTAACAACCTGTTGGGGTGTTTTTGTTTAATGGTTTCGTAGCAGTCACCAGTCTTGAGCCTTGTAAGATGTGCTGTTGTCGGCCAGCTGTCAGCACTGAGTGTGTATCTGCATCTAATACTTCAGTCGGGGACTGTGATGAGCGTTCATGTGGCCCAAGACCAAACGCTTGATAACGACAACACAGCCTGCTCTGATTTCTTACCCCCCCTCCCCACCGCCACCATCATCGGAGGAACATAATGGTCTACAAAGAGCTGCTGTCTCTAATAGACTGGCCTGCTTGTGGTTTACAGTCAATCCTTAAATGAAACGAACTGATTAGAAACAGAGAACTGCGTACAGATTAGACAGCGGAGCAACATGACGAGCGAATACGCATTCCGAGGTTTTACAGCTGCCTAAAACACAATCCATCCCTGATGTGAGCGGCAGAGCAGTGGGAATGAAAAGCAGAGAGAAGAGAAAAGCCATGGCTCTTTATCTTGTGCCAGCCTGCTGCCTTTGATTCGCAGACATGGCACGCTTAGCTCATCCACCAAAACCATGTGGACCTCATTAGGTCACCCTCTCAACCTCCCCTCCTCTCCTTCCCCCTCCTCATCTCCCCCAATTTATCTGTCACTTATAAATCTACCAAACAGCGAGCAATAAAAGAATCCTGGAAGAGCCTTTGTCTCGACCTTGCCACTTAAAGCTCAGAGTCTTTGCCAAGCCTTTAAATAAAGTTTAGCCAGGTCTTTATGCTTTGAAGTGGTTAGGGGGGGATTTTTTTTTTTTTACTGCTGAGGCAGGAGTATGGCCAGGTATAGGTGGGGGTTACACTGGCCCTCGGGCGAACTTTGGAAGCAGGCAAGGCGAAGCATTCCCTGGACACTTGGTGCATGCTCTCAGACTACATCAGGCGCAACAGGCCCTCAAGGGGCTTTCTGTCATGGTAAGAATGTGAATCAGGTTTCCAGAACAGCGCCAAGGTGGAGCACATCAAACCACACGGCCGTTCGGCGGAATGCGAAGGTAATTAACAAGAATGAGAGTCAGATTCTCCCCGAGCAACAAGTTCAGACGGCCAGAGATGTCAGCCTGAAGAGAGGCCGCTCTGATAAGAGGCATTCCAGCTTTAATCAGACGACATGATTTAATGTGGCTGTCAGCTGCTGAGTCGCGTCTGGATTTTCACACAAACATTGATAATTATTGTGGGAAGGTCTTTGCCCATATCAACAGCAATTCAAACTAAGACCGTCTTCTTTTATTTGCTGACTGTTGGAACATTCCTCGGACTACAGGAATCATATCACGTAACCGGTGATAACACGCAAAGCATCTGATGATCCAATGTGCATGTTTGCATGTTGTCCATTTTTTTTTCAATGGGAACATATGATTAATCTTTTTTTAAACTCCTTTATAGACTCTATCTTATCAACATGTAAAAAAATAATAATAAAAAATAATATATAATAATAAATGATATATATTTATAATATAAAACAACTAAATAAGTAAGAAAATTATGATAATGCTAATCCTGATTTTGGTGATATCAGCCATTCACACATATTCAAACAGCACTTCACTAACACACATTACTGGTGCACTGGTCCCGCACTAACCAGACTACAGTACTGACAAACACTACCATACTTCATTCCCTGACACAGAGAGAGGTGTAAATTCATAAAAATAAATACATAAATACCGTTTAACGTCTGGTACAGTGCACGAGTCAAAACAAACAGCCGAGTACAGCGTTTTTAAGGTCTTAAACACTTGAGATGTTTAGATTCTCATCCATCACGTTCGCTCTGTCAGGGAGGAGTCTGAATGGTCTCATTCTGCAGCGCGACACCGAGCCTAAACATACAGCCACTGTCATAAAGAACTGTATTCACCGACGAGAAGAACGAGTTATGACCCTAACACAGTCCTGTCCTCCATGTCCATGAAGTGTCTGAATCCACAAAACAGCTACGGCGAGTTCTGCAACATGTTTGCACGAAACAACTTCTCTGAAAAGATGATACAGGTCAAACTGATTGGCATGTAGTTTATTGATCGTATCCTCCTTTTAGTGCTTAATGTATGTATGAATACCATGGCTTCTTTTTACAGCAGACAGGTTTTAATAGCCACCTAAATGGACATCAGACCCCAAACAACTGGAGCTCATCTGGCTTTGTCATCAACTTATGGTTTTACTGTCTTTAGCTCCATTTATACAGCAAAACCTCAAATATAAGTTCGCAGCTAAGCTGAAAATAATTCTTTTACATCTTCCTATGAAAGCTCTGACTGTCCACTGGTTAGTAATTTACGGAGTCATTCTTAGTCACTCTGATGATTCTTGTAACCATGGAGATTTGGGTTGTGCATCAACAGAGTGAACAGTAGTTACTAGACTAGAAATACAGTTCCTGAAGAAGTTTTATATCATTGGCTTTGTTCCTCCAATAAAGTGACCACTTTCCTGTATTTGCTCCAGAGTGTTAGAGGTCAGTTAACATTGGAGTCTATGGGACAGTTGAGGGAGTTTCTTGTTGTTCAGCGACTGACAATTCATTCAAGTCAAAAACCATAAGTCCTATTGATGAAGTCTTCACTGTGTGAAGCAACACACAATTCAACGTATGAACCGTTTAAGAGAAGTGGAAAATGGAGCAGCTACAAAAGATAAAGTTGTAAAAATGTAGGAAAGGAAAAACAGCTGAAGATAAACTCAAAAATGGTAAAAAAAAAAAAAAAAAAATCACAATTTAAAGACAAGTATTTGAACTCCTCCATTGATTTTAACTAACTCAACACCTTATATGTTTCTGCTTTGGTTTTTTTTTTCTTTACTTAATCTCACTGTTTCTTTCCTCCACCCTCCACCTCTTCCTGCTCGCAGAGTAAATATTTGTGCTGTTGAACATTTCTTGGCTTCAATCGAACACAAGTCTGGGTCAGAATAAGCAGGTTCTTAGCTCACATAGGATGGATGTGGGTTTCTTCCAACATACAGCGAATGAAGTCATTGTCTGACATCACATCAGTGCTGTAATGTATATGTAACATATGTGATGATGCAGAGTTTGTGGCAGGCAACAAGGCTCTCAGCAGCTGCTATCTAAAGACAGAAAAGGAAAACCCCTTCGTCGTATCTGAAAGTGTTGAAACCTTTGTAGTGATGTCTGATTATCGTGTCTGTTTCTGTCGCTTGTGATCATCATTATCCTTTTATGCAACATACAAATCTGTCAGTCGCTCCTCAGGTGAGTAACAGAGTAAAAGACCTCTTCAGGCTGAGCGTGTGATGAGCAGACGGGGGGGGCTGTGTTTGTTGAGTCAGAGTATTTGCGTTGAACTCGGCCAACGCTGGAACAAGTTGCTGCTTGGAGGTGGTGTTATTTCATCTCCAAGCTGCTGACGGAGGGATTTCCAAAGGTGGGAGGAACAGGATGGCTAATTTTCTTCTCCTTTTCCTCCTACCCCTGTGTCTGTTTTTGCACAGGGATTACTCCAGTGTCGGTTTGATCTCACATGTAAGACCTGAGCTTAAGGCAATATTTAACTTGGCGCTCGGTGCTTAGCACACAGCCTTTACAGACAATTGAGCTGCTGACTTCAGCTGACCTGCTGACCTACCTTACACCATTATTCTTAGCCTCCCTATTCACTCTTACGTTTTCATAACCCAGCCTGAATGTTACAGTGTATAAGTCTGTCTCGACGCTCTCTTATCCAGGTGACCTCGGACTAAGCGGGTGTATTAAAGAGAAATTCAGCAACTTCTTGAAACACAAAATAAAACCAGGGACGTATTTTGACATAATGACTGTATTTAAAAATGGCCGACGCGCCTTCACTTCCCCGTCCATAAAAAATTATAACCCTGACACGAGCGTTAACATCCTGTTGTTGTGATCAGGAAGTGAATCTGCAGTATTGAAGTCCTGCTGATGCACGACACTTTCACTTTTGCGAAGCGATCGCGTTGTTTTCCATTCATCTTTATAAACAGTCTAGGTGTTAACATGAAATCTGTGAATGAAGGAACCATTTTAAACATAACATTTTACCCAATTAGTAAGTGTAGTAGCAGTGTCGAAGTCCTGACGAGGGTATGTGCCGCTTTTACTTTCGCGGCTTTACTGTGACGTTTATATACAGTCTACATGTTAATGTGAAATCTGTGAGTGAAGGAACCATTTTAAATATAACGTTTTACCAAATGAAACACATCTCAAAAGATTATAATTCATGCAATGTAGATTTACTTAGGAAATGTAGCGTTTACTATAGTCTGCCATTAGAGTCAACGCTATAAGCTGTGGTTGCAATCACTAGGGAGTCTTATACTGTAATATTGATGTAAATCTAGATTGTTTAGTTAAGAAATTGCTTATAACGTTACTGTGGTCGGCTTTTTCACTCCATGTTATTATATATTCTATATATAATAGTCAAAGAATTGTCACACTTCTGATGGGGCGGTTTCAATCTTCTTGGATTTAAAGTGTGGATGAATATATGTGAAACAATAGATCATGTGAGTGGTGATTTGTTCATGTGGCATCATTACATAAAGTGTGACATCAGTGTAACAGCAGGTCAGTCAGCCTCCTGCCGTGTTTCGAATGTGAACAGCGGTGAAACTGAATGAAAGTTTGCTGAGTAGAAGTGAATCACACGGCCTTTTGTTTCCGCAGCCTCCTATTCTGATGCAACCAGCTTTGAACAAACCGTCCATTCATTGCTACGTTGACGGGTGACGCTCGGTGTCACATCACTGCTTTGAAAAGCATGCTGGGAAATATCCGTGTTGAGTTGGTCTCTTAAATTTTTATGGATGTGGGAAAACAAACAGTTTAACCAACCGGAGAGGAAATACCCAACACCATCACCCACCTTTAACACAAACACACACAAACACACACAGCTCAGCCATTCATTGTCAGTCACCCCAAACCATTATGTATCCATTTTGTCCCTCGTCACCTCGCTGGTCAATCAGGTCTTGACATCCTGTGTATCCAGCCTGAAGCGTTTTGGTCAATAGAGCAGCAGTAACTGAGCCCCAAGGCTCCCATCAGCCACTGCTGCTCCTCAGGGCTTTTACAACAGGCCAGACTGCTCTTCTCACCTGCTGAGTGACTCTAGCTGACCGACCGTCCCTCACCCAGGTGTTAAAATGTCCCGCTGCCTCATTAACCCTTTCCTGTTCTCTGCACGACCTACAGCAGAGTGGCCGTAGCTTTACAATAGAGCTGCAGGGGGAAATGGGCAGAGCTGAGCTGAGGTCAGCTGTAAATTTCAGACCCAGACAAACATGTGTACTCCACAAAAGCACACAGCAAAGCAAATACACATTGCATGACAGTCATTTCCACATGAAGGAGTTTCTTTTTCCAATCAATAAAGCGGGTGATGAAATCTCAGGAATTTTCTAAGGTGTTGGTTACATTTACGCCCCTGGTGTATAAATGCCTTTTGTTCTAATGACTGTTGGCAAAGAGCCCTGCTCGATAATTTATTTTTCATCTTATCTTTCCACAGAAGCGGAAGCGCCGAGAGAAAGATGACAGTGACGCAGTTAGTCTGTGCAGCTTCGACTTCAAGGTAAAACACACAACACCGCCGTGAGCTTCAGGTTACATGCTGTATTTTTTTCCACCTCCTGAATATTTCATACTTCGTAGGTATTACTCTATTTCTAGGATTTGTGTTATATGACATGTGACCACATGCTTAAGACCAGTTTCAGTTATATTTCATGAAATGACACTGGCCCATAAAACCTTTATGGATCTGTTTCACACTTCACTGGCCCACCCGTACAGCAGCCCACCAGGGATCTGTTCCTGTATACCTGATGGCCATCCTTCTGGGTACCTGGGTTCTTCTTCCTCTCTCTCTCTTACTTCCTCTCACTTTGTCCAGATGTCACCATTTCTACTTTAAACTAATTAAAGTCCGTCTCCAGAAGGTGTTTAAAGTGATGGCACAGAGTAATTTGAACACAGGGTTTATTTCACCACGAATACGAGCCAAACATCCCCCGAAGAGCTATTTTATGTTGGTTTAAGTAATATCGAGTTTGGCCGTCTAGTGTTTTCACAGACAAATAGCTAACAATGAAAGTAAATGGGGCAGCTAGCCAAATGTATTTAAATTGTCATTTTTAACCACTAATAATGGTCAAAGTTGTAGTTCACTTCAGCAGCAACATAAATAGGGTCCCTACACATAAACTGAAGTACCAATAACTTAGTAAGTGTAACCGAGAGTTTATTAAAAAGACAGTTTTATAAGACTTACTTAATGTCTTATTTTAACAACAACTGATGATAACTGGGTTAACCCTAAAGGCCCATATATGCTCCACACAGGAGATGGGTGGAGCCTTTTGTCCGTCATTACGTATGTAATTTGGTCCGTTTTCAGGGAGCTTACTGATCTGTAGCAGTACGTAGCAAACGCAGTAATACCGCTGGAAACCATCGGGGCAGTGTTGCGCAGCACAGCTCAAGTGCGAGGAACAAAGAAAAAGAAGAAATCTCCGTCCACATACCACAATATATTTAATGGCTGCAAAAACCACCGCTGTCTTTTTATCGCTTTCTTAGAATGTGCGCTGTGATCTTCTTCACCGTCGCCATGTTTGTCATTGTGTGAAACTTACGTCGGAGCTCAGGACTCTGCACTTTTTCCACTGCTCTCTAGTGGATGTGTTTTTAACAACCATGTCAACCTAAAACACGCATGGGGAGTATGAAAGGTCTGACGTTAGGAACGCATGTACCTACTTCTACGTAAAGGGAACATAAATGGGACTTAACTCATTTGCCTGTAGTAGAAACACTCATTCATAAAAGTAGAAAATATTATTTAACCAACAGTAAAACAATAATTGCCAATTAATCAACTACAAATGATTATCTCTTTTGTTACATATTGATTTACTTGATTTACTGTTTTTATAGTTACAAGCAATGTTCAGAGATGAAAATGAAGATGATGTGATTTGTTTCATCAGCGGAGCCATTTTGGGAAACAAACGCAAGTTGTTTGTCCACATAAAGATCACTTTAAACAGTCCTCAGCTTTAATATAAACATGGCATGAGTTCACTTCCACCCTCAGTTATATTTTAGCTCTTCCAGATGTTGATCTCACACCGGTGATGTGCATAATTTAAACATAAAAAACTCCAGTGTTTGTTTCATGTGGCTCTATTTTCTGGTGGTTACGTAACATTTGATGATGTGTGTATCTGAGTGTCTCCTGTTTATTCTATTATCGTTGAAATGACTCAGCTTGTCAACGTGAGACACCTACGTTTTACGGTTTACTTTTTAGTTCCCAAACCTCGTCCTTGTCAACAGGCAGGACAGGCCGGGTCGGTGTCAACACATCTCAGTGGCTGTGTGGGTGTTAATTGGGCTCACCTACACATTTACGCAGAAAAGATCTGTCATGTCTGTTTTTCTAAGGTACAAACCACTTCTTGTAGCTGAACACCCTTTAGCTTGAGGCACATTTCCAAACACATATGTCTGAACTGCTCGTGTAAAACGAAGCGAGCTAGCTAGCTACATTTATAGCTTCGTGTCTCTCATTTGAAATGTTTGAGTGATAAACCTTGAGTGGTCCTCATGGTCACAGTCGACCTGTGTCCACTGTGTCTCCACACAGGCTGTTTTTTTGTGCCACAGCTGCATGAGAGGGATTAGCGTCGACGTACAGCCTGGACTTCTTTAACCAGTCTGATCGGTTGCTGTGATTTAGACAAACAGAATTCAAACACTGTGTTTTTGTGTGTTTTTCTTTTCTAACTGAGCCGGTTCCAGCGCGCTCTAATCCCCGCACGCTCTGCCGCACATACAGAACCAGTTGTTGGAGAAAGCCCTCGTTAAACACGCTGCTGCCCTTTGCTCCGACTCTGAATGGAGCTGCTCAGTTAAATCACACTTACAAGGAGCTTTTTTTGTTGTGTTTTATTTTTGCATCATTACTCTGCTGACAGATCCTCAAATATAGGTCACGGATGATTCATTTTAGCCATTTGTCAAATGGAAACGTCAAATATTTGATATTTCCAGATTCTGGACTGTAAAGATTTGACACTTCTTTATTAAACCTGATTTTTTTCTTCTTCGGGAGTTAGATTTATCGGTTAATACAGACCTGCTGGTGTGATATAGTATTTTTTTAAAAAGAAAATAAAACAATTAATAAAACAGCCAGAGTTATAATAAAGCAGTCCCCACATGGTCTCGTGCTCCATGAGAATAAAGTCTGATTTCTTTATGTAACACCAGCGTTAGATCGTCTGCCTGTGTGTTCTTTGTCCAGTTTTCTATGTGTTTGTCTTTTTTGATTCAGTGAGGGGACAATGGCTTCATCCCGCCCACTTTGGGCCTTCAGGTCCCACCTTCAGTTTTTTGGCCCTTTTATTTCCAACCTGAATGTCATCACAATAAAGACTGCACTGTTAATGACGCACACAGTTTGTTTGGAGTTTAATCACCTGAGCCGTAACGTGAGGTGGAATTCCCTGAAAATCATAGAGTCGCTATTTTGACTGAAAACACTGAACGGTAACGCTGCAGGAGACATGGCCACAGTTTACAGGGAAAATATAGACGCACATATGATCTACCTGTGACTACGTGACATCCCTGTGTGAGATTTTCATACATTTCTGCACCACTTCCTGTAGGACAGACGATCTGATCTTAAAATAGAAAATGTTTTTTTTGTGTCTGAGGCTTAATCACTATCAGTGCATCAGTTTGTTCTGTCTACAAAGAGTCGGCTGATCACTGTGAGTCTTGGTTACCTCGCTGTGTTTGGTAGCAACCGGGGCCATTCTGGGTGTGGACGCTGACAAAACACAACTCAACAAAGAAAAATAAACTACAACTGTTGAGCAACATAAAGATATCAGTTTTGTTTTGAATCTGTGGGTCTGATTGTCTCTACAAGCTTGTGTATGATTAGATCACTGTCTTCGTCTGAACCGTGTCATCATCTTTACTTTCCTGTAGGCGCAGAGGAGTGGAGATATTTTAGGTGCCCTCAAGGATTAATAGTGGTTTAAATCTGTCACTTATTTTTTTTTTTTACAAGTAATACTCTCACTTCTAAATCCACAGGGACTGTTTTTAGTTTTAGTGGTTGAACAAGTGGAAGTGTTAGAAGTGGATAAGTCCAACTTCATTGGTATTATAGATAGATAGATGACAAAATCATTTCCATGGGGGAAAGGATTATTACAGTAAATCTATCTCTCTGACTGTTTGGCTGTCTTTTTTTTTCCTTAACTTCTGTTTTCTCAGTCGAACATATATGTAACAGATCAGAGGTCAGCTGAAGTGTTTACTTCACCAGCTCCTGTTCTCTGCTGCTGCTGTCCTCCATCAGCAGGGGGCAGCAGCAGCTCCACGTCTTCTTGTTGTTTCAGTGTGTCTTCACCCGCAGCTGCCTGTTTTAATGCCTTCCTGTGAGCTGTAATTAGTCTGAGTGCGTCTTGTACTCGTACTGCTGCTGATGTGGAGGTTGTAGTTGATCTCAGTTAGTCGGGCCCTTGGGGCCTCAGTCCACCCCTGGCACGACATAGGTTAGACAGCGGTGAAACTTCGCCGCTCACTGCATTACTCATCCCGATCCTCACCGCCCTGTGCTCAGGTTGACGTGTGTGTGTGTTCTGGAGTGTAAATCATGGCTGCGCTCCAGCTGCGGCTCAGTGTGACTACGGGGTGGAGAGGCCAGGCAGGCCTAGCCATGTTGTGTTTAATTTTTATAGTGGCGGGCCCAGATGTACAGCTGATTCAGCCCAAGGTCTCCCCATACACTGTGACTAACAGCAGCTCTACAGTCTAGGCTCTAGGCACGCACACTCTGTACTGTGTGTAGACTAGACAGATTCATTTCTAATTAAACCCTCTCTGACTCTTCAGTCTGCATATTTCTCGTCTCTGTTGACCCTTTTTTTTTTTCTTATTGCACTTTATTTTGAAGGGTTTTGGACGATCTAATCCAGACTCTGTGGTCTCCTGACCGCTCTGTCAACAAACCCAAAGAACAAGGTGTCAACACTTATGCACCCCGATCAGCATCTGTGTTTTATCACACACACACACACACACACACACACACACACACACACACACACAGCATGAAAGCCCGTGTCTTTTTTCACACCTCCATGTTGACCCAGGAGGGTGAAGCAGCAGAATCATGAAGCAACTCGTCCATTTGCCCCAAAACACATTGACACACACTGACGTTGTGACACCCTGCCTGACGGTGCACATTAACCCGCAACAGACCCAACACCTCCATTTTGTGTGTTGTACATTTGTGCACCAGCTGTGTGTGTCTGTGGCCTTCAGGTGTGGTTGTCCCTCAAAAAAAAAAAAAAAAAAAAAGAGAGATTTTCAGCCCTTTTGTCTTTACTGAAATCAGCAAACATGTCTTCTTTCCCTCCACCCTCCGTTACACCAATCAACATATGGGTGACTGTCACACCCTGCCCCCCCTCCCCTCACTGTGACTCAATATACAGGTTTCAGTTTAAACATCTGGCTGAGTGTGTCACACTGCTCCTGCTATTGATATTCTAATTGATCACCTCCCCCATTTGTGCTGATGAAACTGATAACAGCTCTTTTAAAGGATCTGCCCCATGGAGAGCAGAGAGCACTTTGATTAATTAACTAACAAGAAACAGCAAAAGTGAAAATGACTTTGTAGTTCACAAAATATAAGTATAATAAACAAAAGTTTCAACCCTCTTACTACCCGATACCAGATCAGACGATTGTAGTTTCAATAAGCACTTTTGATAATAAACACTGATCACAGCAATGTAGTGAATTAAAGGTAGAAGTGGAGTTGTTGATTCTCATATCTGGACTTTAACTGAGTCTAATTCACAAGTTTTATTCAACTACAAGCAGCAAACATTGTTATTAACACTTAAAACCAGACTGATTCTCTGCTAATTATAATGATTTTATCATAGTTGTTTAAATTATCAGTTACTTCTTTATTTTCAGTTCGTCTTTTAGTCCGTAAACTCAAAGAACCAAAGTGTCTTAAGTGTCTACAGTCCCAAACCAACTATATTCACTTTTTTTCTCTCCAAACATTATAACATTATAACACTCTGTCAGCAGAGCAGAGAGCAATGACTCAACCCATTCATGAGACAGCTGTCACCCTGCGTCTTCTCTCAGCAGAGACTCCTGCCTGCAGAGCACGAAACACTTCGCTGGTCATTACATCGAATAATTTACCAGATGAAAGGGGGAAAGTTTCAGTTTCACCCCCCCACTCCTCTGTCCATCTGTACACCCGTTCTCTTAACTGATCTTGATTCAACCCTTCTCTCTCTCTCTCTTGTGACATTTAAACATCAAAACACCAGATCATCAAAACAGGGCAGAGTCCAACTGGTGTCCAGCCCAAAACTGAGAATAAGGTTGTTTAACAAGATGGAAGTGTTGCAGCTTTATTAAACCTTGCTGTTCTGGATTTAAAAAAAAAAAAATCTATAACAAAATAATTATAACCATGTGAATGTTGTAATGAACTTAATAACATAATATAAAGAATAAAATATAACATAGTAGACTCAATAAAAATAAAATAAAGTTATGAAATAAAAAACAAGATAATTATAAATCTATTAAAAACAAGACAGTCAGTCAGTTGCTGTGTCACATGTCGTGACTCTGATCCCAGAACCAGCATGTTGCCTGAAAACACACACTGTGATCGAATTACACCAACTTCATTTGGCTCAGTGTAAACAAGCAACAACAGTATAACTAGAAATCTTTAGCAGCGATGTGGGTCAAACTTCTGTGTGAAAGAAGTTTGTGTTGATCTGAGTGTATTAGTATTAGTATTAGATGTTGATTTCACTCAAACCATTCTTAATTCATAACAATTACAAGGTACATTTACTGATCAAAAGTTCTGTTTTATAATTGTTGCATCAGTTGCTTGACTTTTATTTGTCTATCTGCTAATATATATATATATATATATATATATATATATATATATATATATATATATATATATATATATATATATATATATAGTAACTATATATAGTAACAAGATGTATGCAGAAGTAAACCAGTTTTTTTCTTAAAGCTTCACTACAAATTCAAGACCCATTTTTTTTTCTCAGAAAATGCTTCTTCCATCGATCCTTTGACATCAGCAGAGTTGTTATTGTCAACTCCTCTGAGGATTGAGCTCTGAAAATTCTCACTACTGTTTTCACCCACTACACAGATCAACAGAGGGTGCAGGCGGCTGCTCCACTCTTCCAAGTATAACCCGACCTGCCTCATCTGCAGCCATGAGGGCTGAGTTTAGACTCCTCCCCTTCCAGTATAAAACCCTCTCCCCCTCTGAACACCTCAGAACAAAGTTTAGACAGAGTGTGAGAGGAGATCCCTCCGACAACCTTCCCCCGAGGGAAGAAGAAGACAAGGAATAGGAGGAGGGTGATTTTATTTATTTAGGGATTTTTTTTTCTCTTAAATCACACACAACTTTTTGATTCTTATCAGCTTTTTTTCTTTTGACTCTGTGGATTACTTGGAGCCGACTCGCCCAGGATTAAAAAAAAGGATATTGTGTTTTTACGGAAAGCTATGGTGGCTTACGATGAACTGGGTAGCTTGGTGCCTATCAAACGGACTCTGCAAGTGATAGACTGCCAGAACCAAGCCAACAAAGAGTCAGAGGTGAGATGCAGAAAAGCACACGTCTTGTTTTGTTTTAGCAAATGTTTGACTGGGACTCGTTAAGAAGAAGTCATATCTTGATGTCATGTGTCAGATTGTGAGTGAATCACAGCCTAACCCTGTTTTTATCTTGGTTGCTCGCGGAGAGTGCATGGTTTGAATTGGTCATGTACCTGAGATCAGACTTTGAACTTTGTGCTGAGAACAATGCCTTACCTGAAAACAAGTTAATCATTGGAGCTGAGAGCACCTGAACCAAGCTTTACACAGTGAGGTGAGGAATACGCAGAGATCAGGATGGGCTGCAGACTCAAACAGTGAAGCGGTAGGGGGTTCAATTGTCAGTCAACAACCCTGCATCCTTTTCAGCTCAGTACTGTCTTGATAGAAATACTTGTTTGACTCTTGGCTCTGAAGTGAAATAGGTCTTTTGTTGCGAATTCAGCACAACCGCCTGAAAGCATTCCTTCAGCCGCAGTTACCATTAAAGGGAACTCAGGTGTTGAAACCCAGGTGTTCAACACAACCTTCCCCTTTTTTGAGGTTGACATGGTTCCTTTTCGGAAGAGGGTTTGGAAGGATGTGGTTGCACCGACTGACCGTAAACTGCCTGATAAAGGAGAAGTGTGAGGACAAGAATTGCACAAGTCAGAAGTCTCCCAGGGTTTCTTTTTCCTGCACTGACCTCCACTCTTTCATTAATGGTCAGGCCGTTCTGTCCTCAGCTACTATCAGTACAAGCTGTGTTGTAATCACCAGAACACATCTGGGCGATCACAGTGCAGGAAGTGCAGGGCTTCTTCTGGGAAGATCCTTGAATTTTTATAAGGCTGCTACCTCCAATCTGTATTTCTGGAGGGTCATTGTTCGACTGTCCAGTATTCCTGCATCAAACTGCCAGGAATAGCAACTTTCCCTGTCTGCACTGTTTCACTTTACAGCTGATTCACAATGAGAGGGGGTTACTGGTCTTTTGTTATTCTGAGGCCAGTCCCAAAAGGACAGGAAGGGCCATTATAGCCAACACGCTTTTCCAATATTGACTTTAGAGCCCCCCTCTCACTCTCCACCCTACTCCAACTTTAGCTTTTTACTTATTGTCTTTGTGGATAATAAAAGGTCGCAAATTTAGAGGCCATCTACACAGACAAGTGTAAATAATCTGCCTGTACGTGTACAGACAATGAGAGCACGTTGGCTCAGCCACTAGAGGGCTCACAGAGTTCTCCAGACTGTCTGGCTGTTCTCCCCTCATCCGATCCCATGTGGAGACCCCTGGCCACAGCCGACCGTGACTCAACCGCAGCCCCGGCAGCTCTCAGGACACGCCAGACTTAAGTGGATCTGTTCCGCAGCTGTGTCTGCGACTGCTCTGTTTCCTAGATTTGCTGAGCCAAGACGAAAAATCCCATTTGGCCTGAGTCAGGAGAAAATCTGAAAAGTGCCGTGCTCCATTTTCAAAGAGCGAGAAGCCTCATTAATGTATAGTTTGTGGAGAAAAAAAAGGGAAAATGTTCATGCAGAGAGTGCAGTTAATTATGGGCCGTGGCTGTCTCATCCTGTCACGTCTGTGTAGAAACTCTGTGGGTTGAAATCATTACCTCAGATCTTCAGCTCTTTGATTCCTGTGGCTTGTTGTTGTTGGCTCGATGCCGAGCAGCTCTCTGCTTTCTCCCAGCCTCGGGCATGTGTGAGGGAAGGAGTGGAAGGTGGAGGTGGAGGAAGAAAGGGGGGGGGTCACCTGGCCCAGGTGTAGTGCTGCTCTCACGCGAGGTTTGTAGAAGAGGCTTGTCTCGACTCGCAGCCATAAACACGGCGGTGAACCCCCTGCAACGCCACACTGTGTAAACACTGGAGGGGACAGATTCTCCGTCTGTTTACGACCCCTCGCTGCCTCAACGTCGTGGGTCTGTTTTACTGAACGGTCCTGACACCCTGCCGCACTCTCCCACAATGCTTTGCTTCCTCTCCCTGGGAAAGGCACTTAAAGGAGCTGGAGCAAATCAGAGAGCATTTATCTCTGAGAGATGGAACAGATCCATTCTTGAGAGTTGTAGCTTTTTCACAAGGCCAGACAGTAGCAGAGATGTGTAGGGAGGGGGTGTTGGAACAGCTGAGAGCAGGGTCTCGTGCATTCTTGGCATTCCACCAGACCCCCTTCCCCTGCAGAGCAGCAGTCAGAGAGAGGGTCTTTGTACTAAGGGGGCTGGCCTGGCTCGGGGCTCTTCACATGATGGAGCCAACAGCTGCCGGAGCTGCTTCCTCCTCCTCGGTATCTTTGTCCGTGCGCCAGTCTGTCTGCTCGCTGCTCGACCTCAACTCCAGCTACTCCCTTCTCCTCGCCCCGGAGCTGGGAGTGGAGTCAATAATGGTCATTAATGACTCGGACTTGATGTGTTCTGTCACAAGGAGGTCACGCGGGAGCACCGGGACTTACCGCTGAGGTCTCTGTGTTGGCGTTACTGATGGATTTGTTCAGTGTTGTTGGACGCAGAATGAAAACTCAAGACCTGTTAAAACTCCCTGACTAATCTCCCTTTTTTTTTTCTTCTTCCTCATCAGGAACCCAGCAACAAGCGTGTCCGTCCTCTCGGCAGGGTGACGTCGCTAGCCAACCTCATCTCTCCGGTGAAGAATGGGGCCGTCCGGCGCTTCGGCCAAACCATCCAGGTAAAACCTCAGCGCCATTGCACAGACGAGTTTGCTGTTGCTTGTAAACGACTCTTGTTTCCAACTGCAATGTGTCTGACATCGACGGGTTCCTCTTTCCCCGTCTACAGGCCTCATTCCGGGGCGATGGCAAGTCGCCGGGCATGCCCCAGAAGCCTTGCAGCAAGGCAGCGGCCCCCACACCGCCGAAGAGGAGGAACAGCACGCTGTGGTCGGAGACACTAGATGTTCACCAGAAGGGAACGTTGTCCACCAAAGAGATCAAGCGGCAAGAGGTGAGAATCAACACCGAGTCATTGATATACAGTAGAAACGGCAAGTAAAGGGTCTGACACAGAGGAGAAAAGTGTTTCAGACAATGAGTCTGTTAAGTCCAGAAACCCAGACAGAGGTGGATTCCACCTGTCTGTCAGACTGGTTTCACATATCCCTGCTGTATTTGTGTCAAACAGGCTAAATGGGGCCAAAAAGCCATCGAGGGCTCATTTCCCAGCCTGTGTGAACTCATATACACCTGACAAGTCAACAAAACAGCTCTCTGCTGCCCAGCCCCCATCCACTTGTCCTGTATATGTCAGATATCTGAGCCAACTGTCAGCACCCATAAACTTTATACAATTTTAAACACACAGCGCATCTAAGAGCAGCCAAAGAGATTTCAAAGTTGACCTCAGACTTTTGGCACCGCCGCGGTTTTAGATTTATTCTGATCATTGTCTGTTGCTATCGTGTAACTTCCTGATTCATGTGTTTTGCTAAGCAAGTATCTTTTTTTGCCTCCTCAGGCCATATTTGAGCTGTCTCGTGGAGAAAAGGACCTGATCGAGGACCTTCAGCTCGCACGCAAGGTTTGTGCTTTTAAAGCTCCGAGGCATATAAAGCAAATAGATTAAATCAAAGTCTGGCAGGGCGTTCACAATGCCGAGCCAGCAACTATAAAAAGACAGGACTTATTCCTCTTGTGTTTCTCTTGTATCCCTAAAGCTCCTCATGGAGCTATTTTTAGTGTCTGTCCTCCATTGGGATGTTGTTATTTGACCATTTTGGTTCTGCTCCCTTCCACAGGCGTACCATGACCCCATGCTGAAGCTCTCCATCATGTCTGAGGAGGAGCTCACACACATCTTCGGCAACTTGGACACCTACATCCCGCTGCACGAGGACCTCTGCGCTCAGCTCTCCAAAGCAACAGGGGCGGACGGGACAGTTGGTCAGATCGGACAGATCGTCGTTAGCTGGGTAAGCTCCACTAAAGTCACCAGTGACTCTGTGATTCTGTTAATATTCTTGGTTTTAGTTTGTTAAAGTGTTCTCTCTTCCCCTTCAGTTGCCAAGGCTGGACGCCTACAAAGACTACTGCAGCAACCAGCTGGCAGCCAAGGCGCTGCTGGACCAGAAGAAGCAGGACAAGCGCGTGCAGGACTTCCTGCAGCGCTGCCTTGAGTCGCCCTTCAGCAGGAAGCTGGACCTGTGGAGCTTCCTGGACATCCCACGCTCCCGTCTGGTCAAGTACCCCCTGCTGCTCAAAGAGATCCTGAGACACACTCCGCCGGAGCACCCCGACGCCGCTCGCCTGGAGGAAGCGGTACGTCAAGAACTGTTCAGAAACTTTAATCTGTTTCTCTTAAAATGTGGCTGAAGTTAATCATTTGATTTCTTGCGTGTACAGATCACCATCATCCAGGGCGTCCTGTCTGACATTAACATGAAGAAGGGAGAGTCTGAGTGCCAGTACTACATCGACAAGCTGGAGTATCTGGATGAGAGGCAGAAGGACCCTCGCATCGAACAGTGCAAGAGCCTGCTGTGTCATGGGGAGCTACGTAACAAGAGCGGCACGGTGAGCAAAACACTCTTTCGTCTCAACAACACATTGTTTCCTTTGGCTGCGTCTTCATACATCAACACAGACCATATAAAGCAGTCATGATGTAACAGACTGAGTGCACAAGCAGCTCATGATTTCATAAAACAAGTATGAAGTTTGATAACCATGAAATATCAGTGTTCTAGATCTAATATTATTCTCTGTTTTGGTTCCTTCCAGAAGCTGCATGTGTTCCTGTTCACTGAGCTGCTGGTTCTGACCCGCCCCGTCACCAGGAACGAGCGCCAGTGTTTCCAGGTTTACAGGCAGCCAATCCCAGTGCAGGATCTGGTTCTGGAGGACCTGCAGGACGGAGACGTCAGAATGGGCGGCTCCTTCAGAGGAGCGTTCAGCAACTCAGACAAAGGTAAAGCACGTGTCCGACATCGAAACATCCGTTTGAATTCGGTTTGTTTCCTTTTGAAATAATGTTTTAAGTCGCTAATTCAATTTTTGTTTTTTTTCCTATCAGCTAAGAACATTTTCCGCGTGCGCTCTCAAGACCCGAGCCAGGCGCAGTCGCACACGCTGCAAGTCAACGACGTCTTCCACAAGCAGCAGTGGCTCAACTGCCTGCGCAGCGCCATCTCCGTCCACCGGCCGCTCAACGAGCCCTCGACGCCGAGCCCGCCCGCCAGCGCCGCGCGCTCCAAGCGCCGCCCCTCCTCCGTGTCAGCTATCATCCACATGGAGGAAGCGGACGAGAACTGCCCGCAGCCAACGTCGCAGTCGGCCCCCAGCTCGCCGTGCAACAGCACCACCCCCAGCTCCAGCCCAGACGCCTCCACGCCACCTTCACCCTGCTCCTCACCTTCATCCACCACATCGTCAACGTCTTCCTTGCCGATCTCCACGTCGGCGTCACACAAAACCAAAAAGGACAAGAAGTCTATCTATACTTTAGGGAAGAGAAAAGAGACGATGGTGTGAACTGAGCTGGCGGGAGACATTGTGGACTCCTGGGTGGACATTTTGTTTTTGTATATAAATCCTAAAAGAAAAAAAACTAGCGCAGAGGAGCGTGGGACTTGTATTTATGTGTGTCTGCGTGCGTGTGTATTATTACAACAGTGTTCTGTGTTACTGTCCTCTTTGGCAGCTATCTACCTTACCCCTCCTTCCAAGAGCATCCACAGACACATTGTTCTGCAGAGACAGAAAAAGGGAAGCAAACAAACACATATGTGTCGTACGTGGATTTCTTGAAAAACGGAGGCGGTGCATCAAATCCTGTTTACTATTAATTTGATATTTAAACATTATTTTAGTCTTTTTTTTTTTGAGGGGGGGAGAGCTGATGAAAGTTTTACATTTTTTTATATTCTAAAATCGATTGTAGTATTTTTTTAGATATCATAAAGCAGCACTGTTTTTAGCTTTTAGGTGAAGTTATTTTAAATTTCGAGCATGTTAAGGACGAAAAAAAAATTAAAATGGAAGCGAATCCCCAATTTAAGATGAGATGTTCTACACAACAGCTACAACTTTCTCTGTAAAAGTCTGATTTTTTTTAAAATAGATTAATAGAAGATCTTATTTTTATACATTCCTTTAAACGACAGATGTTTTTTTTTACAGATAACTGCAATCAGAGGCATTAATTTAAATGGCTAACGAATGAAACTCCAGTTTCTCACTGTTAGAACAAAGACGTCGCTACGATAACGTAGCGGCAACAAATCGTCAGACGTTGGTAAATCACGACAGAGAAGAAATGAGGATTTTTTTTTTTTCGTTTGTTTTAACACAATTTTTTTTTTTTTTTTTGAACTGAGCCATGTTGGTTTGTAAGGAAGCTGACTTTTCAGAATGAAAGGTTTGGGTGTAGCGACTAGCAGATGGAGATTTGAAGTGGTGGACGCTGTCCATCCCGATGAACGGGACACTTCAACGTGTAAAGGACTTGTCAGCAAGAAATCAGAGAATGTTGTTCGAAGGCCGAAGAGATAAAGAGACAAGAAAGATAAAGATGTGTTTTTTTGGAGAAAAAAAAGAATGGAAGTGTGAGCACGAGATGTGTTTGTCTTTAGCTCAACTTTGATCGAGTGTAACCGATGGAAAAAAGAACGTAGGGTGAAGAGATAAAAGAGAAGGTTTCTGTACGTGTTGTTTATTGTCATTGAGATGGAACAAATGAAAGAAAAGAAAAGAAAAGAAAAGGAGGCAATTTACTTGCCGCGAACTGTATTTAATAATAAAAAAGAACAATAAAAATCTGTGTAAGATTTGCATCTGAACTTTTGCTTTCATGTCTTCATTTGCTTCATTGCTTCACTGGCTGTGATGTAACGTTTCTTGATAAATGTGTTTGAGGTGCGCCCTCAGAAGAAAGGAAAAAGAAAGGAGATGCCTCCTGATTAACGGCCGCTTCGCTCTTAACTAAACACTCAGTTTCATGGAGGTGCCAAGAGAAACATTTCCAGTGTAAGAATCAGTCTCTCTCTTTTTTTTTTTTCTCCAAACGGTGACATCTCCGCCTGGTTTCCGTTTGTTGAGTCTTTGTAGGAGACACCTCATTATCAGTCTGTGATTTCCATTTGGAAGTCGTAACAGATGGTTCACAAGGGCCTGTCAAACCTTCCTTTTTTTTTTTTTTTTAACAAACTAACTAACTAAACGCCTTGTGTTTTGTTTGGTGGTGATGCAAGATGGATAAAGTGACCGGCACATGCAAAATACAGAGACAGCTTCTCCTCAGTCATCACACTGAGCTGTTTAAATACAACACAGTCGCAGATGGGCAGATTTTTCTTTCCTTTAATGTGTCAGAGCTCAGACACTGCTTGTGAGTTTTATTAAATATGTTATGTCTCAGAAAACTGAGAGCGTTCTCCAAACATTCACTCATGCTCCTCAACAAAGGCGCCTTTTCTTTTTTTCTTCAGTAGAAGTTGAACGTGTACCAGCACTAACAGTTGCTGTTGTTTAGTTTCTGGACATTAAAGTAGCTGCAGACTGAGATGAATATCAGTGAACAGAGAAACTGAGAGAATGATTTAAAAGCTCTCGCCACAACAAGGTGCCTAAATACAAAAACTATAGTTCATGTTGCTTAAATGTCTTCTCATTGAGCATCAGGAGACTTAGTCCTACATGTGTCATTAGTGTAGATAAAGTGCAAAATGACTGTTATGTGTCAGTTTTAAAAGTGACCACTTTCCTGTATTTGCTCCAGAGTGTTAGTCAGTTAACATTAGAGTCTATGGGGCAGTTGAGGAAGTTTCTTGTTGTTCAACGACTGACAGTTTAAAAACCATAAGTCCTATTGATGAAGTCGTCACACTGTGTGAAACAGCACAAATGTATCTACAATTCAACTTATTAACTGTTTATGAGAAGTGAAAAATGTAGAAACTACAAGAAATAGTTAAAAAATGTAGAAAAGAAAAACTGAACCCATACACATCCATCATAAACTCTAAGACTGGGGGGAAAATCATAAAGCTTAAACTGGATAATTCAAAAACTGTACGAGATATCAAGAATCTGAATAGAGGCTGAATCGATGAAAGACTTGTGGCCTGTTGAAAGCTTAAATAAAATTTGTAACTGAAAATGTGATGAAGTAGTTACACTTCAAAGAGGAGAAAGTTTTTGAGGATTTGAAGTCCTCTATTCATTTTACATGGGAAATGTTTTGAAGATTGAATGAAGTGTCTCTGTTGAAGTGAATAGAAATAGGTTACAGTGACCAGACATCCCAGTGTGCCCAGGATTACCTGAGTCCAAGATAAAGTCTAACAACCTGAATTTCTTCCTAATCTAAGAAAGAAAAAGTTTTCCAAATGACATTGACACAAAGCGACAAAAAGCCTCTGCTCCTAATGTTTCCTGTCTCATTTCCAGACCATTTATCTTGTATATGTTTCCAAGGCCTTAGGTGCATAGTAAGAAAGTACAGTTTTGACAAGATTTTTTTTTCTTTCTGGATCATCAGGTCTGACGCTGTTAGAAACCAGATGTTCCTACGTTGTTTCATTGAGGTAAACAGGAAGTTTACTGAGGATGTTTACAAAGATAAAAAAGTTACATGTGACTTTTTTTTCAGTGTTCTTTAATAAGACACATAGATGACGATGAATATAGTCAAACCTGTGAGGTACTGATACCAACACATACAAGATATTACCATCTTAAAGAGGAGGAAACACATTTTTTTAAAGGTGATATAAGTAAGTTATAAAGTAGTTTGAACCAATACAAATAGCCAATTTCAAGATTATATGCATGAAACTTATTTTTCAAATTAGTTTCTCGTTCTTTGAAGGTGAGTTCAATTGATAGTCTTGAATCTCCTTGAAGTCTTGAATCTTCTTGGTTTCATAACTTGGCCCTATTTAAACTGAACCTCCAGTTATTTCTGGTTGTTTTTCATCAGTGCAAATGAAAAATTATAGTTGTTTATTTGGGTGTTGGTCCCATCTGCTGAATCAAAGAGTTGATGACTGAACTAATAAAGCGACTGGGGTTGATTTTTACGATTCCTCTCTCCAGCTGCTGCCACATAACAAAGCAGCT
Organism: Polydactylus sextarius; assembly: GCA_016801845.1. NCBI lineage: Eukaryota > Metazoa > Chordata > Actinopteri > Polynemidae > Polydactylus > Polydactylus sextarius. The sequence goes on along the minus strand of CM028923.1, from coordinate 14,091,305 downwards.
TTTTTTTTTTTTTTTGGGGGGACTCTGCAGTTTATGTAACAAACATAATGATGCTGCTTTTAACCAGAACTATAACTCAAAAAACAAAACGACCCAGCTGAGAACCGGCCGAGACATCAACCCATCAGAAAGCTTTCTTCGGTGCATCCGAAACTCTTCTCTCAGCAGCTCACCTGCGCTATTGAAAGAAACTAAGGGGCCGGAGACAGGTAATCCTCCTGTCAGTGACCTGTCACTGACACTCAGCTCCCTCAACAAAAAAAAAAAAAAAAAAAAAAAAAAAAAAATCCACAAACACACCCTGGTGGTGACTTAATAGCCTTCAGCCTTAGAATCGAAAGAGACATGAAGGATCAGATAAACTAAGGGGATGCACAAACTTCCCTGACTGGTCTGACACAGTTTCTCTATTACTATCCCTACAATGTGGAAGTGACATCTGATACTGGACATTAGCTGATGTAACAACGGAGATGAGCTGGCACAATTCACATCTGACACTCTGACACGGTTTTCTGGAAACTTCGATGAGTTGGGAATAAAATCAAAATCCTCTGACACAATCAATGATAATTCAAACTGCACCGATTGTCTTTTTTGATCAACAACTGGTCAATGATAACAAAGAGTTTCCCACTCAGATTCTTCAGATAAGTGTTTTTCCTCTTATATAATGTTCCTGCTACAGTTCACCTTAGCTCTACAGAGCATTTTAGCTCCTTTAAGCCTTCTGTTTTGCTAATCCACAACTTGAGTGCCTTGATTCTTAATCATTGTTCTTATTAGCCTCATTTACAACATATATTCGTTAAAACTGATAAACTCACCATATACACTGTATACCCACCACACAATGGCACACAGGCAAGCTAGCTAGCAACTAGCACAGTCCCACACTGGACTCACAGGGTTTATGTAAAGTACAACACTGGTTAATGTGGAGGAAATAAACCTGCAAGATGCAAATTTGTTGACTAACGATTCAAGACTTAGTCAGATTAAACTTTAGAGTAGAGCTTGTTGGGCTCATACCACTAGACCATGACCACTAGACAGTGTTTAACATGTTGATGGGTGTCAGGATTGCTGTGATTCCACAGCAAGATGGATATCTAGTCCCAAAATGTGAAGCAAAATAAAAATAAGTCAATTAATTGTTGTCTAACTTTATGTTTAACTTGCAGAAATGGGAGAAAAATCTCTCAGCAAAGAAGGCAAATGAGTATATATCAAAAAAAATGCTGATTATTTCCCTAAAAAAATGTCAACCAGTATTGAGGATTGGAGGATACTGGCTAACTACTGCCTCATCATGTAAATGTTACTTGTTTTGGAGAGACAGGGGTTAATGTAACTGGGGCACATCCAGTCTAAACCTTCAGAAAAGGGACGGCTTTGCCAGCAAAGGAAATCGGCAACACGCAAAGATTGTTTTGAGAGGAACGTTCTGGTAAAACAACGGGAGAAAGACGCATTTATGATGTTCGCAGCATATTTTATGGAGAGCAACCGGAACACTGCAGCACTGTCCCCGCTGGTCGACCATGTGGGCGATGAATTAACTCACTCAGGGCTCATGCATGGTAAAAAGGCCAGTGCAGCCCCACACAGAGATAATATAACGGAGAGATTGTCTGTGGGATTAACATGCAGACTTGCAAAGCCTATTTCTTTTAATGCTTAGAAGCAACAACATGTCTTTTATTACTGCCAGGTTAGACGCTGGAAGGCACTGGAAACTCCCTGGATTTGAGACTTGTATATCAGTTTACCAAAATCCACACCCACCAACCAATAACACAATAAGCAAATGGCTAATTCTGAGCAGCAAAGTGGTGCTGGATGGCAACTTCAGAGGACTGTGGGTCAAATGGGTTCAGAGCACCTCTCCATCAAAAGCTGGACTTCATGTTTATGTCAAAATACACTTTTCTCTGCTCGTCCTGACAGAGCACAAGTGCGTTCAGTCATCAAGTCTTGCGTTTCCGAGAGGAGCTGTCAGCTCGACATGTTTTTTTGCCTGACAGATAAATATCACCTTGTCTCAGAGATCCTTTAGCCCGTGGAGATGACAAGCGATGGTGGGAAAGGAAAGATACTGAATGACAATTAATGGCTCACTAACACATGCATCTGCTCTAAACAGACGATGGAAATGTTTCCCTGCAGGAATGTTTCACATTAAACCAAAAGCACAGCTCTCTCTGTACCAGCAGGAGCTTATTTTAAACTTACATAACCTTCATTATCTCATAAACAGCAGTCTCATGATGTACAATAAAATCAATGTTAATCAAGTTGGTAGGAGTTATTACGTTATCAGCCTACAGCTTGTACGGCTCCAGAGATGAAAGTCCTGTTCATCTGCTCTGTGGACGATGTAACTGACTGCAATTAAATTTATCTTTAAAATGTCATATAACAAATGACATTAAGAGAAATAAAATAGTACACAGTCAAGGAATTTATTAGAAACAAAAAACAACACTTCTTAGAAAACCTTCAACTGTTGCAGAGCCTCAGGGTCAGACCACTCTGGACCGAAGGACAACCAGGAACAGCTGGTTGGAGGATCTGAAGGATCTGATTTATTGTGGTGCCTGTCCACTTAAGAGCTTAAAAAACAAATAAAATAACCTCAAACTCAATCTTGTAGTTTGTCAGCTGCAAAGAGACAACAGAAAGAACATAAGAGCGATTGACCCATTCACCATCATACCCCTGGATGCCTCGACCATTCTTACCAGTTATAGAGGCACAGGAAGACAGATCATCACTATGATGGACCACTACTTCTTGATGAGGCAGCGCTTTCAGCAGTGGGCTCATTTCAACACAGCAACAGAAAGCCTCAAGAGCCGCTTAACCTCTTTGGCATCAGTACCAAGCACATCGCCAATGCCATGCGTCAGATCATTGCAAATTATAGGACTGCACCTGATCTCCTGCTTGGTTCTGCTTGACTTCCAACCAACTTTCTACGTATTTTACAGCTCCCTGGCACAAAGACCTATCGTGAAGACCTATCTACTTCCCCGATCACAAGTGCTGTTTGCAGCTTTTGTTAGAGTTCAGTGTGCTAACCTTGTTGTATTAACATCATAGCAAGAAGTAGTAAGAAAAGAGCATCAAGGTGAACAACAGTGATCAGACGAAATTATAGCGTTCTAGACATCTTCGGATCATTGAAGAGAAAAATAGATTGTGTCTGACAATGTTACTATACTTTTATCATCATTTTTACAACATTATTAATATTAGTGTCAACTGAGAATGCTGAAGGGAAGATTTTTGGCCTGGATGTGGAGGTGAGGTGCCAAAGGAAGTGAGTTGTAATCCCTCAGACGGAGACAAGGAAACCAAACAAAGTCACCACTTTAAATACTTCAGGACTAAACTGTCACTTTAGTAGTTTAGCTTTAGTTTTATAGAAACAATGTGACTTTTGAAAGAAGTGTGAAAGAAGTTTACACAGCCCAACCATTATCATTTGCCAGAACTACATTGTTAATGTCAACAATAGTCTCAGTTTTGTTCTGCAACTGAAATCAATTCACATTTTGATCATATTTGCATCAATAATGTGACTATATGTACTTAACACAATGTTTGACCCATAAACATTTATAGCAGCTTTTTAAAAAAAGGATCAGATTTTGATGCTTTTCCTATGAAATATTCCCAGGATAGTCTCCTGTAAGAAATTTCTTTAAGCTAGTGTGAAAATATGGAACAAATGTCGACAACAAGTGTGTGTGATGTTCGGCAAAATTATTATTTATCCTTTAGGATATTGCTTTTTTTGTTTGAGCTTTCTTTCATTTCCTCTTGCAAGAGGCCCAGGGCTCTTGAGATATGAGACAGTGACCTCTCTCTCTGCAGCTGATGGTAGTTTTTACATTGGATGTCAGTGATGCCAAACTTTCTCCCTGTGTTGCTAAGTTGTGACTCTGTGGGAGTGAGTAATCACTCCTTATATGCTGACATTGGCTGAGGTAAAGTGCCGCGGACAGCAGAAGTGCTTTAAGAGGCTCGTGGGCTGCCAAGAGCTCTATAATAACTTACAAAAAAAAAAAAAAAAAAAAAAAGATGGTTATCAAATACTGTAGGATGTATTTTCCATGCTGCTTTGAGTGTGAGTGTGTATGTAGGTTAAATCAGGGAGGACTACCTCTGCTTTGATTTAGTTTTTCCCCTATCACCAAAAGCTATCAAACAACAATGTGCTCCACATATCATACATTGGACAGATTAGGTAAAGTCTAAAATAGCAGTTTGGCTGCCTCCCTGCTTGCCTCACCACACTGACTCACTCTGTCAGGTATGAATGCTCCCCGGGTGAGTGCTTTGTTTTAAAATCTGTCACCGGGTTGTTTAGTGTTCACGTCCCTGTCCAAATGTGAGCCTCCAAATGCTAAAAAAAAAAAAAAAAACAGATTATCTGAGCCAGAGGAAACCTGAGAATCTGGGATTATCAGACTGCGTTGAGAGTTTGTTACTTATTAGACCTTTTTCCCACTGCACCGCAACCCATAAATGGTCCTACAATTTTCCATGTCTACATCAGGAGCCACAGGTAATTTTCCATATGAGATACTTTTCTTGGCAATTTTCTGGCTCAGGACCAGTTACAGTATAATTTCCATAAATACTCTTAGTAGGTCTGGTGGGAATTAAAGCAGCAGCATTCTCAGATGATGATTATGGGTAAGAGATGCTTATATATGACAGTGTGGAGCAAATGAGCCGACTACCAGGTACTCAGAGCAGTGTATTAGCTTATTTGGCAGGGATGGAGGAATCTTATCGTTTTGGAAAAATGTCCTTATTGGGATCATTATTGAACCTGGCACAATTTGCAAATTCCATGAGGAGACAGTTTACAAACTGAAACTGAAACTTATTTCTATAAATGTGGCCTCCGTTCCTGAGTATAACATGACACCAAAGAAATTTGTGTTGAAGTTACACACAATTAGCCAAATTGAATAGCTATAGCTAAGCCTAATCAAGGGTCATATCATAAAACTCCTAAATCTTCAGTTTCTGATTGTTTGGCTGACATCAGAGGCTCAAGTGGCAAAGTGTCAAGCAAACTTTCTCTCAAGTTGAAGTATTTTCAACTTCAATGTTTGCGTAGCTCTGGATGAATTCATGTCTCCTTGCGTCTTTATCTTGACGCTGTATGAAATCGCGTCATGTGAAACATTTGCTTCATGTTCAGTCTGAATACGTCTTAATTCTTCAAATAGACTTGGCCTTAATTATTCCCAAAACCCTCCCAGGAAAAGATACACAAGTTTGTTTACTCTAACTTAGCTTAGCAACCTAAGCTAAGCTAACCTAGCGCTATGTTAAGTTCATTGCATCGACTTTTGATTCCTCTGTACTCGATGCACCTATTTAATAACGAAACTATTCCTGGAATACGGATGAAGGGAATGACAATGATTTAAGTCTGATTTCGATGAAAATCTTATTTATTTGAGCACACACACTACACCACTCTTTCAGCATTATATAATTGTATTAAATAATCATATGACCTGTTCAAGCTTGGCTGGCAAACTAATTCAACTAATTGCAGCATGCTGCAGCGTCTTGGCAGGACCTACTTCTCTACTCATAGCATCAGAATGAGAACACTAGGTTGACCACAGCAGTGAGATCTTTTGTGAGGCCTCTGAGGATATCGTGCGTGGTACTAAAACACTGATTTGGCAAGAAGCACCTATAGCTCTCGCTCTGACTGTTATACCTAAAGTTTACATCTTACCATCGTTCCTTCATATCCTTATGTTATACTATATGTTTGACAGATTTACGTTAAGATTTCTGGCTTTCAACTCAAGTAATAGATGTAATGTGTTTACAGCAGTATGATAAGATTAACTTATTACATCACTGATCTACATGGAAGAGGGGAAAGGTCAGATACAGCATGGAAAAAATTAAGAAAGCATGGCAACATGCACATGAATGTACTTTTCAATATATGACTCCAAAGACAAAACACTGAGGTCCAGGGAGACCATGGAGTTGAATTAACACATGTGCTCAGACCACAAAGATCCATATCTGAGGAAGTCTTTCAGATTTTACCCCCTGCTAATGTTCTCTCCGAGCTGTGTGGTCTGCTGCAAAATACCCAGATATGCAATCAAAACAGGAGCTGATTATCAGACTCATGAGCTAAGTTTAACTCTGATCCTCCACCACCCATGTTTTCCAGTTGTCCAAACTGGTGTTGGGGAAGTTCAGGGAAGGAGGATAAAGGGGAGATGTGAACACGAGAGATCCATATCAACTGAAATCCTGCCCTGGAGGTTGTATATTGTTCTTTATACTTTGACACCTCCTTTTTTATCCTCTTCTTACTTATTGTTACAAGCAACCCAGACCTTCTCTAGACCTTAACATGATTTTACTGAGCTGCCTTTTGTCCTTTTGTTCCCGAAGAAATATTAACTATGATGCAGCTGCAGCCATTCTGCTGCTTCATCTTTCAAAAGAGGGCAGTTTTTTTGGCAATTGGTAGAACGGCGCCTAACTTTCACACCTCTTTCATGTCTCTGACATCAGTTGGTTGGTTGATATGTGATACACACTGATACAAAACTCACCAACAACCACCAACAAGTGCATTCAGTGTTAGATATCAGTTATTATCGGTTTAGACTATGTGTTCATTCAAAATGTTCAGGTAAACTTGTCATGGTATTGACATTGGTGTCAAGTTTGTAAAATAGATGAAAGCTAGCCAGTTAGGCTAACTACATAACCTCTGTTCATTCAGCTAGTTGGAGCTAACTGGCTTAGATAGAATATGAATGTTAGCACCAATAACTTTCCATTTATATTACTTAATGTACCAGCTAAAGTCAGTGTTCTTGTTGTTTTTGTAATTTTTGTGTAAACAAAATGAATCAAAGGTAGAATTCATCAGCTAACAGCTGATGAATTTTGGTCCAATATCTGCCCAATTCTTGCCTGTGTACTGTCACATCAGGGCTTATTCCTGCTGTCATCATGTCATTACATGTGACAGTCAAGCTCTATATGGACCTGACCTTATTCACAGTAGCGCATCTTGTCCATCACTAATGTTTAAACATGTGTATGTAAAAACATGTGGGAAAATGTGTTGGAGGCTTTGTCTTTCCTTGTCTCTGCCGACCAGCTCCCCAGTAGAGAATAACAGTTTTCTTGTTAGACAAAACAGTGGAGCAGCAGTGAACCAGGGGAACATTGTTGCTCTGTGATCCCATGTGGGTCTGGTCCCCACCCACGGTCTGTCTGCTCAAAGTGGCTTTGCTCCTCTAAAGCCAGACACAAAAAATAGAATAACTCATCCTGTGTTGTGTAAGAATCTGGAAATGATGCGTAAATGTAAATACTGCAGAAATATACAAAAACTGATTCAATGTTTTGAAGCACTTTTTGAATTTTGAAGTTTGCCTCGTGTGTCGAAGTTCAGAGTCATTTTAATCGCAAAATGTATCTTCAAACACTTTAAATTTTATTAAATTATAACACATTGAGCCTTACTGAAAGCAGCTTATGTAATTTAATTCATTTGACAGATTCATGTGTTGTTCTTTTTTAATGAATGCTCAGAAAATAGTGAAGTCCAGTGGTTTGACACTTCTCTGATAATCTTTTACTGTCACCCTTGCACAATCACTCACCTCCTCCTGACCCCCCCCTGCCTCCGCATGCCCTCAAAAGTTAAATGAGGTTAGAGAGAAAATTACATAAAGTCAGTGATCCGCTTCCAGATGACTGCTCTACTTTCTAACATCAAAGTGAGCGAGTGTCAGAGGTGTCGACCAAAGATCCTCCGAGCAAAGAATCACTGCTGCTGATCGATTATGTTCACAACAAGGGACAAGCTGCAGCAGGAAACAGGCAACAACCAGCAGCAACATGATTTTAAGGATCAATTGTATTTGTGAAATTTGGACATCCTTGTTATTAATTTCACCTGTAAGAACATGCAGTAAAGATTTGCTATTTTTGGATGTGATGTACCAGCTGGTGTTATTATGATTAATGGAACAAATCTTCAATGTTCTAGAAATTGGATTTATAAAAACAAATAATAGATTAATCACATCCACGCATTAGTTGGAAACGTCATCCAACACTGATGATAAGCACAAGTAACATGTATCAACAAGTAGATGCACTTTAGGAAAATAAAGTATGTTTCCATACATCAATTATAATGTTTTGTAGGAGTCATCACAATCATTTGGAAGTTACTTTAACCTGCCTGTAAAACCTGTCTAACAGTTAGTGAATGGCTGTATAAATTAAAACTTTGTCTGAATGCACAAACCTAACCCTAAATTAGATTAAATTATAACACGTTGCAGTTATGATTTAATATATCACTGAACCCAATCCAGCCAGTGGCTGGAGAACCTCTTATTTCTGATGTTAATCCAAATTCATTACCCTTAGATTCTGTTTATTTTTTCATTGATCTAAGTGGCCTTTACCCTTCTTTTAACCCACATATTTTTCACCATTCGATTCGATATCACTTAATCTAACCCTTGTAACAACAAGAAGAGAGTCAGAAATAACCAGAGACCAAACCAGAGGATGGTTCGACTAAACACTAAAAACACTGAAACTTCCTCTGAAGACTTCTGTCACTTCGACGTCAATGCAAATCAACCTTTCTGCCTGATAAAAACTGATCAATGCTGCGGGACAAAGTGTCCAACAGAACTACATAGAAAATCAAATACTTTTCATTTCTCACATCTCTTCGAGCCTACTGTTTTTTGTTTTTTTTTTCTCTGAGCTTTTTCTCTGAACCTTTTTAGAGGAGTGTGGGAACCTGCAGAGAGTTCGAGCCAAATACCTTAAATGTAGATGTAAAATACCAGCTGTCAGTCAGTCGCTCACTGAAGCACTCATTGGAAAATGACGCCTCATGCTCAAAACAACAGCAGAGCTTCACATGCACTGGTACATATTCACTCACACGTCGAGGTGCGAACAAACAGGTAGTAATTAAGTTTCATAACCAGATTTTATGTAACTCTCTGAAACAGACTCACAGCTTTGCTTTAATTCAAATATGGAGACATGAATCTTATGAAGACGTAGACAGATTAGTTTCATAACAGCTGGGCTTCAGGCTGCAGAGTGTGGACATAGCTCAATTGATCTACAGGCTTCAGAGGTCAGAGGTCAAGAGGCAAGGCCTTTTATTCCTTTTAAAGGGGTTTACTAATACAGGAAAATAAAAGGTCAAGATTTGAGTCATGCAAACATCAGGGTTTATATTCAATTCACAGTCATTCAGATAAAGTTTTTGTCATTTTAATTAAGAGACCACACCACCGACCATAAATCAACAACCTCACACAGATATTTGGTTGCTCCTGTTGACGTCATACGCACGATTGCACATATGTGTTTGTGTGTTTGTGCGACTGACTGTGGGATTGGGTGTGAGTGGTGCGGAAGAAGCAAGACAAAGAGCATCAGTCATGTTGGTCAGGAGATGAACGTGTGGTTGAGCAGGGAGGAGTGGGTGTGACGTCTCTCTGTATCAGCCACCACCCACTGTGAGTTTTATCTGCCCGAGTGGACACATTCACTTTTCATACTCCGGGTTCTGCCGAGTTAAAAGTCAATGGCATCTCACAAACATGCAATAGACAAAGACAATGATGTTTTAAGTGCAATCAGACATTTCACTGGGACATTACAGACCATGCAGGTGCAGTGAATGCTCCGCTACTTGCTACTACTTGTCTTTGGTTTCTGCCCATTGTAGTTCAGCAGTTTAGACTCTGTCTGCTCTCCTTCTTGAGACGATTATCTCTGCCTTGTGGCTCTTTCAGCTCAGACCTGGGTGATTTGACTCAGACTTGTGTCTGTCTCATGTGCGCTTTAACTTTGATTTGTCTGGTTTTCAGGAGAGTTTTGATTTGGACTTTCTCCATCACGTTGCTATTTTGTCTCAGGCTTCTTTCAGCCTCACAGGTGTTTTGACTCACATGTGTTTTGTGTGTTACCACAGGTCCCTTCTCTGCTCTGGATCTCTGGCTGCTCAAGTTGTTAAACTTTAAAGGTGCCGTGTGTAATTTTTCTTTGTTTCCGTACATGTTTGATGGTTGCTCGCCAAGAACATTTGCCTTTGCTGAGGTTACAAGACAAGAGTTTATAATTCACTCTTCGCTACAATGTTATGTGGCCAACATTTGAATAAGCAAATTCAGCATCAAAACAGAAACTTTTATTGACTTCAGCGTGTTTAAGGCAGTAAAGGAGTAAACAAGAGGTTATAATTTACACTTAGTGAGGAGCTGGTTAGCATGCTAATCTGGCTTTCCTTGCATTCTAACCAGCTAGCCTAGTGTAGACATGTCATAGCTGGTTAACATGCACGTAATTAACACTGAACAAGTAGTGTTTTGCTGAGATTTTACTTTAGTTTTTTTTAGCTATACTGAAGTCAGCATACTAACCAGCTAGCCCAGGTCTGAGGGTGAATTATAACCTCTTGTTAATTCCTGTAATGCCTTAAACACGTCAAAGTCAATAAAAGAGTCTGTTTTGATGCTGAACTTGCTCATGCTAATGCTAATGCTGGCTAAATACCATTAGCAAACTTGGATATAGCACCTTAAATGGTTAGCTTGCAGCATTATGTATGTTTGTTTTGAGTATATAATTTGTGAGCAGTTTAACAAGTTTTATCAACCTTTGTTCTACCTAATTCAACATGTAACAGTTGCCTAACAAGTCTTTAACTGAACTTTAATGGTTTAATGACTTCAGCACTGAACGAGGTTTCGCTCATTCAAGTAAACATGTCGACTGTGACCAGGACAAAAAATGGGCACTGAATTATTGAATTTGTGTATATGCACACATGACACTTGACTTTATATTTTTACAACTTTATATTTTTATTATGATGTTTTGGCCAGGATGTGGATTTGAATCTGACTTTGGCACATGAGGGAATAACTGATGAATACAAACCTTACTTCAGACAGGCAGCTCGGCCTTTTATTTTCTGCACACGGTTAAGAGAAATCAGAGCAGGATTTTAATGTGCCAGGGCTGTTTCCTGTTCTGCAGTTACCTCAGATTATACCAAGTAAAAAGTTTATTAGCTCCACCTGTACAGTGTATTTGCAATTCAATAAAAAACACAACAGCAACAAAACCCCTAAAGCCAATTGTGTTTTTGTTCAGATGGTGTCACAGAGACATTGATCTAACTCAGAGGTTGTTTAAAGTTCATGGTCGGTGTTAATCTTTAAAGTGGAGGATAAAACTGCTTCAGGCTTTGAATAACTGGTGTGAACACGTCTGAGTGTGTTAGTACGGTGAGTGCACAATCAGTGAGCGTCGTCCTCCGGCCCTCGTTGTTGCGTGTGAGCGTCCTGCAAAGCCACCTGGACACTCACCTCGGGGAACACGCTGCATTGTTCAAGCAATTACTCACCTTGTGCTGGGTGACTTACTCACACCTTCACTCCCTCAGATTATTTCATTCTGCAGAACATCTTCCACCAACTCCCCTGTTACCAGACACACCTCTTTAGCCCGCAGCGATAGACAGAGGCGAAGCTCGTCCCGGCTCGACGGAGGCAATGCTGAAATAAAAAAACACACACGCACACAAACAATAACTCAACGACAAAAACACAGTTGCATAACTTCTAAGACAATAGGTCATGCTCGGGATAAAGGTGCAGCCACATCACAAAACTCAGCCACAAGCAAAGAGATCAGGTTTCCACAATAAAAGATCTTTCACACAAATATGATGACAGTGACGGTTAGGACCTGTACATCAGTCACATCTGACTGCATTTAACTCACATTATATCAGTATAATTGCTGTTGTTTTCCTGATGTTTGACTTCACTTGCAAGTAAGTTAAATAAAAAGATTGAACTGTTGTTAAGTAAAGAAATGTGACAGTTGCAATCACATGTGGTCTGCTGGTATCTCCCTGAATTTCATTTCAGTACAAGATACTTTTATTGTCCTTCAAAGGGGCAAGTCGAGGCAGAAAATCTGTAAACAAACACAATGACAACTAACTATGCAACTCGCTTCAATTCACTTTTATCTAGTCAAGTCAAGAACTTAAAGAAAACCCAAGAGCTCCCTCACTGAGCAGCACTTGACAGTGGACAGAAACAGATATAGTGATATGGATATATCTGTTACAGGTGAACTGATACATCAGACTGGTTCTAGTTACAGACGAAGGTCTCATTTTTACAGTTACACTGCGGTTTACAGTCCTTCAGTCACATGGATCCATAAAACAGTTGTTTCTGAGCTGGTTTTAGATTTAAATGTGTGTAAAACTAAACAAATGATAATCTCATCATCACATTCTTCCAGCAGCTGTTTATGGCACAAGTGTTGAAACCGACCAGACCCACAAAAACTGTGTCTGATGACTGAGTGAGAATTAGTGAAAATACAGATGTGATTGTTAAAAAAAAAAAAAAAAAAAAGCCAAAACAGTCTGCGCTGAACTACTCAACTAAAACTAAAACTTAACTGCTTTAAAGTAGATCACACAATAATGACAAATGCATTATAAAGACATTTTTAACTTGAGCTTTAAATTTTTTGGCAAACACAAAGACCCTTTATTCAACTAGAGTCCAGATTATTAACTCTCCCACTCAAGTGACTCCTTACAGAGAGAATGCCCTGAGGAATGCATTTTAAATGATGGAACCAAAAACAAAGGACAGGACAAGGACAAGGACGTCTCATTTTGTTCAAGAAGACACTAGAATTATTGAAACACAGCAGTGGTGAGAATAAGTCTTAGTAATAGTCTTACTAATTTAACTCTTGTCATTATTTGCTTCTGCCATGTTTTCACTATTCACCTGAAGCTAGAAAGCACTATATCTGGTTCCAGTAGTTTATTCAACTTAAAGCAAAACACAAGCATTTTTTAGGTTTAGGTCTCCAAGAATTTCTATAGATATCATGTTAAATATGTACAGCTGTTCTTTGTTCCCTTGATCCTGACCTCAGTTTATATGATAATAACTTGGGCCATCGGGGATAAAAACTACCATCTAATGTGTCATAATGGACATGAGACACATGCAGCATCTCACTCCTTCATAGAGGTCATGACCCCTGGATGAAGCATGTCTCACTCAGGCTGTGTGTGACACTACATCTTGCTGGTAAAAGATAAAAGACAGATGTACCATCTAGATCTATTATTGTCTTCTTTGACTTTCTGACAGACTTTTAATAGGGATTTTTGCAGTATACGTACACATTACAGCTTAATGATTGTTGTTGTGTTCAGTCAGTCAGAGGAAAAGTTCAGCTGATATCTTTGTGAAGCAGAGAGCTGTAAATCTTGATGAGATCCCACCGTTTTGTTTGTTTTGTTTCCATTTTTCCAGTGAGTTACAACTCTTCACATTATGGGCCAGTGATCGCTGTGTGCGTTCACTCAAACCAGCTTGTGTTCCTGCGGAGTCTGACATCACAGAGAAGTTCAAAGCCCTGTGTGAGGTGAACTCACCATCGCGCACCGCCACACCTGGATCGTATTTCGGGGACAGGTTTTAACAACGTCTCCTTTGTCCACCGGCGTGCTCACCTACTTCTCTGCTCCTCTGAAGTGACAGAGTAGGTGACAAGGTAAGTACAAGGAGGAGGATTTACAAAAAAAGCCTGAGATTAGCATGAAAGGAAGTGAGGCATCCCATGGTGCACCAGATGTGGCAGGGAGGATGAAGTAATGGAAGAAACTCCATGAAGTGAATGATTAATGGATGAAATCCTACAATAAAGTACATATTTTACAGTTATTTCACTGGGCTGCATATTTCTTTGTCAATAACTATGAATCTATCACAATGCATTTAACTCCAAGTTGTGACTTGTAGCTGTGTCACTGAGGTTAATTTGCTTCATGTTGGAGACACACTTATTGTTCTACTATAATTAAACTGATAATTAAGATTAAGACATGACAGACATTTGACAGAGGCCAAAAGGACATAATCTTCTCAGAAAGATTATGCAGACAAAGACTAATTGTCTGTTGACACAGTCATGACAGGGATCTGCCTTCAAAAACATCACTGAATTGAGACAAAACAAACTAAAACCAACAATAATAGTGAAAATGTTGGGGGGGTTGGTTATATCAAAACTGATTATGGGCCAAATTTTGGCAAAGTTGCAGAAAGATGTATGACCCATGTATGGCCAAAATTAGGGGTGCGAAAGAAAAAAGGATGTCAAAATAGCATAGCAGAGTCCAAAATCCCCACAATCAAGCCAAAAGCCTTTACCTTTACTTTTTAAGTAGCGTGGTAAACCATAACTGTGACAAAAACCAAAAACCAGTCAAACCAAAGTCCTTCACTCTGCTTCGTCAGTGCCAAAATGAATCCAAAAATGTCAAACGTCTGCCAGAATACAGCCACAGTCTTTGTTGTCTGGGTTACTCTTGTTGGTGAAGTACTTACTTACTTTCCTTTAAAATTAAAATACCTAAAAAAAACTGTACCTGAGTGTTAATGGGAGTTTTAGAAGGACAAAAGGCAAAACTAAGTTTATATACAATAGTTTTACCAAGTTTTGGGGTCATTTGCTGCCATTATTCGCATAAATAGATGGAAAAGTCATTATTTTGTTATGATTATCTGACAAATTGATGTAACTGAGTCTTTTTTCACACCCTAATCAACAAGTGGATGAATATGTGCAGTTTTGTACATGGGCAGGGTCAAATATATAGAGAAGCCCTACATTTTTGCAATATTAACATAATTTTTTCCATGTTAGCGATACATGTATATTACCCATCTAAATGAGCAGATGAAACAGAAACACAATCTCTGTGCCTCGTCATGTATCCTCCAACATGTATCTTCTCACTTCCTGAAATGTCTCCAGCCTTTACTCGGATAACATAATACAGGTATTTAGTGAGGATATGTGATGTAAACGAGCCAACTTGGCAAAAATCAAACGGATACGTTCAAGAGCTCCTCATCGTTTTTAATGACAATGACCTCCCATCTACCCAAAACAACAGTGTGGACTCATTAATAAAGCGTCCAGCGGGGGTAAACTGTTTTCATAGGAGCCTGGAGGATTCTCATAAAACAGGAAGAAGGAAAACAGCAACGAAAGGTTAAGATTTTCATTTCTCTGCCTGCAGATCGCCATGTTGTTTTTCATTAAATGTTCATTAGATGAAGTCATGGCTGATGTGTGTTATTATCTTTAACTATTACAAGGTAGTCATTGTTCATTTCCTCTCAGTTGCAGCATGGGAAGAAAAGTTGGCAGTGTTTGCCCTGATTTAGGTTAGGAGGAAAAGGTTGAGGAAAAAAAACAAAAAAACAAAAAAAAAGAGACTCTTTTATAACCAACACAGGAGACTCTCACAGATTTACATCATAAGATTGTGATTTACTCAGCAGGAAGTCAGTTTAAACACTGAATGTGAGTGGGATTATGTGGAAATGACTCCGGCTTCACTCACTTTAAAATGTCCAACGTTTGTGTGTACATTATGATAGACTGTTTATAGATAGTCAGTTAAAAAAAAAAAAAAACAGTATTACAGCATCAGCAGAAGAGAGTGATCAAAAGAGGAAGTCCTGGTCTATAGTAGAAAAACTATTCATGGACAATTCATGGTCCACCTTGATCCAGGTTTTATTACGAGCTTTAACAAAGAGATCTAACCTTAAATGTAGAGACTGGTTCAGAATTTGGTGGTACATTATGATAGACTGTTTATATATAGTCAGTATAGTGAAACATCAGTAAAGGAAAGTGAGCAAGACATGGTCTTTAGTATGGTAGTACAACTAGTGGATGGTTCATGGTCAATCTGGTCCAGGTCTAACTTTATCAGGTTTTACCAGAGAGATCTACCATTAAATGTACAGAGCAGCTAGAAGCATCATTTCTTTCAAATGTTTCATTATTTCCCAAAAATGAGCAAGAAATCTCCAAGACTGGGCAGGAAGGAACTGATTTCCCTCATTTCAGTTCATTGTTCAAACAATGTTAATTACTGAAGCATGTGACATGACTCTTAACACTACAATACCCATGATCCTCAGGCCTCTATTGTCATAGAGCAGCGGTGTGTAACAGAGTAGCAGTAAAACACTTCAATCATTAATCACCTGCAACTAACCCAGACTCTTAAAGTGGACTGAAAAAGCAGCCAACTAATTGGATATTTATGAAATGCACTGAAATATTTAACGTCCGCCAAGTATTTTAATGTTGACAGACTTGAACCACATATCTTCAACAGAATGTTTGAGCTCTTTGTCATTTGCACTGATTTAAAAAATAGCTTTGTGCCAATCTAAGCACAAGATCTCCAACTGAGAGTCATGAATATTGAAAGTCTGTGGAAAATAATTGGAAGCAGAGTCACCTGACACAGCCGATCATTGTTTGCGACTCTTTTGCTTTCAGCTATTGGTTTCATTGTTTGTGAGAAGAGGAAGAGGAAAACAGGAATCATATCACTAACTTTAAAATACCATGTGCTCATGTTGCATTTAGGAAAGTTGGCAAAATCAGTGTCTGTATCTTCCTTGAGTATTAAGTTTGCTGGATGTTAGATTAGCATTGTGTCTGTGATATTCTATCTAGATGATCATATTTCAACCTTTAAAATATTTGTTCATGGAAATGATTTCACATTGGGGAAAAAATCACAAAAATTGACCTTGAACTGAATGTTGCATCACGAGTGTCTACCTCAGAGCATAATTGTTCTTGACACATTAGCCAGATGCTTCGACTTCATGACACCAGATTATTTTACTGCTCTCTAATTGTTTTCTATCTTCCATATGAATTGTACCTGTTGCTCCACTTTCTCCTGTAACCTCCAGTCATGACCTGTCAGTCGTCCCCTTTGTTCTGAATTAGGTGCCAATTGAACAATGATTGATCTGTGAGACGCGGCAGTGGCAGGTCTGTGTAAGATAATCCTTGGTGCTGTGGAGTGATCGCCCTGAGAAAATGTGCCATGGTGGGAGCAGGTTGGTTCAGTCCTGCAGCCGCGGCAGACTTTCCTGTCGAGATAAAACGGGAGAATATGGGCTGATAAGGACTGATTGAGGACGTGTTGGTGGTGAGACGAACAAGGATATTGTGTCATCCTGCGACAGCTTTGAATCTTGAATATTGAACAAAAGTTAAACTCTATCAGCCTTTCAGTGTAAAGAGTTGCGTAAGGCTCAGTTCAGACCAGACTTGGCATTGTGGCATTATCGTGCGTCTTTCATGATCCAATCACAAGTGTAGAGTTTAAATACGTCAATTCACACCTGGCACCAGAATGTGTCTCTACATGTATTATCTCAAGATTGATCAGATCTTCCTTTGCTAATCTGTAAGTAAACATTTGTGTTTACAAAGACCAATTCATAGTTTATAACCAGTCTCACTAAGACAAAAAAAGCCTTTGTCAATGATTATGTGTGAAAAAGAAAGAGAGAGAAAATAAGATTTTACCCATTAAAGATACTAGGGAAAATATTGCTAATTCAATTATACAGATTCCCTGTCATGCAGCTCTAATAACTCCAGTAACAGACCCAAATGAATGAACTTTACAGCTTACAGCTCACATGATTCCAGTCCTGCTGATGTTTTCCCTGTCCTGTGTTTAGAGTCGCATAATAAATACCAACTCATGTGAATCCCAAAAACCTTTAGCTTCTGATTAACACCTGTACCTAGGCCTGTAACATATTCAATATATCTGGTACCTTATAGACCACGACATGACCTAAGATTTTTTCAAAGTCAAAATGGATTTCAGAGAATAAAGCTTAAAAAACTTTTATTTCCCTCAAACAGATGAAGTTCACTTACCCATCACTCTCATAAAATGGCAAGCAGCCTTTGTGGGTCTTTTTTAAAAAGACCCACACAACTAGATATCACTGGAGGAGTTAAGGAAATAATGTACAGATGTTTCAACCCTGCAAATGTAAAAATTAAAACTATTGATCCTTAGGGACTGCAAACATTATTTTAACACTGCAATGAGCAGTAACATGGCTTTAAACTGGCAATAATCAAGCTGGTACAATAGTACTTAGCAGTTCAACGCATCAGCTGCCCTTTGCTTTTAATATGAGGTAATAGTGTGAAGCAGACAATACCTGCACAATGCATGATATGTCAACAGAGTCATGGTGGTTTGATATTTTTACTCTGCTGATTTCTGGGAATGTGATGTTGTGCGCTGTGGGTACTGTTCTAAGAAACCAGAAGGTCGTATAAACATTAAATCACTCACTGTATCCATGATTCCTCACAAATGGAAACATTCCCACACGTGTACGTGCATCAGCTACAGTAAACAAGTTACATAGTAAACAGAAGCTACATCAGATGTCATTTTACTCTACAGTAGCTGCAGCACAGGTCTGACTAAATGTCTTCGGGTGGAATATGAAGTGTCACTGACAGCAAAAAAATTCAAACCACATATTAAATATAATGACTTAATTTAAGATGATACAACATCGTCTTGTCATTGTCTTGATCCCATGAAATTGCTCAAAGCACTACAATTGCAGATATGTCACATTGTGTTAATGTGGAGGTAAACACTATGAAATTAAAGGTGCAAGTCAGAACTTTAAATATAATAACAGACGTGGTTGAGAGGCTCCATAAAAACATAAAAAAGAGAGAAAAATGGAGCAGAGCATTAAAACCTTATGATCACCCTAACAGACCATCTTAAACTTGATGATCATGAAAATCTCTGATAACTGATACAGCAGTCTTGCTAGCAGTTAGTTAGTTAGATTTAAAGATATCAGTGAAAATACTGATATATGACTAAATCTAATACACAATATTACACATAATATTGACTAATACTTTCCCTGTTTACTCTTGTCTGTTAACATTGTGCCTTCAAAATAAAAGTTACAAAATGTATAATGAAATAGAAAATACCATTTAAATACATATCAAGTGAACAAAAGGGAATACAAATATCCTTCTAAAGTGCATTTACAGTAACCGTATCAGAGGTCAAGCTCACAGGGGTCATCTGTCATATAAATGTGTTGTGAGTAAGATTCCCCAGAGAAAGACCAGAGTAGAGATAAAATGATGTGTGATCACTTGTGACTCAAAGACACAAAGACATAACAAGACAGGGAGACAGGGAGAGGATGAGACATGAAAAGGACTTAACCTCCATATCACCAGATAAGATAAACACCTCTCAGTGTGCAGTTGCTCATACAGAACAGAACAGTCATGGTTCAAATCCTAAAAGTCCTCAAATGGCCGTGTCCTCAGTCTAAATGAATACTTCATTGTCTTTGCCTGTGTACTTTGATGATCTGTGCTGTGATCTTTAACATCAAGAAAAACAAGTTTACAGCTTCACTAGTGCCTTAACATCCATGTCATTGATAAGATAAACTCCTCTCAGGGTCTATTAGCTTTTTTGCTCAAAGAAAACAAAAGTCACAATCATGGGCCGAACTTCATAGTCATCTATTGTTTGTGTCAGTGCAGTCAATCAATGATCTGTGCTAATCACAACTTTTTATCTAAAACAAGGTGGGTTTGAGACAATGACTAACGGAGAGTTTTCATTCATTAACAGTCAAAATGGCCACTGCTGATGTGGGTATATTGATTGAATCTGCTATGGCAACAGCACTCATCCTTGTCCAATGATGTCATATTTTGATGTGTGGCGGTGACAGAGACGTTCAAGACACTTTTGAAAATGTGAATTGACAGGAAAGACAAGTATATAGCCAAACTAGTGTCTGTGTGAGGTCACGATTAGTCACAGAGGTTGTCTGAACTAAAAGTCTAGAACTAATGTCTGCATGGTGACATGCAAAAAACGTCAGTGCTAAAATGCTAATGCTACACGGTGTTTATAATGTTTACAGTTTGCAGCCGTGAAGTGGCTCTACTGTCTCTTCAGTAGTCTCTACTGTCTCTTCCTGGTCTCTCTCCTTTTCTTTCTCTCCCTCTCCCCCGTCCTCCTCCCCTCCTTTTTCTCTGTCTCTTCTCTTTCTCTTTTCTCTGTTTTCATTTCACTTGAACCGGTCGAGGCAGATGACCGTCCACTCTGAGTCTGGTTCTGCTGGAGGTTTCTTCCTGTTAAAAGGGAATTTTTCCTCCATTGTCGCCAAGCGCTTGCTCATTGTGGAAATGTTGGGTTTCTCTGTGTAAAGTACCTTGAAATAAATGTTTTTATGATCTCATGCTATATAAATAAAACTGAATTGAATTGAATTGAGTGACCACCCCGGGTCAGGGAGGAGTTGCTGTCCCAAAGTCAGGAGTTCAAGTATCTTGGAGTTTTGTTCATTAGTGAAGGGAAATCGGAGTGGGAGATGGACAGACAGATTGGGGCAGCATCTGCAGTAATGTGGAAAGGACTAACAGTGTCATCAATGCTCATCACACTGTTCATTATACTGTACAATAGTTGTAAAGCTGATAAACAGGACTGACAAATTTTGTACATAAACACACAGTTAGCATTGAAATTTCCTCCAAGATAAATATGTGGGCAGCAGGGTGGAGTCAAGGCGGAGGTGTGCGTCATAGGTTGATCTATTGATCAATGTGATACACTTCACAACAAGTGAACTACACAAGTCACAGGGGCGGTTTGAAACCTTAGTGTCTTGTATGCAATTGTGTTCTTTGTGATTATGAAATTTGTTTATTATAAACTCTTAAATTTTAACCGAGTACGACTACAGTTATTCAGATCATCAACCTTCTGTCAGATTCACAATCAGTCCAAACACAGACCTGTCCCCAGATCATTTAGTGATGATTAAGCTGTAAATGATGATAAACGTCTATAGGTTTGGATGTAATGAGGGTAGCTTAGAAAGCTGAGAAGAAGTCTTAAGAGTTAAGTCTGAAACAAATATTAAGTTTTACCCAGTACAGCTGGAATTCTTGGCTGAGTAGTTAAAGCACTCATCTCGTCATAAACTTTTGACTATGTAAGCAAAGTGGGTTTTCACTCAATGAATCCAGATTCTCACGGTCTGTTACGCATAATTATTTTACATCTGAAAATTACTCATAAAAAACGTGCATACCTTAACTGTCCCTGTAATGTTATAAGGAAACAGAGTGTCATATGTCAGAAAACCGGTTCATGGAGATTGCCTGTCAGTGAGCTCATGTCTCAGTCCACAGTGCGTCTATTGTTCACTTTTTCTTGCCACACGAATTGAGATATTTATTAGTGATAATGGGCTTGTTAAACTTTGGTAAAATCTTGTGGATGGATCTGCAGACAAACCAGATGAAAAACAATGAGGCTCCAGTGGGAAGACAAAACACAGTGATAGTCAAAATACAGTGGTTAAAACCCATATTCAAAGTCATGAAGGCAGTTCAACCAGATTCGGACCATGTGCTAAAATGGATCACGTGTCCACCAGTGAAGAAATGGTAGGAATCCATGTCATGTTTTCTTTTCTTCATTTGTAATCCTGTAGCTTCTTTTCCTGTTATTTTAGGCCTTTTAGTTATGTTTTCAATTAAAAGTCTCTGTCACTGCACACTGTCACAGCAGCACTGAAAGAAAATAAAGAAATTGCGTCATGTCATCTGAGTCACCAAAACAAGAGGATTCTTCTGTGGAAGTTAAATGAAAACCATGTTGTGTGCTTTACCAGTAATGATAACAGAAAAACGTTCTCATGACGTGTTCAGGCCAAACAGAAAGTGAAATTTTCATCTTGTGACGCCGTGTTGCAAAAAGCCCATTAGTGCTTAGTTTATCTGTGGACACCTGACGTTGTACGATACAGCTTCTGTACTTTATGGAAACACAATAAAGAGAGAGGACTATAAACAACAGGACTACCCAAGGACGACTAAATTCTGACAGCATGGATCTAATAGTTGATTTCAGCTGCTGGTTGGGGTTAAGATAGGGTTAGGGTTAGAGTTCTTCTATTTGGTGTAAATAGCAAACATTTGCCAAACATTTGTACGTGGATTCTGACTGGCTAACATGGTTATATGCATCTGCAGGTTTGGCATGCCCATAATAGCTCTTGATGGTGTATTTATGCAGATTCAAGTCAATGAACACCTTTGGAAAACGATCTGGTTTGAACTAGGATATTATTGAAAATGGAGTGGGGGAAATTTATGTAAATACCCGGCTCTGTGTAAACGTGGCATCAGAGCCAGAGAACCCAACATGAAGGAACCCATTAGGTTTTATAGATACGTTTTGCAGCAAATTGTAAGAAAGCTTCATGATGCATTAGATTAAAAGGTTAGATGATTTCTATAATTGTTAGAAGTCTTGCTCAAGTTAACATGAATTTCAATGCAAAAATTGGGGTTAAGATTAGGATTCATTTCAATCAGTTGTTGAGTTATTTCAGTCTGAACCAAAGTGGTGGGCTGACAGAGCTCTAACATAGACTTTTAGATGAAATGCCAACATTTTCTACTTCAGTAAAAATCTTATGGTTCCTGATAATCAGTGTCAAGAAATGAAATTACAAAATGATTACTTCATAAAAGAAAGTGGAAATAAGGATTTCATTAGACATATGAAAATGTTTCCATATTACAGTAAGAGAGGGATTTAGTGTTGGAAAGGTTTCTGCAATTCAGACAAATCTCAAATGTCTGTTAAGCAGCGAAACAGAGAGAAGTTTGTCCTCCTTAAATTTGCTTCTTGCACAAGTTGATGACATTTTCTTCCCCAGCCAAGACAACGAGCCTCATGCGGCAGCTGCTGGATGAATTACTCTCTCTTTTCTCTCTCCTTCTCCTTTCTCTCTCTCAGACAAAACAAAGGGAGCACAGGAAGCTTTGATTAAAACACTTCCTGTCTGACTGGACTGGCCCACGGGATCAAGGAGCTCGGCGGCGGCTCTGGGATCATTTCGGCTTTTGCCGCTCTGAGACGAGGTCGCTGCCTCCACCCCCAGTGAAGTTTACTGCTGAAATCAGAGAAGCAGCAGCTGCTGAACTCTGTTAATCAAGGGACACAGAGAGCATGAAGGGCACTGAGTGTGTGTGGGTGTTCACGGTGCTTAAAAACTGTGTTGCCTGTAAGAACATCTGCACAGATGAACATTTAAGTGGAGTCAAAACATGATCAGTGCCGCAGTGGGACATAACTCACCTGGCTTTGTCCAATATGAAAAAGAAATGGAGCAACTGTGTATTGAGACGATAATCAAATGCACACAGGTATGTTTATAATTGTCACAATGTGAGCGTTAAACTCACAACCTACCTGTCTCCATTTTACCTATACTTGCGAAATGGTTGTGTAACAGAGTTTATCTCTGACAGATGTGATTAAAGTGTGCAGAGGAATCTGGTGGCTGGGAGGAGGGCCACTGTCACACATCTGGCTTCGTTTTCCACTCGCACTCTGAGTCAGTGGAGGCTCCTCTTCACCACAGTCTGCGGCGGCAGGAAGTTAAGTCTGCACAAACTTTTTCTCAAGAAGCCTGGGGATCACTGGCCTGCCGAGGTGACGGATGCTCTGTCTGGTTCTGTGTCTCACAAAGTTATGAAAGTGCTTTGGATGAGCAATGTAAGTTGTGGCTTTACGGTAGAGGAACACCAGAGCGGGGAAAGATGGCGTACACGTCATACCATAGTATGCGGCAAAAACATTTACACTTCCCAAAAACATTCCCCAAAACACTAAATGTATGTAGATCTGAATCTTTGGATCTGCTTTTCCATCCTCACTTTTATCAGAATGATCCAACAGGGCCCAGATGAAATACACAAGCCTCATTTATGCTTATCAATTTGAGTGTCCTGAATCTGGATTTTAAGTACTAAATCTGATCACAATCTGGCTCAGTTTCCTGAGCTTTCCTGCATGTCTGCACCCCCACATGTCAACTAAAACAGCAGGAGCTGTTATCATAACGACAGAGGAGACAGACTGTGGATAGGAGAAGAAAATCAGATCAGTCAGTTAGTGGCTATTGCCACAGACTGTATGCTGACGTTGTTACAGCATGGAAGTAAAGATTTCATATGTAACACAGGAACATCTGACCAGCATGTGCCACAAACCACTTTTGATCAATCAGATTATAATCTGTCTTGAATGACTGCTGGATGAAAGTACATTCAAAATCAGATAACAATTAACTCTGATCACAGCGCATGAAGTGACTCAGTGTATTGTAACCAACACCATCATACACTTACCAAGCACTTTTTTGGGAACACCATTTTGATTCTGAGTCGTGCCTCTGTTCGTTCTCAAAAGAGAATCAGTTCTTCATGCTGGATACTTTCCTGAGATTCTGGTCTATGGTGGCATGCGTGCAAGGCATCATTTCTGCAGATTTGTCTGTTGCACACTCATGCTGCCAGTTGACCGTAAACCAAAGATGTTATACTGGATTCAGAAGTGGTGACTGGAGAAACCGCTGAAGTTCATTGAACTCTGAACTTGTCATATTCTTTGAGATTACTTTGTGACCTAGCGTATCATCATGCTGGAAGTAAATGGCAATTGGGATGCATTTATATAGCACTTTCCTAGTTTAGACTTACTAGACTATTGTGCTTTACAATGTAGGTCTCATGTACACATTCAATCACTTGCCATTAGAGGATGGTAAACTGTTGCCACACAGGGAAGCACAAGGTCTACAACAAATGATTGACTGGTATTAAGGAACCCAAAGTGAGCCATAAACACATTCTCCACACCATTACACCACCAACAGCTTTGACCGTTGCCGCAATTCAGGTCAGGTCCATGGATTCATGCCTCAGCAGAAATCCAGAGCCATCAGACCAGGCTACATTTTTTCCGTCTGCAGCCTGTGCCCAATACAGCCTCAGATTTCTCTCCTTGGCTGACAGGACTGGAACCTGACGTGATCTTCTGCTGTTGGAGCTCACCCGCCACAATGTGACGTGTTGTACATCGTCAGATACTTTTCTGCACCACACTCGTAAAGAGTGATCATCTGACTTACTCAGTCAGTGTGAACCTTAAACAATCTACTCATTCTCCTCTGACCTCTCTCATCAACGAAGGGTTTCTGTCTACAGACCTGCTGCTCACTGGACATTTCCTGTTTTTTACACCATCATGCTGTTTAAACTCTGGAGACTGCTGTGTGAGAAAATCCCAGGAAATCATCAGTAGCAGAAATACTCTAACCAGTCTGTCTGGCACCAACAATTATGCCAAGATCAGATTTTTTTTTTCCCGTATTTTGATGTTTGATGTGAAATGGTGTGTGAGTTGTGTCAGATAATTTTTGGCACTTTCTAAAACAACAGCAGCGGTCATGGTCATGTAGAGCTGTTTGGAGTTTTACACACTGATCTTTAGTCTCTTGTGGCACCTGAAGGTCTGGGGCCTGGTTATCTGCTTTCCATGGTTGTTAATCGAGCTTTGCACACAACGCTTCCAAGTAGCATTCAATAGTGTGAGAGTGTGGAGCATTTTCACACCAATTGTTCTGTTTTTATTAGTCACACCTCTACCTCTGATGATCTTCCTCAATTTTCTAAGTTTTAGCCTCCAAGCAACCACAGTTAGAAACCTTGTGCTTTTATTACCTGTTTGAACAATTCATTGCATCTCCTTCTCCATTAGACACCATGTGGTTAATGTTAACAGATGTAAACACTTGTGGATGTTTGACGTGTTTGGATTCACTGCCTCTTACAAACTCCTTCATTTCAACCCTCTCTTCTCTGGGCCTGTACACTCACAGGGTCCCATCCCAGCTACATCGGTATTGGTTTTAATGATTGTGGACTGACACAGATTAACGCTGTACCTCAGAAAAGATGAGCTCACAAAGTTGTTAGTCATGGCAGCACTGAACTAAATGTCATGGCACTGGCTAATCTCTGGTCTAATCTTTGAAAAGGGCACATCAATCAACTTTTGTCTTCTATTCCTTGTCTGGTATGTGAATGTTGTACTTCCCGTAACTCAGTAAAGTAATACAGGTCTTCTGCCTAATGCAGGTTTAGCAGTCCTGACCACAAGGGCAAGATGCTCAGCCTAATATAATAGGTTGGGAGCTTGAGCTGCAGATTTATTCTCTAAATCCCTTGCTTGTCGGTGGTATATCTATTTACCAGTCAACCTACGCACCAGTGCTGCCATGTAGTCATGTGTTTTGGGCAGAGACCAAAAGAATTAAATCACACATAGAAAGTGTCACTGGGGAGAACAAGATCTCGACTTTGACCTGCTCATTTGTTTAGGCCAGGCACTTTGTACAGTAGCCTACTGCCATTGGCAGACATGCATGGGTGATTCACCACTTCTGTAAATGCAATTTGAATTCCTTGTGGAAAAGGTACATTTGGCCAATAACAACAAAAACCTTCAAGACAATAGCAGAATACAAATATCGTTAATTGTAACTCATTTTGCACTATAATGCATTTATATAAAATTATTCAGCTACAAGACTTTTCACTTTTCCATGCTTTTCATCAGTCCTGGGTCTGGTTATGTGACTAGTGAGAATCTCTTCAGTACTCCCTTGATGCTGAGAGTCTTCACACCAGGATGCTGATGTTTTTGCAGTCTGCCTGCTGATCTACTCTGCCAAATGGCACTAACTCTCACCGCCACATGTCTGCACAGGAGAATGTATCTGCTTGGTAGAAGTCAAAAGGTGAACCCAGAGCTGAGGTGTTTTTACCATTGCCACTCCCTCACCTTATGAGCCCCACTTGTTTTGGTTTTCACGGCAGGGAGGGTTAAGTCTGAGCGATGCAAACACTACAATGCTGCCAAGTCAAATACTGGTTTTACTTGAAAGTTGACAGTAACTTCCACATCGTCACACTGGTGTTATTCACTGGTTTCGCTGCAGCGGTGGCTGTGGTTTGGTGATTAACTCTGGCAGACAGGAGAGAGCATACCGTTCTCTGCCCGTACTCAGTAGGCTATGCTAGGTTGCCAGGTGAAGCCATTTTTTTCCTTTTTCTGTCTGTGAGCATCGAGAATGGAAACACACATGACTGTCTTATTTTTTACTAAAGCTGAACATTAATAAATCATTTTGTCGTTATTTTTGTTGTATGGTGGTTTTCTTTCAGCTTTTTATAGAAATATGAAATTTGTTATGCAATTGTTCATCTGCACATCATTTGGACATTTCCTCATCTGAAAGACAATCCCTTAATCATTTACATATGCTGGTATATTTCTTTTTCATATTTCACCACCATAATTTTGTTTGTTTTTCTTGCCTCAGTAGACCATAAGATGCTTATACTCAAAGAACATACATGTTTGAAAACTGATTTCCGCACTTATAGCTAAAAACTTGTAAACAAAACTGGAACAAAAAAGGTGGTTAAAAGCATTTTTGGACTGTTGAGTATAGTATGCGGAAAAACTTGGTTATGTAATTGTACGGCTAAAATTCTCCTTGTACATTTCCATTGTATTTGCTAAGAGGAAACACAAAAATAATCACAACTTTGGAAGCGAAGCCTCTGAAACTGCCCAGAGCAAACATCTGTGTTATATTCCTAGCTGAGGAAAAAGGCAGCTGTACAGTCCAAGTGTCCATACTCTCAGATACCATTACTACTATTGAGGTAAGTCATGATTTTCTTTCTCTTCTACCAGAAGACCAATGGAATGACTCTCAGAGTCAAAGTTTGCTCCAAGTTGTGACCTTGGAGCAAATCCATCTACCCCATCTTGGCTGACATCATAATAAACAGCAGTACCTTTGATTAATCTTTTAGATTAATTTCAACGGTTATAAAAGCTTCTGATTCAACTACCATCTACGTTCTGACCTTCACTTTAGCAACAAGCTTTGGGTCATGACTAAAACATTGAGATATAAGTGGCTGAAATGAGTTTCCTTTGGAATGCAGTGTAAACACTACTTCATGCATAAATGTGAGCTTAGTATATACAACAATTAACAATTAACAACAAATGTTTTAATTTTACAAACTGAGCCTCAATTCTTCTTTATGTGAGACTACTTGATACAATACAGGTGCTCTTCAGTGTCTATTTGTAGTTCTCTCTTTTCCTTTTTTTTTCATTGTCATAATCGCCCCTATTAAATAAGTGTTGTTGGATTATTTGGAGTCATTCCCTCAGCGCAGTGTGACACAAGCAGATGTACACATATACAAATAGAATATACACACATCATATGCTGATTTTAGCATTTCTATTTGCATCAGTGTATTTGAAAAGATGATTACATCACACTAAAAACTCCTCACAGGCTTTTATTAGAGACCTCCATGTGTATTAGAATAGTGTTAGAACAATAAACTCCCTGAGGGTGGGGTGTTTAACACAAACACGTCACCACAGTGGCAACAAGCTGTATGTCTATAGTTTGTCGTGTATAAATGGACACGTTGTCCCATGTCACCAGGCAGGATGTGATTCCTCCTCTGGTTTCTGTCTCTTATCCTTCCATCGTTCTGCTGTCTGCCACTTAACAAATGACCTGCTGCTGTTTCCGTCTCTGT
This sequence comes from Polydactylus sextarius, assembly GCA_016801845.1. NCBI lineage: Eukaryota > Metazoa > Chordata > Actinopteri > Polynemidae > Polydactylus > Polydactylus sextarius. The sequence goes on along the minus strand of CM028923.1, from coordinate 14,062,751 downwards.
CGTGCTGCAGTTGCTGCAGGTATTCATCGGCCCCGGTGACCTCCGGCTGCAGTTAAAGTACAATGAAGCACAGTATGGTCTGTGAGGAGATGAGGGTGAAACGAGCAAACTGTTGTTGTCACTTGTGATCATCTGTGGAGACAAAAACAGCCCACACATGTTACCGCGGAGACAAGACACACGTTCTAGATCGCTTCCTTTCTGATAAACTACAGGCTGCGTGTTTACCTGGTGAACTGTAAGAAATATTAAACCTAAGAAAAAAACACGTAGCAGGAGAGATTTGAACAGTTCATATAATCACATGATCCACAAGAATGACCATTTGGATTGGTAAATGGTTGATGTTATCTTGATGTTATATTTAGATAAATTCATTTTACATAATTGTTATATATGTTGGCATTGTAAGAATATGTTTGGAAGGAACTTTTCTTCCAGTCACATATTTTCCAATGCAGTTTCATGTATTTCAGGAATTCTCCCTTTTATTTTCTCAGAATATTACAAAACATATCAAAAAAAAAAAAAAAAAAATTAGTTTAATTTAATTAGTTAATTTAATGGAATAAAATGTATTGTATTGTTTAAGAATGACCTTTTCAGCAAAGTAATAAAGTTACTATTTACTAATCATGACAGAAAGAATGACACCAACAATGGCAAAAAAAAAAAAAAAACCTGAAAATATTATTATTTTCAAAAACCTGCTTGTCAGGTGAATTTTTCCATAAAATACGCAAAATGCTAAAAGCCCCATTAGCAATTATTGAGCATTTTATTAAATGTTGCTATGTAAATCAACACCACACTGTTCTAGAGAAAGATAATGATACCAACTCACATCCAAACTAGATGAGAGAATCAGTTAACCTGGATACTTTATGGAGCTCACATTGCAGACATACTGTTGCATAAACACAGAGGGCTTGTCAGTGGCAGCTACCTGAGGAAAAAGACTGGGCGGAGGAAGGAGGTGGAGGTGGAGGTGGAGAAGGGGGGTGTTGTCTTCAACCGTGTGGGAACTGAATGTGCTGCGGATTGTGCACAGCTGTCAACCAGAAATGTTAGGGTCTGGAAGCCATCAATAAAAACCAGATCTGCAGGTCTGGGCCAGAGGTGAGCGGCCTTCCTCCCATTAATCTGCAGCTTAGGGAAGGTTCAACCTCCCATTACGGGTTAATTTCTCTACCACTTTGCTCGAATCCTCTTCAGCTCTTATCTCTAGTCTCTTCAACTGTTTAACACGGCGAATGATCTGCTCAAGTCTCGTTGAAGATTTGTCTCTTTTGAGTGAGACTGCATAAACATTTCAACCTGCTAATGCATGTTTGTTTCCTGAAAGAGATACGATCTACGAACCAGGTTTTCGCAGCATTTTAAACACAGAAAAATCAGGGCAAAGTGAGTTTGCACTTAAAATGGGACTGCGTTAATGTGACGTGGCCTACTTTTTCTTGTACATGTAGGCCTCGGTGCTCACTAGGTGGCTGGATTTAAATGATGATTAGAGCCATTACAGTGACTTAATGTATACAACAGGTCTGAGAGGCGCGCTGGGCAGAGGTCACACTGTAGATTCCTGTAGGAAAATCTGAAGTGTGTGTGTCGGGGGCCTTTGATGTGGGATCAGTGTGACTCCTGCTGAGTTACAAGCGGCAGGGAGTTCGAGAGCAGAGCAACAGCTGCTGTTGTCATCAGGAGCTTTATTGAACCACATCGCTCCTCAGCTCAGACCAAACGTACGGTGAACTGCTAGGGACATTAATGCACTCGTGTTTTCACTGTAACGCGATTAAGACGATGACACGTCGGTCGCCATCACCAGGCCATCTGACAAAGTAAACACAACCAGGTCAGTGTGACAAAGCTGGAGGAGCCATCACTGCTTTGAACTGCCATGGATCAGACCGAGTTGGTCGAGGAGTTGTGATGGACTCACATGATTTACAAACCCTGATCAAAAAATGTTGTGACAGTATAATAATCCTGCTATTCAGGAATGGAAAAAAAACTGAGATCATCTTTTGATACAAAAGCAGCTTTTCCTGGAAAGACTGAGCCAAGGAAGTGAAAGTTCTTCAAATAAACGTTGAAAAGGATTTGCATTTTATGCCATCTACAGGTAAAGACATTATTAAAATTAACGAGAGGAATTTCACTGTGTCAATACACAAATACCAGTAGAAAGTTCACTAAGCCCAAAAGAAATCAAACAGTGGAAACGTGTCAGATGAATCAGTGTTTTAGGTATTTTTTGGTAGAAATGGCCACCATGTGCTTCAAACATGAATAATAATAATAAGCACAAATCATAACATCTGTGTAAGTGCTGTGAAAAGAAATGACATACAAGCACAAAGTGGTTATTCTAGTTTAAATATGTTGCAATAAAACATTGTAAAAACATCACATAATGAGCTGTTGTGCCGTTTTCAGTGAACCACAACTCAAATACAGTTAAACATACAACATACAAGTCTCTGTTTTCAGGTTTCAGATTGGTTTGAACAAACTGTCCCAACTTGTTCTGATTTGAGTTTACACAAATCGAGTGAATAATGAACATGAAACACACAAAACACCATAAACATCTGCTACTTTTCTATGTGTTTTTGGACAATTTGTTCACAAATACTACATTGAAAAGGTATGTGTTTAACTTGCACCAGTAGCCAAAAAAAAAAAAAAAAAAAAATGCTGCTTTGAATCTAGTAATGTCTCACAAAGGGTGTGAGTGTTCACGTGTAGAAGAAATTCATTGCTATAATTTGTAAATGAAACGTACATTTCAACATTTCATCCTCCCCATGTGGGCTGAGTAGATTCAAACAGTTATTCTGATTTACTCCACTACACAAAAACTGGCATGTGTGTGTGTGTGTGTGTGTGTGTGTGTGTGTGTGTATGTATGTCTGTGATAAGAGCTAAATCATGTGCTCCAGTGTCACATGTACAGGAAAAACAGTAGCACTGTGTAAACACTGACCAGTAACACCAGCGTGTCTGAGCATGTGACTGAGGTTTTATGATTTGAATAGTTCAACTCTGACACCATATATTCTTCATTTAAAAACTAATAACACTGTAGAGTGGATCATGTAGACTATAAGTTTATTTATCTAAGCAGACGGACACCATGAATTACACCAGTCCCTCACTTCTTACATCTGGGCACAATCAACAATTCTATAAAGTAATATGATGAGTTTTATAACTATTATCTGTTGATTTCTCATTTAATGATGGTATATGTTGATATATGAATGCATTCAAATGACATTGTGTTGCTCTACATGGAGCTAAGCTGTTAAGTCCACAGTGTGTAACTCAACCTGCTGCTGCAACATGTATGAAGTCACGTCTGTGTTTCTCTACATGTGTTCACTCAGTTAATGCTACCTGAATAGATGATGTGCTTATAAACATGGAGCTTATCAGTCACGCCGGCAGTTGATGTGCGTATTTGACTGTTTCTCATGGGAAAAATGATACACACACACACACACACACACACACACACACACACACACACACACACACACACACACACACTTCTAATCTCGACTCTCTGCAGTCCCACAGTGGGACGGATGATGTCATTCACCTGTGGTTTAGGGTGACAAAGACTCTTTTGTGTCTGTGCAAACACACTCACTCACACACACACACACAAACATACACACACACACACACACACTCACTTTTCTTCCTGTGTGTGGCTCATGTGAGCAGAGCAGATTGAACTGAACGCACATGTGGTGTCTATTTGCAGGGGGTTGAGGGCTGAAGGGGGGGGGCAGGACATTTATCATCCGTTTGCCGTCTCATTCATCAGCAGCAGAACAGTAAGAGCTGCTGTGTTGTCACAGTCACATCTCGCTGTTTGAAGCCGGTTAAGACGAATCAAGTCGAGTTAGAAGAGATCAACAGGTTTCCTCTCAGACATCCCAAGAATTTGTCTCTAAATGAGACATCTGTGTGCCTGATAACGACAGAACCCAATCTGGATATATTTAATGTGAAAGACTAACAGAGACCAATCAGCTCTGCAGAATGTTTTAGCATCTTTCAGCTGATTGGTTATGTTTTCACTTCATATCCTGCAACAGTAGATTAGCTGCTGATTTTTTTATTTATTTTTTTTTTTTTTTTTTTTTACTGAAATATAGTTACTAGTTTGTTAATGAATGTATGAATGTAGGTTGAATTTCAACATCATATGTTCACTGGAAATAATCACTGTAACATGTAATATGTAACTGTAACAGGCCTAATTGCCACTTTTCAAAAGGTGATTTTTATCTGTTGTTGATTTTAGAAACAGGAAGACAGAAGAAGTGACCGTAACCACTCCTGAGCTACATGAACAGTGTAGTGAAACACCTCATACCTGCGCTATCACACTATGATATCACTTTAAAACACATCAGGTGCACGGATACGGTTGAGATAAGGTTCTAATCACAAACAGTGGGAATGCTCGCCTGCACGTACGGTGCACAGACGAGCATTTTTACTGTGGGTGAAAGGCCGCTGGCAGCCACACACACTGAAACTATGATGTCATTTGCAACCAGGTATGACCTTTGTGTTTTTAATGGCAGTTGGAGGACCAGTACTGAGGCTGTTAGATCAAAACAGAAAACAAATCTTTTTAAAACATCACCGTGAAATCAAGACTACAATGGAATCACTGAGGTGTTACCTTGTGGCAGTGATGAGAGTCCAAACACATAAAGTTGAACTCTGATGACCTATTGCCTGTAAACTGTGCTGCTGATCAAGAACATGATGTCTTTACATGCTGACCTTTAAAACCAATGTTATACTATGCATATCTACAAGTACGTGAAGGTCAACTAGAGACTGAATGATGTAATTTAATCTTCAGAAGGGTTGTGACAAAATATAGGTCTTCCAAGTGCACAAGAGAGTAATACAATAAATATAACTTTGCATCCATAGTGTGCTTTTCTTTGTGCATCCATGAGAGTATTGAGACCTAAGGAAATAAATAATCCAATTCAAATGTTGGATTATATCAAATATTATTAGCTCGGTTGCACCTTTCACTTTTATGTAACCTCCTCTGCAGTATAAACTAATAAACAAAAAAGACTGCTCAGCCTGGATACTGTAGCCTGTTGGGACCATGACCCAACCCAAAATAAGCAGCTGAAAAATGGATGGACCAGAAGTCCTGGTTTGTCCAGGATTGTCCCAGTACGTGTTGATTGTGATACTGATATTGTCTCAGTATTGCACATGAATTCACCTGTGTTTTGTATCTGTGTCTATCAATGTGTTGTTGTTTCAACGGTTGCTAACCTGTGAGTCACAACCAAGCGTCAGGTTGTGACAGTGGCAGCCTGATAAGTTACTATGTCATGGAAAAAAGTCTCACTCATTCATTTGTACCCAGCAACAAAAAATGTATGCAATCCATTCACAGCGTCCAGGGTGTTGAAAGCTGCACTCAGTTGCTAACTACATACAAACAAACGTGTTGTCTTGTACACACCTCTAATGTTACTGACTAGCCTCTATGTCCCTGTTAGCTTGTGTGTTAGCATTTAAATTGCTGATTACATCACCTCACTGGTTTGTGCTGCAAGTAATCAGGAGTGCAGATTAATTTTGATGGATTAAATTATCATGATCACACGTATCAGTTAATAAAACATTGTTTTAAGGTCCATGTTTTAATGTTTGAGTAAACACACTCCTGTAGCCAGGGTAACCTGAGTGCCCATGGCAGTCTAGAGATAAAAATGTGCAGTTGGTGCATATCTTGTTGCTGATGATGCCTTCCTTTAATAGGGATGCTGTGTTGGAGCTGGGTGATCTCAGTCTTCCTCCTCTTCCTCCTCTGGAGCTATGTTCACGCGTGAGCCAGCAGGCAGGGGTTTGGATCAGCTGAAAGGTATGAGCTCATGTAAACTGCAGCTCCATCACACATTGTATATTAAGCCTGAGCTGTGGAGTAATGGCGGCTAATCCAAACACTGATAGGAGAGGGACCACCCTATCAAATGAGAATCTGCAAGGGCTATTCCACTGAATTGTGGGAGAGTGTGTGTGTGTGTGTAAGTGTGTATATTTAGGGGTGTGATGGTAAGCAAATCCATGTTTGGACCAGAGAGCACTCGTCCTGTTGCGGGGCAGGTTAACAGCTCCACAGAGCTGGTTGGTCCTTTCAAAGCTACTCTTTAATCTACACTGATTTCTCTGCCTGTTTTTCTCATCACTTGTCCAAGTAAATTTTATGCCATCTTGTAAAATGTTGCAAACACTAAAATGAGAATTAAATTTCCATCAGTGGGGTTTAAATGAAAAAGCAGGGTTCCCAAATATGAACATTTCCCGACATGAACATCCAGAAGTAAAAATTTATATATTTAAGTATTGGAAAAACTGTTGGAAATACGTAGTGTGGGCAAAAGTTGGCTTCGATATTTTTTTTGAAGGCAAGTATTTTATTTTAATATGGCAGCTTATTGACCAGTGACCAACAACAAGTCATTTGGAGGTGAACTTGTTGTTTGTCTGTGCTGCACTTAAACAAATGAACGGCCCATACCAGAGATGTTCAAGTCTCTGCTGGTGGCGGGAGTCAGTTCTCACAGTGCCAACGTGTTGTTTCGGCCTTGAGAGATGGAGGAGGAGGAGGAGAAGGAGAAAAAGGTTTCAGTGTTGGATGGAAACTGACTGTGTAGCCTTATCTCACTGGGCCAAAGGCTATCAGGTTTCACAGCAACAGAGCCAACAGAGAGCGGAGCTGATGGAGACCAAAGACAAACTAAACGCATGAATACAACTAACACTGATGTCAAACAATGTTAAAGGACAATGGGAAGGTCCAGCGCTCTCTGTTTCTGCCGTCATTTGAAACAAATAAAAATCAAAAGATGGTGTTTCGTTAACTACAATTAGAACATCACTGTTATAAATGAAAGGACAAAATGAGTAATCAGAGTTTACAACTTGTTTAAGTGTAAATAAAAGCTGTTGTAAGTGAATTATTTTTTTTTGCTTTTAAAAGTATTATATTGAACAGATGCACTATTTGACCTCCACAGCCTCGTATCAGTCATTTGTGTTTTAGCAAGAGTAAACCACCAAAGGAAGACAAACAGTACTTACTTCTGCACTTAAAGGTTCCACCCAAATGACTTTGTCCCATCTAAAATTGAAGTGCTGGCGCTGCGCCTGGTTTAGACCAAATAAGAGCAAAAGGCAAAGTGGAAAGAGGATGCAAATAAAACCTTCCTGAACGTGTTCGCCATTACAACTGGCACAGTGTTTTCAGCCTCTTTCACAATTTGACATTAAACAATGTAACAGTATGTTCAAGGCAAATTTTAGAGATGATGCAAATGCATAGAAATTTAAATGGGAAGGCATGGGCTGTATACATGGCAGGATCTGTATAACATCCACGCTAGTTGGAAAGGCTACAGCTTTAATGAAAAAAAGTGTGAATATATAGGAGCTTTATGAATCTATAAATCTTTACTATACTTTACTTTACTAAGTCTCTCACATGTTGATAGCAGCGTCCTGACACCTACAAGTCATATATAATATCCCAGAAATCCTTTTAGCACATGGTCTATCTGTTGCTAACCAGCAGTAGCTAATAATACATCAGTACAGAAACTGTGTTAGATCAAAAAATACAATGTTTCAATGACCCGATTTGCACAATGGACACTGCAGCGACACAGTTAAATGTGTTTTTTTTGTTATTTTGTAAAATATATAAAGATGTTGGATCGGATATGTGGTGTGTGACACTGTTTAGTTTTTAGCTTCTTGTGTTTCGACACACTGGAACCAAAGTTGACATCAACTCAAAGTTTAAATGAACTGATTTTGATTCCAGTTGTCATTGTTTGAACAGTTGGTTCATTCAGAAGAACAACAACCACTGAACAGCTCATACCTCTCATTGTTCGCAGCAAAGTAAACACAGATAAGATGGTTTCCTTTCTGGTTATTAAACCCAAAATTCCTAATAGTTCTGATTAATGTTTTGCAGCGTCGACTCCTCTGAGGATCGGAGCAGTATATTGTGACTCATGCTGTCAAACCTCTTGATCTTGGGGTTTTCTTTGGACAAAAGTTTGTTTTGCTGCGTGTTTTGTATTTGGTTCATTTGAGTTCATACAGTTTTGCCTGTAAAATGAGTCAGACTGGGTTCATCCCAGTCCCCTTATTTTTATCTGTCCTCACTTCTCACTTGACCCACAGATAGTTGGAATCCCAAATTCCTTATTTATTCTCTTAGGACAAGGAGAAGATTACTTAATGTTTAAAAGTGCAACATTCATTATTACAATCATTATTCATTCAAAATCTATTTATGATTGGACACTGTAGCTGATTGGACTGTTGTCAAACTGAATCATTATGTAAACCAAAGTTTAAGGACAAATAATAGAAGAAATACTGTTACTTTTGACTATATAATTAAAAATAGTGGATCTGGTCTGACTAATGTTCACATAGTTGCTACATTTAAAATACTAAAACATTTTAAAACACAACATTAATTGCAGAATAAATTATTAAACAATGAATTTACAAACCATATATACAAAAAAGTCAAAAGCTCTGACTATTGTCAAATTAAACTGCTATGGATGTCAGGCAACTTTAAGCATCTGCTAAAACTGATTGTATTCGTGTTGGGGTCAGACCTATTTATTGCATCTTCTCCTACGTCCTGGTTAAATGACTTCTTTCATTAGATCATTGCTTCTTCCATCTACATCTGTGAACATTTTTGCACACGTGTTTTTGTATATTTGTGTGTGAGTGTGTGTATTTTTGCTCAAAGCGTTTATAGAAATGATCTCAGCGGGGGGTTGTACATACAGTAGCAGGCCACTGCTGTGGTAAGTCCCCAGTCCAAGCATCAAGTTTGTTTTTAGGTGCTGGGTTCACAGCAGTCCACTATTGATAGAGGCTGAAGTGTATTTGAAGCTCCATTATGAAGCCACATTCCTCACTAATCCAGAGGAGATCTGTGCTGCGATCTCCCGCGCCGGACAGAAACAGCAAACAGGGAGGACCGAGCCAGTGGAGGAAAGAACCTGAGTTAAAGAGCCATTCATTATCTTTGTGTACATTCTGTTGACGTGAAGTAAGCGCATATATCTAGAAACTTCACAGGAGCTAAGCTGTAGCTTTAACACCACAACAACATATCTATCATGGAAGGAAAATCTAAATCAAGAATGGTTTGAGGTCAACCAGCAACATTTAGAGAACTCTAAACTAAGTCACAAACCTCTCGCCTTGTTTGACAAATCATGTATTTAAAATGTTCAAGTTATAGAAATACTGTAAGTTGTGATTGTTTTAGATAACTGTGTCGAGTGATGGAAGACCTTTGTGCCAGATTGTTAGGTCACAGCAAATGAATCAAATTAAGAAAGGAAATAAGAAGTTATGTTACTAAAACTCATCCCTTAAAAACACAGTCATTGTATATGTCAGGCATTTAGGACACTGAAACTGAAGCAGTGTAGTTAAATCGTACAGACTCCACAGACAGACGCTATGATCTCTTCCTCCATTTCCTGATTCTCACTGATGTCAGCAGAAGCTCAACTCTCATGGGCCTCACTTGTCTGTCACTTTGGTTCAGACTAAAATATCTCAACAAATGTTTCATGTATTTACATTTTCATTATCTATACATTTGTATAGATATGGGTCATGGTTACTAGATTATGTACTAGATGATAGAATCTGAATGTAATAATTCTGAATTTGGATTAAGAGGTTGTCACTAAATAGTAGAAAAACCAATGACCCTACCAACATGTGCTAACATGCTAATAAGCTAAATTAAGATGTTTAACACAACATTTTGTCATTTCCACATGTTTACATTAAACTGTAGCTTGCTAACACAGAGCTGCTAGCATGGCCACAGACACGTAGTCTTGTTTGGAAGTAAAACACCTCATGGACTCACAAACCTGAAAGTCCCTGCGTTTACACTTTTTTGGCTCATTCTTTCCATTTCAGCTCAGCCGAATGAGGATACCCCTGCCGCCTGTGATGTTGACACAGCAAAGCCGTCCTTTGATTTTCTGTGAAAGTGGGTCAAAAGACAACACAAAGGGGAAAGGGGAGAGGAGGACGTGGAGAGCAGCTTGTGTAGGGTCTGGATGCCGACTGATTGAGATGAGGGAAAAAACTAAGGGGTAGCAGAGCTTTTATTGCTGAAACCTGAGCTCCCCCACTCAGCTGCTTGTCCCGTAATGGGCCTCTTGTCATGGAGGGTACAACTCTCATAGACTCTGCAGTTGAACGTGAAGCCACCCAAGCAGCGGCCACGCTGCTTTGTAAAGTCTGATGTTCAGCTCGATCCATCTGGAGACAGATGACACTGCTGTAAACAAAGCTGGGAGAGGGATGAGCTCTTTAAAATCCTTCAAAGCCTGTAATACAAGAAGCTCACATGAAAACATTGTAAATTGTAAATGAGGCTCGCTCTAAACACAGGCCATAAACGGATATCCTGTTCTGCTGTGACCGAGCCAGCATGAAAAGATGTTTCTAGATGTTAAGGAAGATGACAGGCCAATTAATCATAATGGGAAAAAAGAAATCTTTATATCACTTTAACACTGTCAACACATTTGCAACAATCAACATTTCAATTTAAAGATTGTGCTTTTAAACAATATCTTATGATGCAACAGGCATATCCTGCACTATAGTACCTGTAAGTATTAGTCATAAATTAAAAATAAACTGAAGCCAATTCTGTTAGTTAACACAAAATTAAAAAATAGCAAGTTGTGCTAAACAGAATTTGCACAATGAAGCAATGTACAATGTACAATGAACTGCACTGTACAGACAACAAGCACGGTCCTGCACTCAAACTGGCTAAAACCCACAAGCGCTAGCATCTGTCACTAGCATGTCTCACAAAACGTCAGGACGCGGGTTGATATCTTTGATCCATGGGCTGCTGTTACCTATGGAGGAATTTCAAATTTAACAATGGGAATGGAGAAACAGTGAATAAAACAATCCTGTTTGTATTTGCCTTTCTAGCTTGCTTGCTGGCTTGGCAGTCAGTAGGAAATTATTGGGAAGTGAACAGCTCTTGATGCAGACATCTTGATAGCAAACAAAAGCACATTAGGTTGACAGAGATATTTATATGGTTTAGTTTATTTAACTATCTAGTCCCTCAAGTCAGCCCAGTTGAGATGGTTTATTATTGATCAATGGTGTAAATTAATGCAGCAAACTTTACCAAATTTAAACCAATGTACTAACAGCAGCTCCATTACAGTGCAGTTGCAGATGCCACACACCACTGAAACCTAAGCCCTGTGCCCTGTGTTATTTCTTATCTCTATTGTCAGGTATTGTATTTTGTGTAATAAATCATGCATGTGCTGTGTATAACTGTGGTGCTCAGAGAACTGATGCTTGAGGAGAGTTCGACAAACTTCAAAGTAGCTTGGCACAGAGCTTCAGGAAAAGCTCTCCATGTTTTTCCTTAAGCCTTTCTAAAAACCTCTCTGGCTCTACATCTACAGAGCTTTTGTCTAATCTTTGCACTCAACAGAGCATATACACTCTCTGTTTAACCATGTGATGAGGAAGCCTTGAGAAGGGGAGGGGGGTCGCTTTAGAACAAAGGAAAGCCTATTTTTGAAAGTCATCCACCACGGGACTCAATTAGCACTTGATCTAAAGGCCGGAGTGCAGGGTCAGCGTGCAGCCCTCCCTCCCTCCCAGCGCTTCCTGAGGAAAAGCTGAATTGAGTCGACTCTGCACAGCAGCGTGCTGGGCCTTTCCTCTCGACCCACTTCTCTCCACAGAACTTGAAGGACGACTTTTACTTCTGCTGCCTTTTATTTGCCTTCTGTTTGGTTAACAAGACTTCAGAGCGTCTTGTTGGCCCGACTGCGTCTCCTTCATCGTCATTCACTCTTGCGCTCTAATTTCCTGCACTCTGTCTCTGAAAATAGCCAACATTTGGCTGAGTAATGCGCTGAAACCTTTGTCTGTCTTTGCTGCCAAAAATCCCATATGGTTGGGCTGCACTCGTACGTCTCAGATGATGACTGTGCAGACTGTCTCTTATTTTCTTTCACCCTCTCTTTAATGTCTGGAATTTGTTGGATTATGTCTGTACCCTGAGTGTAAACATTGTCAGCACAGAAATCGACCTGACCCCAGTGAATACCAATGGTCTGATTGATATTTCAGGTACTTCTTTACCTTGAAACAAACAAAAAAAACTTGCTTAATTACTGACATCTTGGATCTGAAAGAAATGATCAATCATTTACTAATTTGTCACTGATCACCTATCAGTGATGAATAAGAATCAATTTCACAGCTTTTTTTCTCTCAGAAGGTCAGAGGTCAAGCACTCAAAGAGATAAAACCTCTGTCTGGCAGATTCTGACAGTTAATGATTTGCAAGACTTTTCTACCCTTCTGGAGATCAGAGCCTGTTTTAAGTCTTTCTTGAGGTCGCGTTATCTTTTTGATCAGACCTTCAGTATATTTAGATGAAAAAGCATCAGCAATACCTCAGTTAACACCATGCAGTTATGTTATCATCTGTTTCATACTCATATGATATGTACATTTGACCTTTAACAACAAGATTCTCATCACTTCATCATTGTTACTTACATATTGTATCCACAAGGTTCAGGTCACTCTGACCTTGACCTTTGACCACCAGCATCTAAATAGTTACACTTTGACACCAACTGACTATGTGTGAGTCTCCCAGCCACAGCTCAATGAATCAAAGTACATACGGCAAAGTGTTGATAAAAATGAATGATAATATAACAAATACCAAGTTAGATCGCCTCAGTCTGAAGTCTGAGGTGGAGTTCTCTTTCCCTGAAAAACAAAAACAAAGGTTCAGACAGTGTGCTCTGCAGATGAGCCACTTGTCTAACACAAGCTGACAGGTTTACAAGAACTAATTTCCTGCCTGTCTTTAGAGAAAGAGAGAGAGAAAGAGATAATCTGTTATCAGATAATCTCTTATCAAGTGAGGCACTCAGATTTATCATAACCGATTAATTCACCAAACTTGAAGTTGTATAAAGGTTCGGTAACGTTGTGTTTGGATTGACCAAGCCAGGTGTCCTCAGTGTGTTTACACACTCAGCCCCAGCTCCTCCTCACACACCAGCGTGTTGCTCTCCTGTCTGCACTGAGATTTTCCAGATCTTCACATTCGGTGTTGTTTTGCTTGCTCTGTCTCTCTCTTTTGTTGCTGCCTGTCATCTGTTTGGCAGCTCTAATCTGGCTAAGCTCAGAACTGAGGTGGCTTTTTTTGTTTTAAGATTCTCTCTCTCTCCCTGTCTCTCTCATGTCTATTTTTTATCTGCAGGCTGCAGGAAGTGTGTGTGTCCTTGCTGTAAGCAGATCAGTGGCCTCCTCTGCAGGTCAAGATGACCTCTGACCTATACACTCTGACCCGACAACCTGCCAGGAGGTGCCTGCACAAGGATGCTGTGACCCCACAGTGACCACACACACACACACTGAAGTGTGTATTCCTGGATCTGGTGCCTCCATTTTTCCTGCAGAGGTCCATTACAGGTTGTTGTCCCAAATCTAACCTTCTCCCCTTTTGCCTGCAGTGGCTCCAGTGATTCACAGGGATATAATGACGGCCAATTACCTGTGATTTAGCCTTAACACGAAACAGTAACACCTGCCAAACAAGACTAGGGGATAATAGCAGGATACAATAGAAGCAACACTCGGTGTGCATTTATTTTAACGGCAGTGCTCCAGTATCAACAGCATGATTATCTGTTAAGAGACTCCATCTCAATCAGGGATATTTGGGCACGTGTCTGTTGTTAAGTTGTTTGGGAAAAGTCAAAGCAGTTGCTCATCATGATTAATTTTTGGTTCTTTCAAAACTTTGATTTAATTTCAGTTATACTCTGTTTCTTACACGCATCAGGAAGACAAGAAGAGCTTGAAGAACTTGTCTGACTGGAGCATCTATTGTAGTGTTTCAAAGTGCTATATGCTGTAAGTTTTTACCATTGCCACAAAGCAATAACAGTTTTTTTCTGTTTTGTTTTGTTATTCCACAATGAAGAAATGTTGTGATGTTGTGTGCCAATAAATACTAACTCCAGCGGGTGTACAGTGTAAACTCAGTTGAAATCAGCTTATGTGGGCAAACTATAATCACCAGAAAAAAAAAAAAAAAACTGTAGCTACACATCCTGTGCTGCAAAAAAATGGCAACTGGCACGTTTGATGGATCCGATCAGGTCTGCAAGAGAGATAGGTTCATTTGCAGGTGCTACCTTACTCTAGGTGGACCTGTTGTTATTTTAGTTTACTTAAAGACACTGATACCAATTACATGGTTTAACATAAAGACTGGTCGTTGTTCTGACTGTGCTTGTTGATGGGTTTTGTTTGGAAGGAAGCAACCTACCTTTTCCCAGTGTGTATTCTAAGATAAGAGCTAAGCTGTTTTAAGTGTAAGTGTTGTAAGTGGCATCAAACTGCTCGTCTTATATTTTCCAAAATGTCCAACAAATTCTTTAAGATGACTGAAAGTTTAATACTTCTACCTTTTCTGCAGGTACATCTTTTTTTTTTAGCTGCACACTCTCTTTGGGCGCCAGTGGAAATCAGTGCGTAGGCGTGTGTGTGTGTGTGTGTGTGAGCGAGTTTTGTGAGAATTTGTTCTTGCAGTTCAGCTCAGTTGTGTAATGACATGGCAGAAAAAGAATACAGCTTTATCTGATAAGCAGCATTACTCCATACCATCCACTGATCTCTCTCTCTCGCTTCACTCTCCTGATTCCCATTGGAGACTGTAAACCAAGCAGGGAGCTGCACTCCTCGCACAAAATCCTCCCTTTGTGAGCAGCTGAAGCAGGTGAGCCAGAGCTACCATTTGTCTGTCGTTGCTCAGATTGTGACCTGCCAAAATACCTGAGCAACAATGGCCTCCTTTACAAAGATCCCACAGAGGTGGGTTCAGAATCAGAGCAAAGAGACAGGTTACAGCACACGGGCTGATCTTTGGACAAAGCTGTAATGTTTTAAATTTTGGCTGTAATAGTCCTTTCGTAACCATGATCAAGGCCACTACTGCTTTATAACATTACACCTTTCATATTATCTTTTGGTTTATTGTGAGTTTGCACCTTTGAGGAGTTGCAGCTGCTTTTTTTTTTTTTACCGTATGGAGACAAGTCACATCGACCTTTCTGGGAGTGGAACGTTATATTGGCACATACATGCGTTTTTTTTTTTTTTTTTTTTTTTGGAAAATGCGCAACTCTCTGTTTTGCTTGCTCAGACAGATTTTCTTTTTCATAATTATAAATGTTTCATGACATCATTGTCAAGCAAGAAATATGGTTCTGCAGCAGTGGGACTGCAAACAGAGCGCAGATGTTTTTAACATTTGAACCTACTAACATGCTTTCTGCATAATTTCACACAAATCACAAGTCTGCACACAAATCACACATGTACCTTACATCAAAACAAAACATTTTGCAAACTATGCCAGTATGTTATTTTGGAAATACATTCCAATGTATTTGGTCTAACCATTGGTCTCTATCCATCAATCTGTCCATTCTCAACTTATCCAGGAGCAGGTCATAGTGGCAGTAGGTCAGCAACGCAGTCCAGGTGTCCCTCTCCTCAGCGACACTTCCCACCTCCCCCTGGGGGATCTCAAGGCCAGATGAGATATATAATCTCTCCAGGGTGTTCTCCTATCAGTTGGGTGTGCCTGGAAAAGAAAAGCTACAGCAGAAGGGACCCAGGAGGTGTCCTGATTAGATGCCCGAAACAACTCATTCTTTTGGTCTCTGTCTGACGCTAATCACTATGTACTGGTGATACTGAACTAAAGATTTAATGTAGGGTTTGGTATGTTGAGCTGAAATAAAAGACTTGTGGAGGTTGGCAACTTCCAAGGAACGCCAGAGTGCATTTTTCTCAGACTGTCTGAAAAACTTTTTTCTTAGTGAAACAAAAATAACATCCCTTGAATATTTGGATGCAACAGTAGTTGGTAATAGTTGGTAAGTTGGGCTTATTGTGCAGCTTGAACTACAATCCAAACCTCATCAGTCTTCTTTCTGTAATGCTGATTTTTAAATGCACGTGGCTCTGCAGAATGAATATGTAGGAATGCTCCCAAACCTCAGTCAGTTGGCTTTAACAGTCACTCGATTCTGCATTTAATCTCAAGAAGCAGAACTAATGTACAGCCCCCCTCCTCTCTCGTCCTCCTCCTGCCGCCATCCTCCCTCAGGTCCTCAGTTAGCAGTTTGGCGTTCTGACAGATGTAGCTCATGCAAGACTGAACAATCGCTGGCGTCCGACAGACTGTGTAGCTGTAATCACGGGACGAACTAATCCCAACAGTCATTTATGTACATGTGTATGTGTGCAAGCAGTTGTTTCCTAGCTACTGTATGTGCTTGTGTGCTTGCACGTGTTTAAACCAGGATGGAGGGGAGGTTAGATGCATGGCTCTGTCTCACGGTAGCCAGTTTAAACAGTAAACTGAGATCTCCAGCTGATGGTTGATGGTTTGTTGAAGTGATCCCTGGTGGGTGAGGTGAAGGGCATGCAGCCAGAGCTCAGCCTGCAAATAAGTAACATGTTGGACTCCGTCAAAACCATCAGTAAAGACAGTTTGATTTAATTTTTTTCTAACAGCAAAATTTGATCTGATCTTCATCTAAGTCACAAGTACAGATGACCACAATGTCCTAAAGCTAATAATATACAATTATAATCTTTTGCGTCTTTTCTGAACACACCCATTACACAGTTGCAGCAGTGGTGGAAAATGTAAGTGAACCTTAGGATTTAAAAGACGGTCAAACTTCCTCTGGCAGCAGTAACCTCAAACAAGCACTTCTGGCAGTTCAGGAGGAAATTTGGACCGTTTTGCTTCAGCTCAGTCATATCCTTAGGATGTCTGATGTGAATTGCTCTCTGAAGTCATTCCGCAACATCTCTATTAGGGTTAACTTCTGGGCTCTGACTGAACCACCTCGCAAGGCAGATGTTCTTTGTCTGAAGCCGATACCATGACATTCATTTTTCTCCTCAATAATGGCAAGGTGTGCAAATCCACCACTCATGTTTGTCTTTTCCATCAAAAATATATTCAAAACATTATCCCGGTAGTACTGTGTTATCAAGGTGCTTTTTGGCAAACTTCACACTAACAGTGATGTTTTTCTTCAGGAGTGCCTGTGTGGCGTCCTGCCATACATAGTTTTTTTTTCCATGCAACTCGTCATGGAAACTGCAACTGATTTGCATGAAAGACTCAAAATGCTTGCGTCACACAGTTACAAACAAAGGCAAGGCAAAACGTGTAGCAAAATATAGAAAAACATTAATGGAATGCTGTGTTATAAAAGCATGTTGACTTCTTCTAAACTTAATAGAATTTGAAGTGAAAGTCAGAGAAGCAGTATAATCACCAGGTGAATTCTAAAAATATGGATGGTTACTTGACTCCGAACTGTTGGTTGCACTTTTCTTTAAAACTTATCACTAGCGTTAGTTGTCTTCCCCAGTTAGTAAGCACAGCCTTTGATACAGATAGAACTCCCATTGTCTGTTAATGGTGACTTATTGTAGATTGAAACACTCCAAAGACAGCCCAGTGTTCCCATGTTTGGTATGAACAAACCATTAGGGGGGCCACTTCTGGAGAAGAAGAGCCACAGAACTAAATCATGAATAGTTTCTCAGACTGTGGATTGACAAACTATCCCTGAGACAACTTTTTGTACTTCCTCTCAGATTTCTTCTTTTTAAGGTATGGTTCAAATGAGCAGACGATTCTGGTGAATAACAAACCCTAAAATGAGTCAAAGTAGCTTTAACCCACAACACCAATCTAATTTCACTGATTGTAGAGTTGTACTCCAAATTACAGTTCCAAAGCCCCGAGCTTCACATTCTTATTCCAACTACATTCTCTGTGTTCTTCATGTTACTGACTCCCAGCTCGCATTCATTTTCACTTACAGTATAT
Organism: Polydactylus sextarius; assembly: GCA_016801845.1. Classification (NCBI taxonomy): domain Eukaryota; kingdom Metazoa; phylum Chordata; class Actinopteri; family Polynemidae; genus Polydactylus; species Polydactylus sextarius. The sequence continues at coordinate 14,044,672 of CM028923.1, read as the reverse complement.
CTACTGAATCAGTTGATCCCAGTCTCTATTGCATACATCACATATTGTAAGAAATCTATGGATTGTGAACTCAGTCTTATTTTCTCATTCTTTTCTCTTGTGCTCCAATATAGCTACGGTTTGCACCAATAATCCTGTCACAGACCAATTATCATTTGTTCCCTAAATAGCCCCCCTACATCACAAAAATTTACACCCAGTCTAACTCAAACACATTAAGACATTACATGCAGTCCTCCCATCTTAGGCCTGAGGCTTACCACTTCAATCTGGCAGTGTACACACCCCACATACATACACTCTGTCCTCCTCCTTGCAGATGTTTCAGCACCAGTGTGTGTCACGTGTTGCAACACCAGGTGTGTCCACTCTAAATAAAAGCCAGAGGACGGACTCTGTATTTTCTGCCAGTGGCCCGGTAATAAAAACACTGTCAAACAACTGGAAGACAGAGTGAATATTATGGACTTTATTTATGCTGTTGGAGATAAATCAATTGAGGGATTGTACACAGTCATTGTTACTTTATATGATCATCACAGATGAATGATGAATTTATCCTCTATTAGTTTTATTCAACAGTCTGTAGTGGACGGAGAGAACATGAGTGCGAAGGCACAATATATCAAAATATTGCACATCACAACATCATGGCATCAACATCCACAATATACATGTTACAAAAAAGCTATTACTACAATGAGCGTATATTTCCATGTGTTATGCATTCACATTTTGCATTTATTAGTATAAATGTATAAGTATAATATTAGTATATTTGGTCAATTAGATGGACTTGCTGCGTAGATGCCCAAAAGAACAGCACATCTGTTATTTGGAAAGATTACAGATGCAAGAGAGAGGAAATGTTACAAACACAGGTGCTCTGTAAGTGCCTGCAAGTTTGGAAATAGTGCATAACCTGTATTAACCCTGTATACGACTGTATTTGTTAATGTTGTTGTATCATCACGCCAATATTCAACAACATTATCTCTAGCAAAGGGATGCCAATTGGAATAAAATATATTTTTAAAAATACAGAAATATATCATTTTTAAATAATGTTTATTTCTTGCATCATGGATAAATTATAGAGTATAGGATGGCAAGCACAAAGTGTAAGTTGCTTGCTGGGTGTACTGATCTAAAAAAGGGTCCTTCCTCCTTCATTGGAAAATTTTGGGGCCATGGACCATACCCAGAAGCAACTGACTAGCTGATGGCATAAAATAATGTAAACATGAATTTTTGCTTTTTGTTTCTGTAGGCCACAAACATGTATAGGCATCATTTTTTACCTGATTTCACTACATTCCTTCCTCTATCTGTGAGACAGGCCCAGGTCTCTGCACTGAAACATGAAGCCAAATGTTCTCACGTCTCTATTTTTTCTCCTCATCTGACTTTACCAACATCCTGTCACGGTGTTGTCTTTCTTCACTGTGTCACTGGGTGTCAGTTTCTGTATTAATGCCACTGGTGAAGTTTCAGGTGAACAGCAGTGCAAATGTAGTGTGGGCGGGACTTTTTAAGGTGAAATTCTTGTGCTTTTACATTACACTATCAATAGCATATTATACCATGTGAAAACATTCTTTGAGATACTTTGTGAACTATGATCTTAAGATCCTTCCACAGATGATCTGTGGAACTAGGCTGGGACATTTAAGGGCAGTCAGAGAAAGTAAGTTTTCTCTAAGGACTTCAATGTACTGGGCTGCATTTATTCTATGACCAGTCAACCCATCGAGGAACTTACTCCACCACATCATGCTGCCTCTGTGCTTCATCATATTATTGTTATTATCATGTTATTAGCCAGTTGATGAGCAGTGGCTGGTGTCTGCAAAACAAATTCTGCTCAAAAAGATGAAGCTTTATCTCATCAGACCACAGTTTCCTTACACTCTCTGAGTCTTTGGCTGCTGTTTGGCAAACTCTGAGTTATACATCACAGCCTTTTTATTCAGAGTGACTTCCTTCAAGCGAGTCTACCATAAAAGCCTGACTGATTGGAGTGCTGCTGACATGGTCATCCTATCTACGGGTTCTTCCATCTCTGTAGAGGACTTCTGAAGCTCTGTTAGAGTTGATGAGTTCTTATTTTCCCTGAACAAGGTTATTCTTACCTCAGTTCTACTGCTGAACAGCCAACTCCAGGAAAGGTCCTGCTGGTTCCAAACTTCTTCCATTTCACAGTTATTGAGGCCACTCTGCTCCTGGGAATATTCAAAGCTCAAGAAATGGTTTTATGTCCTTGCCTTGATATGCCATAGTTTTATTGCCTAGGTCTACAGAGAGTTCCTTGGATTTTATGGCTTGGTTTTTGTCCTGACATGAAATGTGAATTGTGAGACCTTATATACACAGATGTCTGAAATATATCCAATCAATTTAGTTTGCCAGAGGTGGAACTCAGTGGTAATCATAGCAAACACAGCCACGATTTGTAATCTGACCTGAATACTTGGGATCGTCATTATTTGTTATCAAACATAAGTAGGTTTTATATATTTAAACTTAAATATAGAACAAGGTAAAGTGCAACCAGTGCTCAGCTATCCTGCTGTCATTCTATATAGGAACACAAATGCATGTGTATCATTGTTACACAATTGTACAATTTGTGTTAGAAATGTACTATTTACATTTCAAAAATATTCAAAATTATTAGGTAGGCTGACGTCTTTCTAACTCCACATTCTAAGATTTCTGTCTTCAGCTCCAACCAACTATGAGTGTAATACTGAGTAGTGGGACAGTGTAAGTGGCCATAAAGTACAGTGATATGTATGCAGAATCTTCTCAGAGATGTTGAATATTGCAATAACATGCGTCCCTTTTGTATGATACTGTCTGTTTAGAGGGTGAGATGAAATTTCTGGGATGTATGTTGCATGATTTCCTTCTGGAGGTAAAAAAAAAAAAAAAAAAAGGTATTTTTTGCTAATATGCAAATATTTGTACAGTTATCTTTGTTTATGAATATTTTTCCTGGCAAGAGATGTATTTGTTTATTGTTTTATTTTGGGTTTATTTCAGAATCCACAGCCACTGCTGTTTCCGTGGTTAACAGTGAACAGTGTAGAGAGGTTGAAGATAATGTTTGGTTTTACATAGATGGAGTGTTACAGGAAACAGTTGTTTCCTTATCGGCTTTACAGACATTGTTAATTAATTATATCAGCATGACTGGTGAATATTTCACTCTCTTTTCATATTACTTTTAATCATCTAATTTACAGAAATAACAACACTTTCTACTGGGAATGAAAGACTCACAATAATAAGTTTTCTTGGAGTTGTGGTCCCATCATTTAAGACCAGGTTATGTAGACACATATGCAATTGAAAAATACATTGGTGTCCTTTTTCATAAAAATCCACACCAGTTACCTCCAAGTTATTGACATTTCTTTAAACGTAGTAGAGGAACAGTAGAAAAGTGGCATCCAACGGTCAAAGACTGAACCTCTTTTGGCCAAAACTGCCACATCCAACCTTTCATATTCAACTTTTTCCATACATACATCTCTGTGTGTTTTTGCAGCAGCGTTGCTTTAACACTGATATTAACCTCCAGTCAGAGCTGATGTTGAGAAGTGGATCAGCCTGGACTTGCTGTGAAAAGCCTCCTTTGTCTCGCAGCCTCAGACCTCATCTAGCATCATGTTTCTAATGGCTTCTCCTGGAAGTCGGAGCGTGTGGCTGACGTAACGAGTGAAATTAAATGTCTCGCCAAAGCAGATGTTGGACTGAGGCTGGCTGCAAAAGATGTGGAGGGAGGGAAGGACAAGAATGGGTGTTTTAGCTGTTGCCTGGAAGTTTAAGTTTAAACAGGAAAGGAGAGAAAATTAGGTGTGAGGTGTGGGTTTGTGCGTGGTTTTGTCTGTATATCCATTCATATGGTTCTGAATTCATGGGAAACGCTAGGATATTTTTTTTCCTGCTAGCTAGCTATGACTAAGGGTTATGATGCCAAAACTGTCACTCAATCTGTCCAGCACGTTGCACTAGAGCAAGCAAACTACTAATTACCTTTGTCTTCAAGCCAAACTTAAGCCATAGGTCTCAATTATATAGGAGATATCTGACTGTAATAAGCAAGTTGCCACAAAATTTACTGGACATATTCACAATTGTCAGAGGCTGAATATTTAAGGTTTGGTTGCAATTAAAACAAACAACTTGGGGTCCAAACCATGTGATTAGAGTGATGGCTGCCATGAGTTGCTGAAAAGGGATGACGGTCCAAGCTTTTGGAAAGTCCCAAAAGTTGTTTGTGATGTTGCACTCAGATTAAACCTGGTGGCCAATAGTTGCATCAAAGGAGCATCAGTGTGGATTGTTAGAGTTAGACATCAGACTGGCTTCACCAGAGACAAGAGCTCCTGTTAAAAGGCAGTGAGATGGCTCAGAAGTGCCTTCATCATGCTAAAGAGGGATCCTGCACTGCTTTTGGATATGCTTTGACATAAGTTACATGGAACCCATTGACCCAAATCAATAATTAAGTAATGAACTGTAGTGCACTCTCATCAACCACTGTTGTCTTTTCCTAATTACTTAAGAGTTTTCATTTACATCTTTCCTTGCCCTCATGCCATTTTGCCATCAAGCTCAAGGAAAAATGCCACTGCATCATCGCAACATCAACTTCATCATACATGAAGGCTGAAGTTCCCGAAACTTTCCAGATTTGAGTAATCACTGTATTTCACTTTACCATATGCAGCCTTGACTCAAGATGCACATTTCAGATGTTTTATTTTCTCCCCTGCAATATCTGTTTCTTGTAGTTTAAGTATAATTAACTATTTTATGATTATGTTTTGGAAAACAAAATTACAGCTTTGCTTATAATATTATAAAAGTCCCACTGGCCTGGTGATCTGACACACATACCCTGTAATTATGATGTGAGTTGTTTTAATTCTGATACTAGTATCAGAAATGCCTCAGTGAGTATATGGACCAATGCATCAATCTGATACCATGTAATTTATCAATAAACTTTACAGTTTCAGTCTTGTTTAAAACATTCAGTTTCTGCTGACTAGCCCGTTGTTAGCTGTTAAACAGCTAGCAAACTAACTGCAGCTGGAGACTGGAATCCTGGTTCTGCTCTGCAGCCTCGGCAAACTTTGTGTAGCAGCACGTTGTAGTTTTCCACTTGAGCAGAACAAGAACTACCATCACCACCTGCAGTCGAAGACAGTGGAGCTGCAGCCCAGTTTGAGGACAAGAGACCAACCAACAGGACTAACTGTATGGTAGCACCTGAACATTCAAATGAAAACCCTGAAATTACAGCAGCTCATAAATAAATACTGGTGCTGTCAAAACCCACAAGTACTAAACAAAGAGTGTGATGGATTATGACAGGGCTGGTATTGTTGGTGGAGAGTAGTAACAAACAGAGAAACATCTGAAAGAAGCTTCAAGCAGGAAAAAGAAACAAATAACAATTTCCGGTCAGGATTTTCAGAATAAAATCAGAGTGAACATAGGTTGCAGAGATTTGTGTGTGATGAGCCCTTAACCTTGACTTGAGGTTGACATGAGTTCAGCTAAAACTATGGGGAAAGTGGTGATATACAAAGTTCAAGGATCGGAACATCTGATTCCAATTTGGCACATTTGTTATATATCATCCCATTTGTTTTTGTTCCATGTTTCCTGTAAATCTGCCCTTAGTCATTATTCAAATCTCAACACAAATGACCCCAAAACAGGAAGTTTTGAACTTTCTCTATTTAACCAAAATTTTCTCTCCTAAACAAAAACACTCTACAAATACCTTGAATCAGAATGTGAACTACTGCACTGTGTTATCTAAAAGACTTTCACTATGATGATGTCACACATAAGAAAAATGACGGTTTTCCACATTTAAAACCTCCAATCTGTTAGGTGAAATGGTAATGTTGGTACATCATCTGAGGGGGGATGGGGATAGACCCTATGACTCACTGGACATACTTCTCAAAAAACAAAAGTGTAACAAATGAGACTTGGAAACCAGGCCTCTGTGTGTGTGTGTGTGAACACACCTTGTGCATATGTCAGGCATTAGGTGTTAAACCTTGGATCAAAGGCTCTGGACAGCAGCGGATCTGTCTGTGTTCTGTCATTGTTTCCGCCCAGACAGTGAACTGGTGTTAGGCTGCAGGTGAGGCCCGTCAGACTGCAGAGTCGCCCAAAAGTGGCAGAATGCTGGGAAATCCAGGAGGCAGGCAGCTGTTTTCCATCTTTACCATGTGGACACGGTGAAAGGGGGAGAGAGATTGAACTGTGGAAATACCAGATCAGATGGTGAGAGGTGTGAGGCCAGGAGGTAAAAAAGACAAGGATCCCAGCTTTGATGGAAAGTGACGGGCAGGAGCCATTCAACATACACAAACACAAGGAGCGATAAAAATTCCTGGCTTTTATTGATCTCTACGGGACCTGTAACGAATTACAACAATCTGAAGACAGAAAGACGCTGGACAAAAGCAAAGTTACATGAAAGATGTACAAAATTAAGGAGAAATTCTACCATGACTCTCCAAAACCATTTAATAAACCATGACTCAGATACAAAAGTTACCATCCAAAACCAACTGAATCTGTTCTAACTTTCATAAACACAAAAATACTCATGGATCAAGTCTAGTGTTGGTGTTGGATGGGTCTATCAATGCTGTGGCTCTCAGACTCTGACTGCAAATTGACAAAAGGGCATCACTTGAATCTATATTTTGACTCACTTTACAGTCCAGCAAGAGAAAGAGGAGGTTGTCCAGCCTCATACACAGTCATTGGTTTAAATGCTGAGGCTGTGATTAGAGGACTGTTGCTATCTCACTTTAACGTGACCATAAGTTTTTTTTTGTTTTTTTTTTTTTTAAATCTACTGAGGATTGTAACTTTTGTAAGTCTATCATTTCCTGGTTTGGAGTACAAAACGTGATCTGACAGTGGTAACAGCATTGTTCAACTGAGAAATGAGACGAAGGGGAAGAAGCTGAGGAGCGTCTCCAAAAACAGCAGTGGGTGAAGAGTTTGGGCCAGAAATTGAGACTGGAAAACAAAATCTGCCAGATCCGAGCAAAACACTTGAAAATGGAAACATTGGTGCTTTCAGTGTCATATGTGGTTTTGCCAAACTTTTTAGCACAATGTGTTACGGCGGCAGCCCTGAAAAAAATGGGTTCAGGGTGTTCTGTTCAAATAGAATCAACACTGAAGGTTTCAATATAGAGAAGCAAACATACTTTGTCACGTTAATTCGAATTTGTTGGCACCGTAGCAGTACACATGATGTGTGTTGGGTCTTTAATCAATTTGCACTCACAAGTTGCTTGTAATTACTGGTTGATTTATGAAGTAGCAGCTCATTACACAGTCGGTAGCCTGGATTTTCCCTTCAGGCGTCCTCCTACCACAGCCACACTATTTCCATCTGCCTGGAAGCTCATTAAACTCCTGGTTAAGAGGTTTACATGGCCAAGAAATTTGCTTTCTCAAGCAGAACTTACTTACCTATGTTAGTCAGGCTTCTGTAATCTATTAAGACTAATTTATAAAGGAAACACGTGAGTACATATTAAAACCTCAGGATTAACGTGTGGCGTTGTTTTGCATGTCACTGAGCTTTACTCCCAACAATTATTTGCACCACAAAATAACCGTTCACAACATCCTGTCCCCATAGTTACCGCTAGTTACGGCTAGTTTCTGTCCACCTCGTGTTGCAGCTCTTCTTCTCAAAGTGTCTTACAGTGCACAATCCTGCATGAGCCAGCAGAAACGGCAGCTGTCAGTGCTCAGAAAATAAAGCTCTGTTTCTTTAGTCCCAACAAAGCCAACAGAAGGAGACTCTTCTCTTCTTTTGAGTGGATCACGTAATGTCACTGTCAAAACAACCACTAGATCAGCTTAAAAATCATTTGATGGTACGATGCATTGCAATAATGCTTTATAAGTGCCTAATGCTTGAAGCAGGAGATTGTATTTTCAGTACAGACATGATGGCAGAGGCTTAGAGATGAACTCCTAGAATCTACATCTCAGAACGCTGTGGGGTCTGTGGGTTCAGATGTTTTCCATCAATCAGATTAACCAAATGCTGACTTGACATGAGCTGATAGCATGAGTGCAGTTTGAGTTTTTTCTCTTTCCTCTTGATGGGCTTTGTTTTCTGTACATGAACAGTTATCTTCTATGAGGATATTGCCTCCAGTATCCTTCTTAATCTTAATCTTAAAGTAATCTTCAAGTTTTAATCTGATGATCAGAATCAGATCAGCTCATCGGGGACTTTTCAAACTCTGTAAACACTCAACGAAAAGTCTGTAATCTGTAAAGTTAAATGAAATTACAGGTTGAACAAACACAGCAGTGTGAGACAGGCTAGCATATGTGTGTTCTGTCACAGTGTCTGCAGGGAGATTATATAACCAAAGTTCCAAAAGATAAATGTGGTGGCCAGTGAAAAAAAAAAAGTCTGTCATCCTCAGGAAGATGTAACCCAATCTCATCTCCTTTAAAAACCATCATGAACACAAACCGGACGGTGACCTCTCACTGCAGGTATAACACGTCTGATCTGTGGTTGTTTTGTTACATAAGGTCGACCACATGTGGAAAAAATGATACTGTGCAGATTGTAAACAGGTCACTTTCATGTGTGTCAATTAAAACCCAACTGTGGCTCATCTGAAATATATTATACATATTATGCAACATCCATTTGTCTCTCTCAACCTGATTGAATATGTGATATGCAACATCTTGCAATATCTTCACATTCTGTTCTGTTATCTACAATTTTAGTTAAAACTGCTCAACAACAGAAAAGGATGCACAAATGCCGAGAGCTATTTTTCCAACTTTCCCTTTGAAGTGTTTCCAGGTAGATTTCCCCTCCAACATTCACTTGACATCCAAAGTCTATTTTGGTTTTGCAGCGGATGTCAGCTGCGCTAAGTTTGCAACTTTCTGTCAAGCTGTCACCCCTCCATGCTAGTGGCTTGTGTTTTAAGCATTTGACCTCTGACCTTTTGTTGCAGGGCCTGAGGACAGAAGACCTGCCTGACACACACGGACACACACACACCTCCATTTAGTGTTCACGCTGTCGCCAAAATATCTCTGTCAACAGTTTCATAGCATGCGAATGAAATTCCCTGAAACTGATCCGCTTGAAGGAGTCTGAAGAATTTTAATTGTCTTGTAAAATATTCATAGAGGGTTTTCCTCACTTAGAAATGACTTTTACCACATATCTCACATCTTCAATTCAGCAATATGCTTTCTGTGATCATTCAAGTTCAATTTTCCTTTAATTTCCGACATTTACAGACTTTTCCTTTTTCCTTTTTTTACAGTGAATTGAAAATGCATATAAAAACAGATGGAGGGAAACACACTCAGACAAAACAGTTCAAACATCAAACCTACTAGCTGCTATGCTGTGACTCACCAGTGTTGGACAACACTGAAGATCAGTGCAGCAGGAAACACTGAGAGGGTAAACAAGTGCTGGATTAGGTAGATAAAGCAAAGAGGCAAAGATCGACTAAGTGTAGTCACTTAAAGAGTCTATTGGTGTAAACCAGGAAACCCTCAACAATAAGGATTAGTGTCCTACTTTTAATCAGACTTTGGAACAATCTCACTGTCCGTGGTGTTAATGCCATGCAAAGTGGGTAATATAAATGACACAAACTGACATATCAACCCAAGAAGAGATCACTGAAACACTTTTATATTTGTAAAATCTATGACAAGTTCTAATTATTCACATCTACAAAGATATTAATAGAGTTAATGTTGCACTTAAGACTGAGTCACATGCTCTGTGCCTGGATGTGCTCCACTCTCAGTCTCACATACACACACACATTAACACACTCATTGGTCATTAAGACCTCTCTTTTTCTCTCTCTACTCTCGACTAAAAACACCAGAATTGTTCCCTCTCTGTCTTCATTTGCCAGCTCAGTCAGACACACACACAAACTCCGTGTCTTATTACATGCGTCTGCTTTCCGAGCGCTCTGCCCCTTCGCTGCAGACATTCAGGACGCCTCCAATGGAAAACTCTGGCCTGTTCGCGTCGTCCTTTTCGTTTTGGCTACAACATCCCTCAATATCTTTCACCGCCACGACAATTGCCTTAGCAGACAGGCTGCACCACGTTGCATGGCCACAACGCACAATCCAGACATTACCCAATATCCTGAGAGGGTCCGGGGAGGTGGGGGGTGGGGATACATGCCGCTCATTTACACACATGCCAATGCACCATATGACCAGTCCACAGGTTTGTGGTTTTAACATCCCAGGGAAACTCATTGGGACAGATATGAATGACACATCTGAAACACATGTCAAAGTACAGTAGGCTCTGCAGGAACGACTGAAAGGTAAAAATTCACTAGTGGATGTTTACACTGGTACGGATCTTCAGTCTGTGACATTCAGTGAATGTCTGGAACTAATTTTGTGGTTAGAATTCAGTTTTCAGTACCCTACAAAAACAAGAGACTGGATTTTCTTTTACTTTTCTAGTTGTTTTTTAAAGAAGCAAAAAAGCCAGTAGAGAAGCGATCACATTACAAAATATCAGAGAGTTTTTACCTCCACCTGAGGAAACTTACCCCCCACCCCACTCCCATCGCACAGTAGTGTTACATTATATAGCTCCTAGACATCCATCAGTTTTCAGCTGCTTATCTGATACAGCAGCTTAGTCAAAGTGTCCGCTTTGACAGCAACGTTTTCCAGGAATTTCTTCAGAATGTTCTTGGTCTATTCTGAAATCTACCAGTGGAACGCCATAAAGACCTCAGACAGGAGGCAGTGTGCACTGAACCACCTCAGCTTCTTTTAAGGTAAAGATCTCTAAGTCTGAGCCCAAAAACCCTGTAGAAGAAGCTCACTTCAACTGTTTGTATTTTCTATCTCATTCTTGTATAGGTAGAGGCTTGAATGTCAACAGTAGAGTAAAGCGCTTGAGTGGTCATCAAAAGAACTAGAAAAGCAATAAATTCACCCTTTTACCATTTAAATCAACAGCTGTGGAGTATCTGGTGGCCTTTGTCAAAAAGGTCTGGTTGGGTGTGAACAAACAACACAGAGCTACCACTCTGTTCAATTAGAAAGCTCAACATGTATGTTCAACCAGCATCTGTTAAACATCTGCTGCTGCAGAGGCCCACACCCAGACAGTCCTATATACATCCAGCCATATGTATTGTGGCTGCAGACTGTTCCATGTCTAATGTTTTGTTTTTGCTGCAGAATGAGCCCTTTTGTTTTTTGATGTTGGTAGAGCTTGTAGGAGTGAGCCCTCATTCAAAACCAACAGCCTGAGACCAGGTAGATGCACATGTGTGATACCACTTCTCTAGAAGAGGCCACCCTCACTGTGCTTATGTATAAATGACCTCAGGAGGCCTTGAGCACATAGATATATACATAGATAAACAGTAATTAAGGTTTTTGATGCGCAGTCTGCAGCCTCACCTCGGTCATGATCTCTTTCCCAGAGCTGATGAAGAGCAAGCGGGAGTCACACTAACAAGGTTCAGAGTTTAGAAACCAAACCACTTGTCTGAACAACCCCTTCTGACATGACAGGGAGCCCGTGGGTGCATGACAAATACCTCCTGGGTTCACCACAAACATGCATATCTAAGATCTCAGTTGCATTTAAAAGGAAAAATGAAGAGTCTGGTAAATAGATGTTATTTGCAAGTCATTAAACCTTCATAGACCTTCCTTGTTACAGATATGAAATAAAGTATGGACAAGAATAAACATGGTGTAACACACCTTATGGTTGATGTGCATGGTGCCATGTAGCTGATTTTAGTTGAAAAAAAAAACTTTTTTTTCATTTTTCAACTCATTGTTTTGGTTGAGACAGCATTCATCATTTTTGTTTGTTTTTTCTTTTTTTTAAATGTAAAACTCATTAAACTACCAGCCCTGCACAAAATGCAGCTGCTAACTTGTGAGCAAAGTGAAACAGTTAAATTAAAAAACAAACATGGCTCCAATCACATCACTGCAGCTGCTGTCTCAGGAGCATTTACACCTACGTAAAATATATTGTGATGGAGAATCACTGTCAATCACACATGTGCAGTGATTACAAACAACATTTAATAGTCAGGTAAATGGGAATGGACAGTTTATCTGTGAAGCTGCTGACCCTTTTCACAGCCACATTTTGTTTGTGTGTGCTGTACGATGTGTGTGTAGGAATGTAATATAAAGAGCAGATACCCCCTCCAGCTCTCCTGATGTCTGGGCCAGCTGGCTCACCCTCGTACTCTCTCCACCTCACACTACTAACCCCACATACCTCGGGAGAGCTGTACTAGAACTAGATTAGCGGCAGGCGGCGGCTGTGGCGATGGTGTGGACAGTTTCCAGGAATCACACTTGTCCCTCACTTCCCTTGCACTTTTATCCTTCACTGATTTTCCAGTTTTCACAGCCGGGACTGGAAAGTGTGAGCAAGCTTTTCCTGTGGAAAAACTGTATTTTTGTACCATAAGTAATTTTGGAATCTGCAGCTACTGTTAACAGACAGATGAGAAACAGTAGAACAGCGGGGATGTGCAGGGGAAAGAAAAACGCTGTGTCGACTACGAGATGACAGCTCTGAGTTTAACTTTCCTCCGAGTGTTAATAGAGACAGGGGCAGGGGGAAGATGGATGGCGATGAGGCCTGTGGTGGGTCGAATTCTCTGCAGCCCAGGGTCAAAAGTCAATGTTTGGAGGACGCTGCCTAAGGCCTGCACTATAAAACAGATATTTATGGAGCCATAGGCCTGAGTGAGGCATTAGCTTACAGCTTAGAGACACAATTAGCACACATGGTTCTGCACACTCAGATATAGTGAGGACACCAGATAAAAATAGGAGCAATAGATGTGTAGAGACATGTAGATGGTGCTGAAAGTTACACCACATTACATTTTTATAAAAATTGTCTATTTCAAATTATTACGCCAGAATGTGAAAAACTGAATTTGAAGGAGTTTTTGAACGAGAGTGGTGGTTTTCATCCATTTAAATACATACTTCATATTTACATTTTTCATTTTCTGTATAGTTGTATTTGGGCTAAACTGTAAATGAAAGTGACAGTAAAACACGATATGAACTAACATGATTCATGAGAAATGAGAATCCATCATCACATACAGCCGCTGACGCATTCATCCTCCGATGAATTCATGTTGCAAAGTTCACTGGAATAAAAGTTCATATGAACTTGGCCTTTCATCTCATTTCTTTAAAATTGAATCAATGGCTGTGTAGGTGTAGAATCAAAATGAAATGCACAAAATATTTCTAAATGGAGCAAAAAAAAATATGAAACAATATTTCTCCAACTCCAATGTCACCACTTGCTAAGCGTCATTTAGAATCAAAACTTCTTGGAAACATACGGGCGATCTTTGTTGGTGAGTGTCTTGTTCTTCTTTATCTTGTCTTCCAAGCAGCTTGTTTTGTTGAGTCACACTTCACTTGCATAAGATATGAAGAAACGATGCTTTTTATCCAATGTAAACAAAACAATCGGATTTTTTTATTTTTAACAGCCAAAAGAGGTGGATCGTTCACTTCGGGTTGGAGACGAGTTGCTGCCCCAAGTGAAATCAAATGAGATCAAACATGTTGGAGTTTGAAAGAATGGGATCATAAACACAATCACAATGAGTTTCCTCTGAGGATCTTGGATCTTGCTCTTGCTACGTCAAAAAGTGCCAATAAAGATGTTTCCTATTTGTGAGGCAGGTGAGGTGATCAGGATGTGTCCTGATGTATCACTGTGGAAGAAGAACACATAAAATACCTTGTTAACTTTGTTGCTACCATGACCTGAGTCTGGATAAAACAGCTTAAAATAGATAAATGTCTATGTTACCATATGAATTTATTTTGATTTTCTCTGTTATTTAACAGAGACACAAGACTCATATATAATTTAACAATAGTGTAGGATGATGTTAAAACCATTAGTTACATTCTTCTCTTCTGGTAAATCAATGTTTTTTCTATCATCATTCACATTGTGGATCAATGTAAAAACTCCAACATCATGATGTTCAGTTCAGCTACTGTCGATGAGGAGAGGAGGTCAGAAACCAAAAAAAAAAAAAACATTAAGAAAAACCCAATAATCAGCTTCTTACGAGGAGGAATTTTCAGTTGTGATTGGTTGTTTCGTGAAGAAACGGTCATTATACGTCACAGTTACCACGATCACAATCACTGAGATGAAGATGAGCTGCTGGAGCATCGCGCCTCTGCACTTCCAGAAATGTTCATCGCACTGTGTCGCCACGTTTCACCTCATCACCAACTGATAAACATGAGACAGCCAAATAAGCAGTTTCCCTTGCCAGCTCTGAAATAAAGAGTTGGAGGCACGTGAGGGTTGAAAGCAGAGAGCTGGAGAGAGGGACTGCCACAGGTGTAAACTGTTCTCGCAGGCGCCAGGCTGATGTGTTTGGTCTAATCTCATCTGCCACGGAACTGTTATTATAGTTAAAAGAGCAGCAGAGATTTAACGCCTCAGAAAAATGCTTTGTTGAATTAATTGCAAATTTTGTTTTATTGCTGTCGCCAAACACTCACACAAACACTCTTACAGTAAATGCTGCGAGAGTTCTTGCGTAACATCACCAGGCTTCAAAGAAATGAGAAGAAGTCGAACTCCAGCAGCACGTAGAGTGTAAAAAAAATAAATAGATAAAAAAAAAAAAAACATTCCCACGTTATTTTTGGGTGTAAATGACTGATAGGGACAAAAATATCTGCAGTCATGCAACTGCAATCCAGCTCTGAAATGTCACAAAATGAGGCAGTTATGCTTTAATAGAGCTGCTGTGTTTTGTGGTTTCGTTGGGTTGGTTAAAGACATGAGATTTCTTTGTTACACTGATAATTAACGCAGGCTCCATACTTTAAATTGCTTTAACGACAGCCACATGAAAAAATGCATTGATCTCGAAATAAAGTTTTATACTGCAAGTGTTGGGAGTTATATAATCCCATAATTCATCAGCTCTGGTGATATAACTCTCAATTCACTGAAATGATCATAAGAAGACAAACTTAATTGAAATTGTGGATTCAGGACGTTGCGCACCACTTTCTGTGGTTTGGTTTATTCGTCCAAGTTGTTTTTATTGCATTATTACCAAAGCTTTTTTTTTTTTTTTTTACTTTGATTTCTGCTACACACCTGTAGAGTTTCGTGACTGCCTCTTGCACGGTTGTGACTTTATCACGGTGACCAAATCTGTCCACAGACAGACAGACAGACAGACAGACATATTAACACCTGCCAGAGTGCTCAAAATAGCCTTGTGTGGAAGTCCCAGCTACAGTGGGCGTCTCTAAGACCACATTTTGCCATGATGACACACATATATAGACTCACAAGATGAAAACAATACCAGCCGTGCTGCTGCAGCTGGTAATAAACAAGGACTTATACAAGTTAATGAACACTTTGTGCCTTAGCCAAGGTATTTAAAACTGGAACAGTCATCCTCCTCCTCCTCCTCCTTCAGCACTGAAATACTCTCCTCTTATAGAGAGCAGTGTGACAACATAGTGTACTAGGTTGGTGGTTCAGCCCCAGCATGTCTTCACTGAGGTGATAAAGGTCTAATTAATAGTTGTCAGAGAAAGAGCAGAAGTCTGACAACACAGCACGACCTGTAGCACATTCTGTACTTTACGTCCCAGTGAGAGGCTGACAATTAACCTTCATCCAGTTTGAACTGATGCGTACAACTCTGCTGCTGTCAGCAGTTGTGATACAACAAACAGCAAATAGTCATTAAATTTGGTTTCACTGCTACTTCATTATAGTGACATGCAGTCCTCCAAGGAACATATAAAAAGATAGAAACTATAACTTGATTATTTAATCAAACTAAAGGTACTTGTAAACTAGCTTGAAACTGACAGTTAGTTAGTTACTGATATAGTCAACATAAAGTAAAAAATAATGGAATAACTCTGAAATAGTTAACTCAGCCAAGTGGATACATGACCTAAATAGCTAATAGATAAAAAGATGAAGTAACTCTTGAAACTTTATTAGATAACCAAGCTATAATGTAATGCATATAATTCATATATTGTTGGAATTTTTATAAAAGTATCTGATAGATAATTAAAATAGTCGACATAAGCTAAAATAATGGATAAAATGAAATTTTTAGTGGATAAGTGATTGAAATAACTAAGACGCAGCAAAGCCTGAAACAAATAACCTTAAACAGCAAAAATGATCATATTATTAGGCTTGTTTAGATAAGTTGAGGTTGTAATACATGTATAAATCTAACGGATCAACATTTGAAACAGTTACAATGAGCTAAAAGGATTGTATAAATTGTTAAGTATTTAACTTAGCTATGTAGATAAATGGTTGAAAAAGCATTAAGAAATAATAAAGCATGAACCAACAACAAGATAAATGTCCCAAACATCTGACTTGACCACAATGACATTAACAATGACAGTTCGAATGATAGACACCATAAAATAGCATCAGTTCTTAAATTAGTTCAGACAAACACAAATGGGACAGGACAGAAACAGGATTTCTGTCAATTAAGGGTAATTGAGTTCATTTTAGTGGGTCGGGGAAACATCATGGAAACTGATGCTGATTGATATTTATGGTCTTTAAGCGGACATGTACAAACCAGTCAGGTGCACTTCATTTCAGTTTGAGGTCACAGTGTTTCGTCGCAATATATTCAGTTTCTTTTTGTTTTCAACTGTCAGATGTATCTCAGTCAATTCATAGGTTGTATAACTGTTTCTTAGGTTAGTTACACAACTGAGTTACCACCCACTGAGCTGCCACATGAGTATTTGGTCTTGATGGACTACAATATTGAGCTGCACAGTAGAACATTAAGTCCAAGTAGACAAAGTTATGCAGTCAGTTCAGATGCTTTGCCTTGTATTTCTCAGGGTGAATGAGTGCGCTGAATGTTAAAAGAAGCATAAATTTCTACCCTCAGGTAGTCAGTCAGAGTGACAGACAGATAATGATTAAGAAGACAATGTTCCCTGCTGTTGCATCCTCCTTGAGGTTTGATAACAAGACAAGTCGTTCTCAGACTTGTTTGTCTTGTAAAGAATGGCTGGGTTCACTGAGTTTAGAGTTCATTTAATCATAAATTCCTCCAAAAAAAATTTATTCCAGAGAACAAATCTGTATGGAAGACTTAAAAAGCAGTGCCTTTCATTAACACTGATGAAATTTCCTTGAGCTATGTGTTTTATCTCCATTGCAGTGGTCAAAAGATCAAACTGTGCATGCACTGGGAAGCTTTAAAATGTGAGTTTGGTCAAGCACAAATGAATAGAGCTCTGGTTGTCAGTGAATCTACCCCAGATTAGAAAAATCTGTTTTTAGTTTCTATGGAGGATTTGAAGTGCCTTTCAAATACATACCACAGTAACTCTGCACAAAGCTAACAGCCACTAGCGTTAGTAAAATATGAGCACATTAGTCTCTTTTTTGGGGATACAAAGATAGCTCACACAGCATTAGCAACATAACACACATGCAATTTACCCTTTAGAAATCACAACCAACTAGAAATGTTCACATGTGGACGAGCCTCATATTCCTCCCACTACACTCCCATCACTCCCAACCATCACCATACACAACCCTGATTAATATTGATATACACAGAAAGTATAATGCTGCCCAACATTACAAACAAAAGAATGTTTGAGAAGCAAATGGCTGCAGGACTCGACTGTGAAGTGAGTGAGTGTGGGCATCACATGGCACAACCCGCTGCTCTGTACTGTTTAGGATCGGGACTGTGGTGATGAGCCAGGAGTTGATGGGACCACCACAGTAATAATAAATCACAGATGGGAGTTGGTTATTATTCTCATTGGCTTGAAGCTTTTAAAGGCTCATGAGAGAAACTCACGGAATATCCAGCATCTTACTACCAGCACAAATGCAACACAACACTCAAAGTGAATACATTAATCACAGTTTGGTATGAAATGAAAAGAAATCAGGCATCAGTTCATCACTTCATCATCTGCATCGCCAGTTTCCATTGTCGTACACATGGGTCAGAGTTTCCGTGTAGATCAACACATTTTCCCATCAACTTTGTTTCTACAATCCCATTATTTTAAAAGTATTTTTAAAAAAAGCAGCATGCGGATGTTTCAAGCCTTATTTCATGTCTGTGCAACAAAGTTGATGAAATGTAGTTTCTGTGTCTCTGTGTCTTCATTAAGTTTGTGGATCTAGAGACTGGTAAGTAAAGTATATACTCAGTGGGCTAACAGAAGTGGTTGTGGTGTAGTAAAGTGGGTTGTCCAATAATTGGAAGGTTGTTGGTTTGATCCCTGGCTCCTCTAGTCTGTCCTCATGTTGAAGCATCTTTGAGCAAGATACTGAACCCAAAATGACCCCGGATGGCGTTAGTCAGATCTTGTCATCCCATTTCTGAGACTTTCTTTTCTTGCGAATGAAACTCCTTTTCATTCTTTTGGTAACTTCCCAGAGCTTACGACCACACTCAAAATGTCAAAATGTAGATGAACTGGTAAAACAAAAGTTTTGCCTTCTTCACCACAATAGTGTGGTACGGTACCTACTGTTGGTGTAATGTTCATGTGTTTGTCAGCCTCCCCCTCCATCCAACCCTCATTGTGAGCAAGACCCTGAGATGCTTTTAACTCCAGTCCACCTCTTTCTGTGAGAGAAAATGGCCTCTGACTTGAAAGTGCTGGCTCTTGTTGCAGCCACTTCCCAGCATATCCATTCGCTTTCCACATTCCACCTTCCAAATTAATAAGAAGCAACAAGAAGTAGTATTTTACAGAACAACAGAAAGACACCCTTGTGGCTGTCCAGACGTGGAAAACAGAGCGAACCGTCCGGTGGACTGCTGCTGAGAATGTGTGCGTCACAGCAGCTGAGACAAAGACAGAGACGGGAAGCGTCTGGAAAGAAAACTCTGCTGACTTCATTCACACTAGAGTGGCTACATTTGAGGCAAGTCTGCGACGGGGGACTCCCTTCAAGAAAATACAACCAGATGGCCTGATCATCTTGCTGTTTTTGAAGTGTCCCTGCACAGTCAGTGCATATGAGAGACAGTGTAACCTTGGGTGTTGACTTCCAGACATGAATATTATTTTCTCAGACCACAGCAGCCTGTCCCACTGTAAATGTGGGAGCAGACTCGAGGGTGGAGTCCAGACTGGGACTGGGATCCTCTTGAGGCCTGCTGAAAACAATTAACTGCAGCAAGAAACCACTTACAGAAGCCTTTAATTTAGTGGTGTAATTGATAAATTCATATAATTATTGTGTTAATTGCATACATCTGTTTTCAACAACATCTGGAGTTATTTAAAATGCACATATAATTTACCTGCTTCATCATTTTATTTTTGTTTATAATTACATGATGCATCACAAAATAACTATTATCATAATCTGTCAGTTCATACGAACTTGGCCTTTCATCTTGTATCTTTAAAAATGCATCAGTGGGTGTGTAGGTGTAAATTTTGAGTGGACTGGGCACAAATATGAATCAATATTTCCTCAAATTTGTTTTACTACTTCTGCAATTGTTCATACAACTATTATACTTCATTTAGAATCAAAAATCCCTGGGCGCCTGGATGGCCGAGTGGCTAAGGCCGAGTTGACCTTTCCTGTGTGTCCTTCCCCCACTCTCCTCCCTGTTTCCTGTCTCTCTATACTATCTCTGATTAAAGGCAAAAAATGCCTAAGAAATACTTTAAAAAAAAAAAAAAAAAAATCCCCGGGCACATACAGGTTGTTGAGTGTCTTGATGTCCTTCTTTATCTTGTCCACTGGGAAGTGTGATGAGTCACACTTCAATCTGTTAAGATATGAAGAGACGGTGCTTTTTGTACAATGTGACTGAGGCTGCTGTGAGATAGAATCACCCGGATGTTTTTATTTTCAACAGCAGACGTCCTCTTATCAGTCTCTCTGTTTTAGAAATGTTACTGTGTATGGTAACAATGACTTAACCCTTAATCATCATGTTTGTGAAGTGACTGTCATCTTAAAGGATCAAGAATGAACAGAGTTGTTGCTATTTGCAGGTGGTGGTTCTGTTGAGAATAACCATCTCTAAGTCAGATTCTGTGGCTTTTTTGTCAGAAAAGGATTGGTTTTCTTTCTCCAGTTTGAGGATGAGTTGTTGCCAAATATAGGAACTCAATTATCACGGTCTTCTTCATAGTGAGTATGAGGTTGATAGACGGATCAGTATAGAGTCAGGAATAAGGCAGGCATTGTATAAGACTATCGTGGTAAAGAGGGAGCTGACCTTTACGGCAAAGCTGTTGATTTGCCACTTAATCTCACTTCCTTCCTGACCTTCAACTGTGGCCGAGAGCTTTGGGTCATGACCACAAGCATCTGAAATGAGTTTCCTCATTTCCCAACTGGACTGATTTTGGACTGAGCCTATTCTTTAAATGTGTTGGTGAAAATTCAAGTCTTGATCAGGTACAGCACCAAGATTTCTAACAGATGATTTTACATTTCTCTGTTAAGTGAATGTTATTTGAGACTTAATCTGGGACAGTGACCAGGATGTTCTGGATGTGTCATCCAGATATATGACAGCAGCAGAAAAAACCCAAGTTTCTCAGCTCATTAGAATTAAATGATCCTTGAAACTGGATGTCATCTGCATAACAGTAGTATAAGTATGTATCACAAAACAACTGCTTAAAATATGGATTAGTACTTACTCTAAGTAGTCATAGTCTTTGATCAACTTCAATGAGTGGCCTGTTTTTCCTTTCTTCTTTTTTACTCTCCTCCCACGTGCTTTCAGATCTGACATATTATGACAGAACTATAGCAGCTGCTGCGTCAAATACATCTGTCTGAGAAAATCAGTGCTTCTCAAAAAAAAAAAAAAAACTTCAAAGTTTTCCTTCATTCATTCGACAAAGCGGCGTAATAATCAAATCATGCAGTTCGCAGCAGAGACTGGAAGTTCAGTCAGGACTTCACATGTGAACTAAAGTGTGTGTTTAACTGCTTGACGAAGTGGACAGACAAAAAGACAGTCAGATTCAGTGAATCTAAAGTAGGATTTCAAAAGAAGGACAAGCAAGAGATGCTGAGAGGAAGTTTCTTGTTTAGCATTTCTGATTAAATTATTTCAAGTGTTATTAAAAGGATTAAAAGTGCTTCTGTATTTCGTGAAATCAAAGCCAAGACTGAATTAAAAACCAGGCCTCACATATCAGCTGAGAGTGTGGGCAATATAAACAAATAAAGGGAAAGCAATAATATACAGGCCGGAAAAAGAATTCATACACAAGGATAAACTCATGGGAGGTAGCCCATGTGTGTACAAATTCAGCATAATGTAACATCCGTAGCCCAGTAAGCACAGAGACGTTAGCTGGTTTGGTTGTTGCCTCTATTGGGTACAATAACACAGGCTACCATGACCGCAGCCAGCGCCAAAATAACAAAAACAGCTGCCGTTAGCTCTACGCTCATAACTCTCACAACATCAACTGCTGCCTCAGCTCTCAGAGGACACTCCTGTCCCACCTCACCGAGCTTCCAGACAATTACAGGCCACTGTTATAACTGACAGGCTTATCAGCATCTGGGAAATAACAGTACTCCAACTTATTCTGGACATCGTTCCTTATTAACTCAAACACTGGAACAAACATTACGTTGACCATTACTATAATATAGGTTGCACCACTTGCTTCTTACACTTAATTTAATAAATGAAACAATGTTCTGTACAGCTAGTAGACTGCTGGTATTCCTTTAGAGATGCTCATGGGGAAAATTTGTTAAATATTCTCAGCATCCTTAAGAGGCATTGGATAAAGTTTTGAACAAGTAAACATTGCTGCTTGCCAATTGGATAAACCAACTGGATAAACGACACAGGCTACAGTACTCCCACTGTGCAAAGGTAAGAGAGTGTAATCCAACAACAGACATCAAGGCCTGCCTCTAATACAATCCCGCCCCAAATAAAAACTGGAGTTTCTGCAGCTTAAGTAAATAAAGGCCCCGCCCACTATTTGAGGAATTATGGTATGTACGTTTTTGCTAGCCCAGAAAAAACATTGCAAGCATAGCATTAAACTTAATTCCTCTACTCACCAAGACCTGTGTACACAAGTGTTAGCTCTTGTTTAGCTCTCTTTCTTTGCTTCTGTTAAAATTAGCATGCTAGCCCAGCTAGCCCACGCTCCATGCTTGTTGGTCTTGTCACTGTAGCATCCAGTCTTAAGAAGTGACACCAAGCTCAAAGGGCTTCTTGTCTTGCAATGCAACAAAGACAGAAAGTTTTGGTTAGCAGCCATCCTGCTAACCCAGGAAGAAATTGGGCCTGGTTGCAGAGAAAACAGCTATACAGCACATTTAAACAGTCAGTTGGTGCAACATTTCTTCTTTTCTTTTAGCTTAAGAAACATCCCAGTCGTATTACTTAGCTTTAAAGGAGTTTGTAGCTCTGTCTTTGCAGCATGTCAGGGGCCAATCCGCACCATCTCTTCAATCATGTCAAACCATTGCATTTCTGCCTGTAGGCAAACAACTAGCAATGCAAGTTTTGAACCATTTAACATCACATTTTAATGCTGCTGTCGTCCATTTACACTGTGGTAGCTGGTGTCCCATTTCCATTATGTGTAATGCAATGTATCTACATAGAAATGTGCAGTAATTACTCTGACAGGTTTAGTTCAGTACAGACAAGTCATAAATTTTTCTCCACACTCTGCTCCCAGACTTTAACTACTTTTAATCAGCTTTAACTCATCTTGATGTAGACATAACTTTACAATAGCACATACCAGAGAAAGTCTGTCTGCAGAAAATGAGCATTCATTTTAAGTGATGGTGCAGTTTGAGGCATGTATCTGCAGCTAGATCCAGGGTGGTGATTTTAAGGCCGTTGAGTTTAACTGGAAGGGTAGGGCAGCATTTAAACATCACAGCATCAAGCTCTGGTTTTCATCTAATTTTCAAACAAAAGAATACTAGTTCCTGTCTGCTTAGCACACTACTATTCTTCTCGTTTTATTTCCCTCTTCTCTTTTACTGCCAGCATGTGATCGCCTCTCTTGTTTACAGCGTAATGAGGAAGATCTGCTTCTCACGAGACAGCGAGAGCTTTGTTTCCTAACACATGCATGTAAATCAACAGGGTCTGATTAATTAGCCACAAGCTGGAGAGTGACCACAATTACAGGAGCTTGTTTTCCCTTTGCCCCGTGGGCCTGAGCACACATGCTGACTGTGAAAACACTGCTTGTTGTTGGTTCACTAATACCACAAGTGTTCGGCTGACTAATTATTTCTTTATCTATGGCACAGCCTAGTGGTCAGAGAAAATAACAGAGATATTGTACACTGTAGAATAGTGTAACGCTAAACCTGTAGTTATAACTTGAACTGGGTTAAGTCATGTAATAAATAACTAAAACTGTCATTAATGATCTCAGCAAACGTTCCTGTTATCTTATATGACTTGAACTTGTCAGATTTGACTGATAGAATCCTATAAACATAAACAAAACAGCTGACCAGCTCACATCATGTTTTTATGCTTTTTTCTTACAAAATTCAAATCAAATTGTTGAATAGACATACAAGATATCTAATTTTTTCTATGCACTAAAAAGAGACAAACAAAACTGTGTAGAAATGTTTTATGCGGAACCAAAAACCAAATCACCAAAGGTTTTACTCCATAAAATTGTTGTCAGCCTATTAAATCTGATATCTGTGATAGTTCCTGTAATAGTTTTACAGCACTCATTACAGTACTATACTTATAGTTCACTGCCTTATTGCATTCAATGGGACAGATACACAGAGAATCATCGCTTGAACACTTTAGCATCTTTCAGCTCTTTGTTTTGGTTTAATAAGCTGCTGTTTTAAAGGTAACAGAGAATCAAAAAGCTAAGGGACAAAGGAAGGACTTGAGTAATATGACCAGCTTAGACATTATTACAAAAAGTAATTTCTTGTGACTTTTTTTGTCCATGCACAAAATGTCTGAGAAAATGCTTCAGTTTGCAGGATCAGCACCTTGCAGTTATATTCCTCCACCACTGTCCTGTTCTTGGTTTGTGTTTACATAAATAAGTTGACAGTAGACAGATGCATCCATGAGGAAATATGGTGTAAATGTATAAAAAGACAGAGAAAAACAAACATGTCAACAGAAGAATTTATTCAATAAATCAACAATCAACAAATCTTTACAGTTCGGGAAAAGATAAATAATTATGATACATTTTGTGGGATGATTCAGCAGTTTGTAGCACCTTGAACAGACAGATCAGTGCGTTTTGAAACCTGACTTTACTCACTTTAATAGGAACACATTCAGCGTCAAACCACCTCCAGGGACTTGGTAGGAACGTTTCCTAACGAACCAACCTGAAGTTCAACATTCCTACTTTAGAGCAGGAGCCATTTTTCATCTTAGATAACTGGACATACCCTGCATGCCTACTCTCCTCTGTTTTTATCCAGCTCCCTCTGTTCACTTTAAGTGCTTTGAAACCAAGTATGTTTTGTAGTGGTTATTTTAGGCCCCATCTGTAACGGGGTCAAATATTTTAAATTGGTCTTAAAAGGAGCAGTCCACAGCAAGAGGAGAGATCTGTGCTTCAAGATTATTTACAGGCTGAGACTGTAATGAACCAGGCGGCATTTAGTCCAAATGTCTTATAATGATGGAGGATTAGTTTGGAGGAATTTATATTCTGATCAAACAAACTTCCACAAGGCTGGCATGTTTATGGGGTGCAGCAGACGAGCTGCACATCGAGGCCAGCATTGTGCAGCCTGGGCATGTTCGGGGCGAGAGCCAAACCACGGGAGTGAACTGAGAGATTTGGATGCAGTTTCCAGCGAGACTGACATTGTTTTTGAAAGGTTTGTAAAGATCTATCAGCATTCAGTAAACACACAGGTACAGACTTCGAGGAGAGCTGACAGACAGATGCTCGCTTTGCACGAAGAAGCGAAAGGTTTCAAACCTGTGAACTCACGACACAATAAAATCCTGGAGGTTGATGTCAGCAAAATGCACGTGGACCGTTTTTAATATTGTGTATTTGATTTGGGGGAATGGGCATGAAAATAATACGATTTTGAGCTCAGGTTTTTGGTGATGCAGCACTCGCTCGCTTCTATTCTGCTGTTTGTAATTTACTTTAAAAGGACTGTATCAGGGTTTTTGCATATTTCACCCCATTCTCTCCATCATAGTCATTGACATATACCAAATATTCTGAAAACATACCAAAAGACTGACTGGGAACAATGTTTTCCAGAGGTAATCTAAGGTTTAAGAGGCTGACCATGAGCTCTTACTTCTCATATCTTAACAATTAGTATCCCAGTATCCCAGTCTGCCTTTTATACAGCAAATTTCCTATGATGTGCAGCAGCAACAACTAATCACTCTTGGATACTCTTGGAAAAAAGTCCACACACCACATGAAAACAATGTGTGAAAACCAACGACTGTATATCAAAATTAGACACCACCTCTTGCAGTTACTGTTCAAAAATGAAGCCAAAATGAATCAAAATCAGTGCTGCCACATGGAAGAGCATGCTGAGTCCTATTTAATCAAATGCAAGTGAATCTTACATGTCAATTATTATGTCTGTGTCATGTCTGTTTTGACTCATACATCAAGATGATAAGAATTACCTGAATTGACAGAAAATATCTTTGAAAAATTTTATTCTGTCATGCACACCGACCCTTTCACCTATCAGCAACCAGCCACCAGCGGGCGGTTCAATCAAGATGTTTTGGCTTCACTTTAAGACTAGTTCATACAAGCTGACTTCACCAACAATTTGCAGTTGGAGTGAATTGAGCTAAGGATCATTGGTGAATCAGCAGTATAGTTTCATAATGTGTGAACAGCTGCAACAAGTCAATCAGAGGCCACCAGGACCTCGTCAGCGACTGGGACTGGATATTTGTTATGTTAGAAAACTGGAGGAGTCAGAAGCGGCTGACAAAGAATAACAGCCATACAGAGACAGGATGTGAGATATATAGTGCCGCAGTCTCACTGATTCACTCAGAACTCTCTTTAAAAGTCTGATGTTTTAACAGTTTTTTTTTCATTTTCAGTTTCTACAGACTCCCCGCATCTGATCGAAATATTGAAATATTAACCGGTGCCAGGGGTCTGCCGGTGATTTCAATTCCACCGTGAAAACCACTGTGTTGCCGTGATATTTACACGGTGGTTTATCGGTTTAGTCTGCATCAGAGGCAGCATCTTCACAGGTGCTCATCAGCATTAAATGGCTGTAAATCACAGTGAGAATCAGCGTCTACATCCTGTCTAGTTCACGTGACGAGGCGTATAGTTTGGTGGTTATGTCACAGTGTGATCGGGAGCTTAATCGGTGAGAAGTCTTGTAGTGTGAACACTACAGGTCACAGTTGATGAGACTCCCGATCATGGGAACGCATGTCACCTAGTGTGAACACCACTGAGACTCACAAATCATTAGTTAAGTCAGCTAGTGTGAACCAGGCTTTAGAGGCACCGTGATGCCGTCTGGCTTCATATACAGTCTATGGTACAAAGTCAAATTTTCCTAAGCCTATCCATTAGAAACATTAGAAACATTGTTGCTGAAAACAGACTTCCAGAATCAGTGTATCCATTATCCATCTATGATCATGTCCGACTACAGGATACAGAAACACAGGCTGTTCTTTTGGACAATGTGACCCCTGTTTGACTGAAACTAATAATTGATAATTACTCCCTGATCAGGCTGATAGTAGCTTATGGCAGATATATCAATATTGGCACATATGTCTAATCAGTAACAACAAACAGCCATATAGAAAATCCAGAAATACGTTTAGTAGTAGTAGTTTGGAAGCAGTGTCTGTTCCAAACACTTTGTCCACCACAGGGCAAATATATATATATATATATATATATATATATATATATATACACTAAGATCAATGTTATTACAATCACATTTAAATGATCACCATTAACAGTACTGATATTAAAAATGCCTGCAAGTACATTATACTAAATTTATTAAAACTAGTAAATACTAAAGTGTGTACCAGCCACCTGTTATCAACGCAGCAAAGTAAAAGTGTTTGTAAATATAAGTGTAACAATATACACACTAAGTTTAAATTTCTCATGAGTTGAAAATCTATTTGCAGAGCTCAGTTCAATGATGGCTGCTGGATAAGAAACCTTCCTGTATCTACTAGTACGTGTCTTAATTGGTCTTTAATGTTTACCAGAGGGAAGCAGAGTGAACAGGTGGTGAGAAGGATGTGCGGCGTCTTTCACAATGTCCTAAGCCCTGCTGCCACATCTAGACAGGTAAATATTCTCCAGAGGAGGCAGGAGAAGGCCAATGATACCCTGAATGATACCGTTTTTAATCACCCTCTGGAGAGATGCTCTGTCAGCTGCTGAACAGTTTCCACACCAGACAGTTATTTAGTATATCAAGACACTTTCTACTTTTCCACAGAGATGGGCCTGTGTTCTGAGGAAGCAAAAGTTATTGCTGAGCCTTTTTTTAGCAACAGGGCTTACAGTCCATTTCAAACCCTCACTGATGTTAACCCTGAGAAATTTAAAACTATGTACCCTCTCCACCTCCTCTCCCTCTATTTCCAGTGGTCTGGGCTCCCTCTCTGTCACCTGAAATCAACGATGATTTCCTTTGATTTTGTAATGTTCAGAGATGTTGTTATGGGCACACCACTCAAACAGACTGTTCCTCATCTCTATAGGTGACTTCCTGATTGAGATGAGTCCTACCACAGTTGTATCATTTGCAAACTTTATGATCATGTTTGCAGTCGCAAGCAGTCATGACTATACAGAGCATAGAGGAGCAGACTGAAAACACAGCACTGAGCTGCACCTGTACTGACACAGATGGCTACTGAGGCCAAGGTCCAGCATTGTTGTGATCAGTTGGCTGGGTAAGGTGGTATTGAAAGCATAACTGTACACAAACTCCACAAGCTAGTTATAAGTTATAAACTGAACCAGTGCTGAACTACACTTACTCAAATACAATGCAATGATCAGACTTAAATAATAACTACACTGATACAAAGTGATTCAACACCGCAGCTCCCTTAGATCAAAATGTCTCAATAAGTGTTACGTTTGAATCTGTTTCACTTTCTGTTGGGGAAAAAAAGTCTCTACCAACAAAGTTCACAGTAGCAGAGTAAAACTCAAGATTCACAGGAGCAAAAAAACTTGGAGACTCATAATATTTCACATTTAATTCTGACCAAGTATAAAGTTCAATACTGAGAAAGTTCACTAGAAAGCTGGAATTCCACTGAAGCTTGATTTACTGTAGGTATTTATTCTAAGAGATCTCACCTGAACTGAATCATAAATCACTTCTGTACCCAGGAATAAACACCATATTGTAATGTGCTACCCAGTGTCTTTAACGTATCCTGCAGTGCTCTGGTGTTAAATCATAAAGTGAGTGTTTGGCCTCACTCAACCTCCATGGATAAATTCATGTTATGAAACCTCCTCAAAAGGTTGTGTTGACCTCAAAGAAGAGACACTAAATCAATTTGAAGCACTTTGTGGAATTCATAAACCACTTCCTGTGCCTCCTTCCACAAATACCAAGACCTGACTAAGCTCCTTGGGCTGTATCTATAAGCAGATTTAATGGAGCAACAGACACAAAGCTATAAATAGGCAGCTAGGATACTGGCTCCATGTCTGTATCAAACAGTCTGTCGCCAGGCTCAGGGAGTTTGAATTACAGGAATCTGAGATGAGACCAAACAGCATCTGGAGAACTTCACTCTGAGTGCCACTGTGACAACACCACTGCTCGATGTTCCTCTAGATTACTAAATGCTATTACATGATTTTATTTGTAGTTATCCAGGGAATGAAGCGTTTGAAGACTTGCTTGCATTTTCCTGGAAAATCCAGAATTTGATCCAGTAAATTTTGAGTCTGAAACCCCCCAAGTCTCAAGAGAGCCAATCATCTTGTGTCATAACTGATGTGATCACTTACATTTTTCTTCTCATTAGAACGAAAGGAGGAGTTCAAATCCTTGAAAACTTTCTCCTCTTTGAAGTGTAACTACTTTATCATACTTCAAGATTTGACAGACATAATTTATTTTTTGAGGTCATAAGTCTTTCTGCCTTTTTATTTAGATTTTTAATATCTTGGAGCATTTTTGCGTTATCATAGTTTAGATTTTATGCTTTTTTCTACCATTTATGAGTTTATAGTAGATGTTACTATAATTGGTGGTACTTAAGTTCTTGTAGCTGCCACATCTTTCACTTCTGATCAACAGTTAATATGTTAAATTGTAGATAAATTTGTGCTATTTCACACAATGTGACGACCTCAACTAGCCCACAGACATTAACTGACCTCTGAGACTCTGGAGCAAATGCAGGAAAGTGATGTTCAACAAAATCTCCTGATGCTCAATAAGAAGACATATCATCAACATGAACTATAGTTTTTGTGAAAAGGTATATTATTCAGTGAGTAGTTCTGTGTTGTTTTTTCCATGGACACTACCACTGACCTCATCATAAATCATACTAGACATCATAACCATCTTCAGCCATTGCTCTTTAAATGAGGATGATGACATCACAGTCCAGTTTAGAGCCAAAGACTCCTCACAATTTCCTCATCTTTTGTGTTGTTCATATTAAATCAAACAAATTCACCAAGTGACTGTGAGCCCTCTCTCTTTCTCTCTCTTCTTCTCCAGTTAAATAAAAAGCCATCTGCAGTCATCTCTAATATTAGAATCATACTCTTCTCTTGGTACTCGCTCTGTTTAAATTCATATCCACGGCAAACAATATTAAAAGGCAATTTAAGACTTTTATAGTTTATAGTTAAGATTACACATCCGTGGCTCTGTTGCCAGCAACTAAAGTGGCTTAAAAAGTCAGTGTCACACAGTTGCTCATGTTTAATAAACCTGAGCCAGGACACGAAGACGAGCAGAGGTGAGAGCAGCTGCTTGGCTGTGAGGAGACATTTTGGATTTCAGAAGGTTTGGTTAATTATTTCCTGTCAGAAAAGCAACACTGGTGTCCATATTCAACTAGTATGTCTTCATACACACTAAACAGATAAGATAATTGTATGATCATAATGTTTTATTACCTAACTATGGTAATACCAGCAGTTACGTATTTGTGCAATAAGAGAATGAAAATATCTCTTACTCTTACTCTTACTTGCAGTGGAAGTTGTAAAAAAAACATTCTGAATGATGCTAAAAATGTGTTTACTTTCCTTCAGTATCAGAGTTTCTTGTGCAAAACACAACATGTCATTTGGTTTAGTTTATGATCTTTTCTTTATGTCAATGATATGAAATGAGGTCACACTAATGTCACCGCCATCAGCCACTACTTCTGCCTCTCCTGATGCTCGTCATGCGTACGTAGGTGACTACATTCCTACCATGATTTGGCCAAGATATTTACCAGATCACACATCAGACCCCTACCAATCACGGGCAGCATTATTTTACAACTTAATGACATTTGGCAAGCAATCAGGCATAAACTTTCTTCGGCTTATCAGTGTGTTTACGGTTGTGCACGGAGGAGCACTGTCTGTTCATATGGGTCAATGTCACAGCACACGTCCCAAAAGCTGTTACAGCCGCCGAGAGAAAGATCTTGCCCCCATGCTAGTGTGTTTGTATTTTGTCTGCTAGTTGGTCGTCCCACATGTTGCATCAGTTTTCTTCTGCAACACAGCAACTGAAAAAAACCCTGATTGCTGCAAAATCAGCATCACTATCTGTTCTTCTCAGGTTCATTTATGCCACAGTTTTTTGGTGTATACTTCCACATGTTTCAACAGAGAAACTCCATCCAAAATTCAAAATGTACAGCTCAAATGAGACATTATCAGATGTAACTTTATACATCTCCCTGATATGAAATAATGTTTTCTCTCATTTTCTGAAATGAATGGAGCAGTTGTTCCCCTTTGAAGTGCAACTGCTGCATCATATTTTCAGCTTTTTAGATTTTGTGCAGTTTTTGAATCATCACAGTTTAAGTTTTTTGTTTTGTTTTTACCATTTCTGAGTTAATAACAGATGTTATTATGATAGGTGCCAATTTATCTCTTGTAGCTGCCACATCATTCACTTCTCATAAACAGTTCATATGATGAATTGTAGATAAAGTTGTGTTGTTTCACACAGTGTGACGACTTCATTAATAAGACTTTGAACTGTCAGTCGTTGAACAACAACAACAAACTCCCTCAACTGCCCCATAGACTCTAATGTTGACTGACCTCTAACACTCTGGAGCAAATACAGGAAAGTGGTCACTTTGACACCTGACACCTGACACATATCAGTCATTTTACACTTTATCTACACTAATGACACATGTAGGTCTTCAACACTCCTGATGTCAATGTGAAGAAATATCAGCAACATGAACTATAGTTTTTGTCTTACTGTGTCTTGTTTGGTGGGAACCACAGTGGTCTCTCTGTAGTGACTCAGCATTTTCTGAGATCACTCTGATTGGTGGATTACATTTAGGCTGTGTTTGGCCCCACGTCCGTTAACACAGCCAGAAATCCTGCTGTTATTTCCTCAGAAATTGCATTCTGTCTCATGTTGGCATAAAATAAATACATTCCACAGACTGAGAGTAATTGTTGAGAATAGTTCAAATCAAATTTCTAGCGTGTGCGTAATCAGATGGATATGTTTCAGTTGAGCAAATCAAACATAAAATCATGTCATTCCAGCTAAATGAGCTAAAATAATAATCTCCTCTAAGTAGTTTTACTTTTGCTATAAAAGTGGACTTGTGTGCTTGTCACTAACCTTGTGTCTACTACTGTAATACGTGAGAATGCTGCAGCAGTTGTGTGTGGGATCACAGTCTTAGATTATTGGTCGAGGCGTCTCTCACTGGTAGCTGAGGTAGCTGATGAGAAGCTTGGGTATGTCCAGTTGACCTATGACCTTCAAGGCTCTGGTGCCGAGTTCCTTCCTCACCGCCAACCTGCTGAGCTGCTGAAGAGTCATGGGAGTGGCTGCAGATAAAAAACAGAATTAAGACGTATATGTTTGCAATATGTGCTCCCCTTTCTATACAGAGCTCTGCTACTAGGAATAAGTGGTGCAAATCATCACCTTGTCACATGCATCTGTTTACACTATGTGATCTATAAGTGACCAACTGTATATTTGAGCATCATGGTAAGCAACAGGTGTCACTGAGTGGAGACAGGAAGTGAAAATGATTCTTGGCTGCCACCTGCTGGTGTTAAACTGATGCTGTACTGTTGGTGATGTGTTGTACATGTAATGATGACTTCTATGAATGACCTACTCTCATAAAGCTGTAGACAGGCTGCGGAGGGGGAGCCCGGCGTGGTGTAGTCCACAGGTTTCTTATCGTGTTGATCTCTGGCGTAGATGTTGGCGCCGAACTCGACCAACGTCTCGATCATCTCCAGTCGCATGTTTTTAGCTGCGTGGTGCAGCGGAGTTTCATGTAGTCTGGAGGCGTTCACTTTAGCACCTACACAGAAGAAGGAATAAATTAATTGATCCCGACTCTTGCCGGATGTTTTATATGAACATTCTTCAAAACCAACTCAAATAATTAATCGTTAACAAGCCAGTTTGTCCTTTTCCCACCAAATAAAATTGCGGAGCATGGAGCCATAAAACCTATTTGAACCCTAAAACTGAATATTTAGTTTTATAGTTATCCAATATATAAAATAACTATCTTGTTGTGTTTAAGAAATAACTGCAAAAAGAGTTGCAGGTTGACAACCCCTGCCCTACACTGTCTGTGCCTCAGCTCTAAGCAGATTGGTTCCTATGTAAAATTCACAAATAAATCCATTTAATCTTAAATCTACAAAACAAATATATAAAAGTCAAAATATGTTAATACTCTCTGGGCCCAATTGTACATTATTATGTGGAAAGAGAGAGTTAGTTTTAGTGCATTTAACTGACATCCATTGATCTAACATGAGCGATGACGGCTGAAAGATTAAGTTGATGTCAAATCTGATCCCTATTCAGTTTTAGCAACTTGTCTGGGGTTTAGATCAATCTAGAAGAGACATATAATCTCAGTGTGTTGTGAGTCGACCTTGGAGTCTCCCACCAGATTGATGTGCCCAGAAAACCTCAATCAGGAGGCGTCAGTTGTCCTGAAATAACTGGCTCAACTTGCTCTTTTTGACACTAAAGAGCAGCAACTCTACTCAGAGATTATCCTCTTCATATGATGAGGGAAAGGAGAGAGGATCATGGGAGCCCCTTTTAGGGGTTGTTGTTATTATTACATAATAGCCGAATGTCTAAATTTAACATCTTGCAATACCTGGTCCTCCTTTGAAACCTTCTCTCACCTGCGTTGAGCAGCACTTTAACACAGTCAGTGTGTTCATTAACACAGGCCACATGCAGCGGGGTCCCATAGTAAAGGTCATACGACTCGAGAGAAGCTCCCATAGTAATCAGGAGCTTCACACAGTCTGAGTTACCTGAAACACAAACAGCAACACGTTAGGTCATATACATTAACAATAGCTAGTGGAGTTTATGTGAACTGACCTGAGACACTCACCTCCCATACAGGCCTCATGCAGAGGTGAGGCCGTGCGTGACGTCAACGCAGGGTTGGCTTTGGCACCATAATCCAGCAAGAGCTTCACACACTCCAGACTACCAGCTGAACAGGCGTCACACAGCGGAGTGCTGCCGTCCACGTTCCTAGCATCCACCTAGGATACATATATTTTACTTTATGTGATATACACTATAAATAAAGTGGACAGTTTAAGTATTTATCGAAAAGCTTCACCTGAGCTCCGGCGTCCAGCAGCAGACGGACACACTGCGCCTGTCCATGGACACAGGCCTCATGTAATGGTGTGATGGAGTCCACAGCCACGACGTTGACCGAAGCTCCACTCTGAATGAGCTGCTGCAGCTGAGAGGCCTGACCGAGTGACGCCGCCTTGTGCACCTCCGTCCTCTCTGACCAACAGCCTGCAGGAGAACCAGTCAGATGCTGCACAAAAACTGAAACTGTTGACTGCTTCAGCAGCCGAACCAAGTGATGAGGTTCTTTACACCTCATCAGACTGTAAGGGAAAATCTGACTTAAATCTGTGTCTCCTGCACAGTCCCCACAACTGTTCAAGCTACACACAGGAATATGCTTTGGTCAAGGTTACTAGGTATTATCCATCTTGCTCCTATCCTTAGTTTACACTTAGAACACAGAGCCTTGTATGGTAAACAGATGAAAATGATCCTTGGACAGATGCAGATAAAAATCTGATTTTCTGAGAGAAGGTCAGAATTAGTATTGGCCCTGCAGAGTAACCACTGTTACGCTGTACACTGATGCCACTTCTCCTGGTAAACTTTACTGCAGCTTAAGCTATCTGAGTCTCCTGTGTCTTTCTGCTATACTGAGCTAACAGCAGGTGTGTGTGTGTGTGTTGAACATGGATTATTAGAATCAAGATTAGACCAGATTAGAATCAAATTCAATTTACTTGATTTTTTTTTTAATAATTTGTAAATGAACACCCTAACCTTTGTAATTAGGGCACTACAGGTGCCACAGGTCCTTAATTTAACTTTGGGATTAATACAGTATGATCCATCTATAGGTCACAGCTGAAACATTGTGGGTCGTGGGGGAACTAGAGTCAGTCTAAAGTGACTTGTGAACAGTTTAGGAACTTCCTGGACAGGTGACGAGTCCACCACAGGACTTTTTAATATAATAATCGTTATTTAGTTTGTAATCCAACTACTTCCGGGTTAAAATTGATATGAAGATAAATCCAGCTGCTAATGTTGTTAGATGTTCGGTGACCTGTCAACATGTAGTAACAAACAGAGCTAAGTACAATAATGTTAACAACATGAGGAAAAGTGTCATTTTTCTAAATACAAAAACAGGATGTTTAACAGTGATCCACCTTTAATTTAAGACAGAGCCAACAGGTGTGTTGCTGTACATCAAAGCTATGACACTAACTGGAGCTGATAACACACGTTACAGCTGTTGACATCTGGCTGCTGCAGTAGTTAGCTTGACAGCAAAACCGGATCAAAATCCCAGTAAGCTGCGGTTTCACCCGCCATGTTGTTGTTATCTAATACTCACCGATGTCTCCGAAGAAATACGGCTGCGTGTTTTCAACCTCCATCCTCCTGTTTTCTTCTTCTCCGCCGAGATATTATAGTCACTAACCCACACACGGCGGGACGCGAGATGTTAGTAAACAGCCCGAGTCCTGCTAATGTTTACATGCGGCAGGAATCACGTGACATACCTGACAGGCCAAGTGCATGCTGGGACTTGTAGGTTTTTTTTATACCAAGCAGGTAAATAACAAGTTTTAATTTTTCTTCAGGACTGAATAATACAGTTATCACAATACAACAACAGTGACATATTTAAACTGCAATGGTGACGTCATTCCTGAGTCAATGTATACAATAAATAATATACATTTAAATTGGAAGCTGCTATATTGTAATCAGTGCATCGTTTTAAAACAATATAAAGGCTCGGATCAAACAGCGGTGTCTCATGGAGGTTCATGTGTCAGTGTGCAGTGACGTAAGGTGATCACAGTGTTGGAGGAATCTGCGGAGGCGTGGTGATATGTTCAGTTGACCTATGACCTCTGAGGCTCTGGTACCTAGCATCGTTCTCACTGTGATCCTACACAGCTGCTGCAGGCTCAGAGGGTTACCTGTTGAGGAGAAGACGTTATCATGATTCAAAAGGCATGACTTTCACCAGACTGTGATTTGTAAGTTCAGGACATTTACATTCATAAAAGCAGAGGCAGGTGTGAGAGGGAGACGCGTGTGACGTGTAGTCAACGGGTTTTCTTCCCATGTTGTCGCTGGCATACACGTTAGCTCCGAACTCCATCAACAGCTCGATCATGTCAACGCCGTCTACTCGAGCTGCGTGGTGTAAAGCAGTCTCGTGGAACCTCACTGAATTCACTTTAGCACCTGCAGGAAGATAAGATGAACTCAGGCCTGATACTTTTGGACTTTATATCCACCATAGAACAGTGTTATAACTGCTATAAACCACTTTCTCTACTTAATAGGTTATTTGTCTTTAGCGTGCAGCTAATATTACAGCTGCAGGTAATTATCCAGTATGTATTCAGTGAACTTTGAACTCATCTTTGACCAAAATCTTTTTAGTTTGGTAAACTGTTATGAATTTGTAGTGTTTCCCTCATTACATCACGTTTTGTGAGGCCACGGTGATCTTGATCTTTAATCTTAACATCCTCAAAATCTAATCAGTTCATCCTAGAGATTAAGTGAATAAGATGTCTTGCTCACAAGAATTGTATGGATGGAGAAATTGAAAACATAATGCATCCAAGTGTAAAAGTTTTTTCAGAATCTTCACATTACAAACAGCCGCTATGGAGGTGAAGAATTTTAACCGTCAGGGGTATTTCAGTGAGTCCTCTTGTCTCTCTGGCTTGCAGTCCAGTTGCTGACCTGAAATCAGCAGCTCTTTGACACAGTCCACGTTTCCTTTAGCACATGCGATGTGTAGGGGAGGACCATAGTGGACGTCATTCGCCTCCAGCTGAGCACCACTGTTTATCATCAACCTCACAACATCCACATTACCTGAGAGGAATGAACAAGATTGAAAAAATCTGACAGAATATGATTGACTAGACCCTCTCTTGTAACGTGAATCATTACCATGTATACAGGCTTCATGGAGAGGAGAAGCAGTGAGAGCTGTGAGGGACGGGTTCACTTTAGCTCCGTAGTCCAACAACAGTTTAGTGCACTCCAAACTGCCAGAAGCACA
Source organism: Polydactylus sextarius (assembly GCA_016801845.1). Taxonomy (NCBI): domain Eukaryota; kingdom Metazoa; phylum Chordata; class Actinopteri; family Polynemidae; genus Polydactylus; species Polydactylus sextarius. The sequence continues at coordinate 14,007,632 of CM028923.1, read as the reverse complement.
GGCGTTACAGAGAGGGGTGCTGCCATGGATGGTCCGCACATCCACCTGGAGCAACCACACAGAATTACTACATATTCAACTTTGAGATATTTACTCAAAACTATTGCAACATTTGAGCCTGTAGTATTTATTCTGTATTAGATTGCAACACTTTATTCTGTCATATGTGATAAGGAGTCCCACTGAGCTCCGTCTCACCTGGGCTCCAGCCTCCAGCAGCAGCCGAGCACAGGTCACATGACCGTTTACGCAGGCCTCGTGCAGCGGAGTGATGTTGTCAACGGTCACCATGTTCACAGAGGCTCCACTTTCTATCAGCTGTTTGAGCTGCAGGAGCCTGCCGTGAAAAGCCGCCTCATGCAGGGCGGTGCGGTCGGCCCAATAACCTTACACACACGCACACACACGCGCGCACACACACACACACACACACACACACACAGACAGACAGACACACACACACACACAGACAGACAGACACACAGACACAGACACACACACACACACACACACACACACACACAAGATGCCAACAGTACCTTTTTAAATACATACAGGAGCAATGGCTAATTTTTGTTTACATGCTTTTACTTTATTATTATAGACCCAGACAATAATGGTAAATCAACAAATGTAATTTTTGCAGGAATTCAATTAAGTCAAGCCCATACTGTATCCAGGAAATAGCCAATTGTCCACCTATGGAAAGAACACACGTCCCTCTCTCATAATTCAACTCGTTTTCATCTATTAAATTTGACTTTTATGATGTGTTTGGATGGTAAATCAGAAATTGTGTTCATGAGTCAAAACAAAAGCATCACCAAAATACAAAGACCATTATTAATATTTTGGAAGAGTAATAGTGCATATTTAATTTCTACTCGACAGCAACTTTTCATCTTTCTCTGCAGCGCCATCTAGTGGTCAGAAAGGGTGCAACACCCAACATAGGTAAATCCTAAATTATTACTCGACATATTATTGGTCCGCACCCAGTCAAACTGTATTTAAAAATAATTTAGGCGCATTTATTCAGTATGTTTAATTAGCTGTATTAATAAAGTTATAGCTACATTAGCTATTTAGCAAAAGCTACAGAAACTTTAGCTTGTGTGTGTGGTAATGGTGTCAGTGCAAGCACCAGTCACTGTGTGTGATATTAAATATAATTCCTTTCATTCTTAATAAAGCAGATAGTATTCGCTCTTATTAAAATTTTCGACAGTGCTCACCAATATCGCAAAGAAACGAGCGGCGTGCGGCTGTCACCTCCATACTTTACCGCTTTCAGCTTCACAAGCCCGAGGTAGTGGAATCAAAACATTAGCTGACGTCGCCAGCGTCGAACGCAGATAGAACGAAGCGGCGCTGGAGGATCATGGGAGTAGTAGTTTATAGATGTGAGGCGCTGCTAGTCAAATGTCCATGTGGTATTTCTGAGGTTCCCACTGCAGAACACAGTCCAAGATTACACATAATTACTGTATTAGGTTGTTTGGTGAGGCTTTTTCACTCTGGGTTACAGATGCAACAGGAAGAGAAGAATTAAGTGTCAACCGTTCTCTCCCTCCACCTTGACCTAATGAGGTTTTCAAAAACCTGTCTTTTTTTTGGTTTTCAAGTCCACATTCTCCATTTTAGAGGGTGGGTAATTTTCAAGCCCTTTCCTAATGTTCAGCAGCTCAGTTGACATCATACTATGTCTCTGTTCCTCTCTAGTGTATCTCAACCTGATGATCTGATGAGATGATTGGTAAATGACAATATATGTCGGCACTTTTATAAAATTTAGTCCATAATGGTCTTAAATTTAACCAAATTTAACAAAACCTGCGGAAACCCCGTTGACACCAATTAATGTGATTATTCAGACTTCTCCACATCTTATCTTAAAGTACAACCTCACTTGTTTGTCTGGATCTAGAAACCAAAAAGGCGTAAACAACCTGTAACGAATCTTTCAGTACAACTTCCCTCAAGATATTTAAAGTCTGTGGAAGTTTCACTTCTGTCGCACACGTTCACTCATTCTCCAATCCACACACTGAATCAACTGTAGGAAGGAAATAACAAATCAAACACACGTTTTGTTTTTGACAGTTGTTTTTTTTTTTACTTTGCAGTACAGAAATCATTTGAGCCCCATGATGGTTTTGTATTTTCTTCAAACAGTTGTTTTAAAACAGAGGATATGACAGGGCTCTCATCAGTTCAATACTGCTGCAGTACACATTTGGTCCTTCTTGAGCGATTACAGTCAAACACGCTTTCCATCAATCTGCTGTTAATGCTCGGGTTTCCCATCGTTTTTTTGTTTTTTGCATAATACAACAACTAATACATCTCCACTTATGTGTAATATTAACTGTTGAAAACAGGTTCAGGTAGTTTATGCTGGACTATAGTCACCTTGTGGCTTGGTTAACAGTATGCTGTCTGGCTGTGTTAGAGGTTCTGTGGGAGAAAAGGGGGATAAAGACACAAAGATATCCCAAACACCCTTAAACCATTTCATTTCACAAAACCTGACGATTTAGTTTGACGACTATGGTGGCCGTTTGTACGAACACTCAACTACTCACATGATTTTATTCAGACGCACAAAACAAAGCCCCCTGACGAGGAACAATACCTGCAGATTAAATAACTTATGTGCAGATATCAGAGATTTTCCAAACACATTTTATACAATGACAGAAAAAGTAGGCTCCCCTCCACATACACACCCAGTCTCCAAGATACTGCTGATTATGAATTATTGTTTATTTGGCATCTTTGGACTATGCATCATCTTAATATGATGAAGCAGAAGAGTGTAAGGTTTTACTGTAAATGAGGCATAACTATACAAGTCCACCTGAATATGCGATTTGAAGAAGAAAAAAAAAAAAAAAAAAAAAAAAAGCATAGCTCTCTCCCTGAACCCTGTCCAACAATACTATATCATCTTTCTATATATCATGAATATCATTAAAGGGCTCAAACTGTATACTTGGGTAATCAGCCAGCCCAATGTTGTGTACATTTTTGTGTAGGTTTTCTATTTTTTGTAAGATTTCAGTTGTCGGCAGCGTCGTCTTTGATGATCAGGAGTGTTAGTGCGGGCGCGTCACCTCTACTCCGCGGCGTCGCCAAAGATGTCCTGCTTCCTGCGCTCCATCTCAGCAAAGTCAAAGTCTGAGCCAGTCATCCTGCGATAGATGTCCTTGATGTCGTCGCAGGTGGTCTCGAAGTGAGTTGTGGCATCATATGTGCGGGAGATGAAAATCTAGACGAGATGCAACAATACACAACGTTTATGTACATGACAATCAAGTTTATGTTTTTACCGTAGATTTTGGGTCATATACAAAAACAGTTACCTCAATAAACCACAATAAGGGCAGATGGGAGGCTAATCAGTTATATAAATTACACTTTCTGTGTTGGAAATCAATTAAAACACCTGCAGCTTCTGATCATACCTGGCTGTCAGTGCCCATGTCAGTAGGAGCGTACTGGTCGCTGATGCTGACAAACTTCTGCTCGATGGGCTCCAGTAGGTCCAGGGCCGGCTTGATCTCTTTCTCGGGGTCGTTCGTCTCAACTGTAGTGCTGACGATGGCGATGTATTTACCCTGTGCGGCCACGTTGTGAGCAAAGGAGATCATACAAACATAGATGTCTAGAAAGAGAGAAAACAACAGTAAATGTCTGTGGATAAGATGCTCCGACTTATTTATTGGCCTTTTTCTAGCCATGTTGTTTTTAATAAAGAAGTTAAACAATATCCGTTCATTTCCTGCGTGTTCTCACCGTGCTTCCTGTTGACCTGATTCTGGGGGATAATGATCTGGCAGGAGTTGATGTCACCGGTGTTAGCGATGGGATGACTCATGATGCAGATGACTCGGATCACCTGACCCACTTTGGTGGCACGATCCATAATGTAACTGGGGTCACAGATCAGCTGCTTGCACCTGGCGATCTGTGAAAGGTCAGAGGTCGAGTAAAAGGTTTAATTCTTGGAGAATTGATGCAAGAAAACAGGTGAAAAACAGGTCACCAACACCACAAACATGGGAAAGAACGTATTCTTTGCTCCTTATTACTAAATAATAAATGTTTAAACCTCACAGTGTGAATCTTTATCTCTTTATGGACACAGTCCTACTACTTCCAGCATTATAATGCATCTTGTCATTAAATTAATGTTGTCTCAAACTGGTTTGACTATGACGATGAGTTCAGTGGCCTCCTCCCTGCAGCACAAACAGATCACCTCTGAGATGTGGTAGTTTATTTTAACGTGTAGTCTCATTTCTCTTGAAATGAGAAACGTTTGGCATCATTTCACTCTGTGGGTGGGCAGGAAATTCCAGTAGCCACATTGACAGTTGAACCAGCTGAGGCTCTGAAGTTGTTAACCGTCTCTAAATCCCATGTGATTTAACTCATTGTCTCTCTGTGATATGATTGAAATCACAAGGTAAAATAATAAGGGCTGGTGAGGTCATAGGACGACCAGCTGCCGTCAGTTCTGATGAACTGACTGACAACTGGAACCATGAGACAAACATGATTAAAGGGAGAAAGAACGAGTCCTGACTGGGCTTGATATGAAAGTTCAACTGAATGTTTATTCACTGGTTTGTTTTCAAGCTCACACCAATGAACATCAGGCAGCATGCTAATATCAGGATTATACTATTTGGCAAAGTTAAATAGACAAAGCTGCTTTAACAGCTACATTACGTGTGCTGTGGGTTTACAGAATCCTTCAAAATAAAAGCCTTTCATTAATTGAAAATAGACTCTGCAGCTCCATGACATCTATTTAGGTCAAGACCAATGAATTGTCTGCCAGATGGTGCATTCATGGGCTGTGAGAATAATCTGAAAAATTACCTCCTGTCTGAAAGTTCAAGTTAACGCAACACAAGTCCTTCCTGAGTCGCATTCAACTTCTTTCCTGCTGATTACGACCAAATTTGTGGAGCTCAAAGGCTTCGACTTAGTCAAATGACATTCATTGGTAAGTGATGCAAATGTTAACTAGCTTCCACTTAAGTGGAAACTGGTGACCTCAATTATTATAATAATAATAAGCAACACAAATGTGGACTTGTTGGGGAAAGGCTGAAATTTGTTGTGTAAACATCATTATCCTATTTAATTTGATTTATTAATGAATTATTAAACTTATTATCATCAAAAGAAGAACAACACGTGTTCAACACCAAATTAATTAAAACTATTTTTTTATTTTATTTAAAACCAGTGACTGAGACATTTCCATGCCACATGTGTAAGCTACAGTTCATGTTTTTATTGTCCAGAAGTCAGAGATGCCATCCAACACAGGAATCTAAGACACTGAGAACGAGATACTCACCTCTCCCTCAGACTTGACTCCCACCACCTTCCCGTTCTCCATCACGATCTCATCGATGGGCTTGTTCAACATATACGTGCCTCCGTAGATCGCACTCAGCCTGACAGGGAAACAGGGTAAGGTTACTTCCTCACGGTCATGGTTGAATTTCTTGCACCAGTTCCACTCACAAAGCTTAGAGCAATCTCACATTTAAAGTTTTCTTTCACATTCTAGAAACTCTAACAGTTGTAACTTCTAAAAATACTGACACTTCTGTTCCAGTTTTATTGTAAAGGAAACAGGGGCCTTGGTTCAGAACCGGTGAAGGTTTATGGCTGTAAAGAGTTATGATGCTGCTGTGATGTAACACGAGAAGCTACATGAAGCAGTAAAAGCTCCTTGTGCAAACACCCTTTGCTGCTGGGCATCGACATAACCAATAGATCATAGAGTCATACAGAGTGTGTGTACCTGGCGAAGCCCTGTGGCAGTTCTCCCAGCCCGTACAGAGGGTAGAGGTATGGGCTCTTGCCGTATCTGGCCAGAGACTCACTGTAAAGCTTTATCCTGTTTATTGCTTCACTGCAAGGTCGTTCCAGGTAACTGAATGAAAAGAGAGAGGGGGAGGAGAGTCATTTAAAAGTCCAGAATGTAGGACACGGTTTAACAATGACATGTACATAAAGGATAATAGAGGTAAGGCTACTGACTCATCTGTGCGGTAGAGGGCGAGGGAGTGGCCGGTGAAGTCTATGACGTCCTTGCTGAGGCCGAACTTGTCGAAGATGGCCTTCATCGTCGTCTTGTTGGGGTCGACGCCTTCCATGGTTTTGGGGTCGTTCTCGTCGAAGTTGGCAACGAAGATCAGGAACTTTCTGAAGCGTCGTTTCTCAAACAACCCCATCAGACCTTTAGGAAGAAGGAGAGTTTAGACTGTGAGTTGACTCGTTTATCTAGGTTCGAGTCATTTTCACTTCATTCTACTGTAACTTACTAGATGCCAGGGCCTCAGTCTCGGTGGAGGGGACTTTGTAGATTTTGCCTCCCTTGTACACGTAGCTTCCCTCGATCACTTTGAAATCCAGGTAACGGGTCACTTGTGTGATCAGCAGCATGCGGACCAGCTGACCTGAGGAGGAGACGCAAACGTCAGCATCACGTCCAAAAAACATGATGCTGTTTATCATGACAATGCTCCCTTGAAATTTGACTAATGCTCACTGAAGTACCCAAAAGCAAACATCAACAGAAACAAACACTTTGCTGCAGATCGGAGGACTAGCTCCTGAGCTAAAGCTGCATGTGACATACGGGTGAGTGATCAAAGTATACCGTTGGCCATGAGGAATTTAGGGATGAGGTCCACGTTCCAGTCCCGGCCTTTTCCCATCGTGTCAGGAGGGCTGCCAGGAAGGCTGAAGCGCTTGTAGAGCTGCAGGGAGAAACAGAGGAAGAGGTTTAACCAGAGAGTCTGCTATTTCTTTTGATCGTCTGAATGTATCAAACCCCCACTGTGTCAACTCACATCTTCAAGCGGTGTGATGGAGGCGCTCTCGCCTCCGTAGTAGGAGTTGCGATCCATGTGCAGAACCTTCTTGCCCTTCACCGACATGATGCCTGACAGGATGCATTCCTGTTGAAAACCAAAAAAAAAAAAAAAAAAGGTCTGGTGAGTCCACCACACATGCCGATCATTTTCTTTTTAATTCTATAGAACAAAAGACAAATATGACATCAGTTTCATCAACAACACAATACAAACGGTTTAACAACAGGCCTATTGTTAAATAACTGCACTGGCGTCATCACTGAACCGAACAGATGATCAGACCGTTTGTGCTTTAATTTAATCCTCCACAGTCACTGTGTTTGCTTAGATATTATCATACACACTTAATGTACATTAAACCCACTTTGGTCACTGCTTTACCCTACACTCATTCCGCTCTTCACTTTCTGGGTTATGGTTTTGCATGTTTTTTCGTTGATGACATAGTTTGTGGCCACAAAACCCCCAAGCAAAGCAAACAATTTCTGAGTCAGTGCGAGCAGACACTGGCTGATGTAAGAATCCAGCTGTGACAAACCCAGCAGCAGCACAGTGTCTGACAGTGTCTGTGATGTTTAAGTTTCTGTGACGGTGTGTGCGTTTGCCAGAGTCTGGAATTCCCAAAGGCTTTAATACGATTACGGCAGCGGGTTTGTAGAAAACACCGTGTGTGCGTCATGTGACCATGTGGACTTTAAAACATTTAGAAAACATTTACTACTGAATGACAGCTAATACGTTATGCTGCTACACGGTTTAACTTGTTTCTCACATGACCAAAAAAAAAAAAAAAAAAAAAAAAGGGCAGAAGGGCTTTCTTTCAATGTTTGTGTACAAACTGTTCCAACAGGAAATTAAACTCTTCATACACTTTGTTTCCTCTGACAGAAACCCAAACAATGGTCCACAACGCTTTCATTAAAGAAAATGAAAGCGGAGAGTCCCTTTCTGTAATTTACAGATAATACTATCTCTAATAATAATAATAGTTGGACTTTTTCTTTTTTTATTTGAACCCAAGCTTCATTCAGACAACTATTTAACAGGAACTGATTGACATAGAAGGATGAGTAGACTCGAAAGATGAGAACTAACCACAGAAAGACAAAAAAATCATTACTAGAAGAGGCTGAAACTTTCACGTAAAAAGCTGTGACAGATGTAAGCGGAAATTCACTTCACCACAACAGTGCATTGAATAAGCCTGTGCATAAAGCTGCCAATAAAGCTGAATTCACTCCTGCCTGAGTGGTGATATTGCCAGAAGACGGTTTACAGGACGTGACCCGGTAAAACGTCAGTGCCAGCTCGTACATAGGTCTGTCCCAAAAATAACAAGAGTGTAAGTGCAGTGAAACTAGATCGTGTCCATCTGCACCATCTACCCAGCTGCCTGTAATGTACGGCGAAGGCATCAGGTAAATCTCTGGGGAAGACGGATCCTTTCTGATGTGTCACCATCGCTCCTTTTGGCCAACAAGTGACTGACACTGACCTACTGCTACTGTTGCTGCTTGGACAAATAACAGACTCTGACACGGAGCCCGAGGTGACGGCGTCATCGCTGCCTCAGCCAGATGGTAGTAGCCATGCTGACGGAGAGGAAAACAAACTGATCCTAGCACACGGCTGGGGCAGAAAATTAAGCCCATATATATATATATATATATATATATATATATATATATATATATATATATATATATATATATATATATATATATATATATAAAAAAAAAAAAACAAAAACGGAGCAGAGACAAAGTCCCAGATCAATTTTTAACACTGGGGAGACTTGTAAAAAAGAAAGATAAGGCGAGAGGCAGCAAAGTCCAACACAGGAAGCTGCAGCTGGATGATTGTGCCTCTTTTCACTCTGTTGGCAGAGCCAGGGAACATACCTTTAGGATGATTAAACTGCACTGATTTGCTACAAATGAAATGAGGTACTAACCTGGCCTACATGAGTTTGTGAAGAGCAGCTAAACTGAATTATTACAACTTTCTTTCTGGAAATTAAAACTATAGTGTTGTATCTATATATAAAGAATGAGCTGCCACATAAACTGCATCTCTTTTGGAAGAGATGCAACTTATCGGGAGATAATGGATCCTAAAAGCACTTAAACTTTCGTTGTTTCAGCTTTGGCGCCAAGCCGATTGTGGAGGTGACCGCCGCTACGGTGCAGCGGAAGAGCCTCATCAACAGGCCGGACAAGGTTACTGCTACAGCCACATTACCACCGAGTCAGGCCTGCCTCACACAGGAACCTCGCCCTACAACGACATCCCCAAACAGCAGGCCAACACTGCTCTGCAAACAAACTCTCTAGGAAAAAGAGCATGAAACACAAAGATGCTCGTCTCTTCACTTCAGTATAAGGTCGACTCAGCCTGTCAGTAACCAGTGGGTGTGACAGAAGTCGATCCAACTCGCATGAACTACAAATGTGTCAGACAATGTGTCAGAGTAGCACCAGTGTATGGTGTAACTGGCCAATCACCAACGCCTACTACAACATCACAATAACAAGCTCAGATTTTACTGGTGTGAAAATGTACAAAACTCTCAGATGTTTCAAGCTACAAGAATCTGCTGGTGTTTAATCCACCGGACTCACTGGAGCAAGAAACGAAGGGTTTTCTCAGGTGGTCAGGTCGATCGTCACGTATGACAAATGTCGCACAATCTGTTTCCTGTTCTACTGTGATCATCTGCTGCTTTAGTAACATAAATCTCTTTCAGTGTTAGTTGGACAAAGAAAAACATCATGAAGACGTCAGATACTCGACTAGAAAACTCTCACAACTTAGTGGCATTTTAGACGAAAATCTTTATTTTTTTTTTTATATATAAATAAATTTTTTTCTGAATTAACAAATTCAGAACAAAATTGTAACAGTTTGCTACAATTGTGACCAAGCACATTCACTCACAATAATTTAGTTAAGCTAACTAAACTGTCAACAGCAGTTTACTGTATTACTTTTTTACTATCCTGCTTTCATCTGTTGTTCCGCAGCTGATTAAAGTTTTACATGCAACATGTGATCAGCTTATAAAATAAGACAGGAATGTGCTGCTTCAGAGGAAGCAGTTTTTATGGCCGTACTGTAGTGTTCAACATTACTGGGTTAATATAAAGTCAGAGATGCAAATATTTATGTTTTGTACATTTAAAACTTCTCCACACGCTGCCCCCGCTTACTAAGGACAAGTATTGTGTCCATTTCCTTTCCCTGGACATCACTTCCTTTTTTTGACAGCCACAAAGACAGCTGCAGCTCAGATCTAACGCTGCCAACACGACGAGAAATTGTATGTTTAACTTTAATGGAAACTGCAATTATCAATTTACAAATTTATCTGGTAATTAATGATTAATGTGGTTTATTAAATGTGAATAAAGTCCCAAAATTATATTTAAAATATGTTTTTGACTGAGCAAAAGCCCCAAACCCAACAATTAATACTGTTATAGTTTCACCAAATTCAAGTTCTGGATGAGAAATGTTTACTTCTGGTTGTAATGTCTTGTTTTAGTTTTCACCTCTGTTCTAGATGTGTAGCAAGAATAAATGTCACCACACTTTTAGGGTTAAAATATTTTTAACAAGCAGCTCATTTTAATCTGAATGCAGCCTGTTCCTCTGCCGTGCAGCATTACATAAATACTTTCATTTCCTCCTTGCAAAAGGAGAGAAGAAACTAAATCAGTGGGAACTGCTTCATGTTCTGATTTGATAGGAGTAAAATAACTAACATCCAGACAGCTCGAGCTGCACTGTTTACTGTGCAACTTTGTGACTTACTAGACATAGTAGTACAAGTGTTAACATGAAGCACAAGGGGCAGATTTACAGAAGTGAAGTCACTGATTAGCATAATGGGAACTAAAACTATGTGAACTACGCTGATGCCTCAGCCTCGGTCTGCAGGGCTTTTCAGACCAGTTGGCTAGCCCTAGCTTTAGTTTGGCTGAGCATACTACTTACAGTATACTTTCAGTTCCTCAGTCTTAGTGGAACCACACCCAAATGTGAGCTAAATCAACACCCTGACCACTGAATGTTAACCATCCCACTTTTTCCTCTGCCTGCTTTGAGCTGGACACAAACGCTCTAACAATGTTTGCTGCCTTAAATAAATATGACTTTACATAAGTTTAGCAGGGCTTTATTGATAGTAATCGCTTTACAAGTTGTGTGTTAAAGTTCTTCAAGTATAAAAGAAAATGTCCCTCAGACTTGACAGGAAGCTGGCCCAGGGCCTGCAGTAAAGTCCTGAAGTCATCACGGGATTTCCACGACATGTCCCTGCCGTGTAGCAGTGACAGTCAGGAGGCCTGTCACTGTGTCTGGAAGCTGTAGCGTGGTTAATGCTGACAAAAAGTTCATTTCCTGGTACACAAGCCTGTAATTAGCGCGATTACCCTCCACTCGTCCACTTCATTTTATGCTGGATCAGCTACATTTTGATTTTCTTGGTGCAAAATTTAACTGACGCAATGAAGTTCAACTTCAAGTTACAGGTCAACCTCCTATTACTCAAGTTTGTCTGGCAGCTACAAGATCCACAATAATCTGGCAGAGTTGGATAAACAACATCTAGTTCCTTTAACCCAATGCACTCTTTGTTACGCAATTAAACTTACCGATGCTTGGTATATTTCAGTGGTTAGCTTAGTTGAGCTAAGTGGACAAGTTAACTTTACTCGTCAGCCTGTTGAGTTCACCGCACAGACAGGCGCTGCACTTCAACTTAAGGCAGCTAAAGTAAGGAGGGTAGCCGCTTCACTTGGTTACCTTCATCACTAAAGTGTCTAAAATGAAGCCCAGACTGAAATAAAAACAACCGACACGGTGCACAAAAGATTTATCAATGAGTCTGTGACACGTCGTTATACGATCGGTCTGCAGGCTAATTAGTTAGCTTAATTTAGGTTCGGCTAACGTTAGCGGACTAATCATCCGCGTTATAATCTTATCTTGGCGGAGAAAAAGCGACAAGAATTTGCGCTCAACTCCACAATAACCGGTTAATAAAATATCTTTACTCCCTCTAGTGTCGACTGACTACTCACTAACTACAGCAACAGATAGAAGCGTGAACTTTTTTTGCACGTTTACAGTTGGTATCTACCGTGAATCTTTTCAGACACTGGTAGCAGTTGCAGTTAGCATGGTGCTAGCGGTTAGCTTTCGCTACTTTGCTCACAGTTTCCATCGACTGGCGTTCACTCTCAGTTAGCGGCTAAGCTAGCTACTTAGCGCCAGCCCTGCTGATTAGGCCCACTTAGCTCAAAGCCAAACTGTCAAGTGCTAACTGCGTTAGTAACAGGTTGCAAATCACTTCAACGCCGCGGACCACGTCGTTTGACTCGTTCTCACCGTAAGCCCGGTGCCCAGGACGATAACGTCGTATTCTTCATTCATTGTTCCAAATCTTTTCTCCTCTGCTCCTGAATATCGGGAAAGAAAATGGAGACCTGCGGGACTGGAAACGAGACGGGGCTGCGGTTCAACGTCAGGCGCCTCGGGGGGGCGGGGCTTCACCGCTGTCAATCACTCAGAGGAGGCGGTGCTAAATGATGATTGACAACTTGAACTTTTAAAATTAGTATTAAATTAAAATAAAATCTTCGTATCTGGTAAATTAAATGAAATTAAAATAAGTAATTGCATTTTTTTAATTAAACAGTTATAGTTAAAATATATAATATTAGTCTATTATTACATTTATAATAATAAATAAATATAGGAAATAAAAGTGGAATCATAAAATAAAACTGTCCATAATTATTTATATTATTTTACTAATTTTACAAATATTTATTTTACAAATACTATATATTTGTATTTATGTACATCTTTAGATTTTTATTCATCAACTAATTGATTTGTTTCATAGCTATATTGTCTATGTATTTATATTATGTAATAGTGATTTAAATGAGATTCTACTAAAACTACTAAATGAGACTTTAGTAGTTTTTATATTCTTACTATTACAGTTGAGAATACAAAGTGACCATGAATTGCTATTTGAAATGTTGCAAGAATTAAATATTAAATTGTCTCTCAAAATCATTACTTCACATTTCACATTTTTTGCTTTCAAATCACACAAATTTAGAAGTTATCTATAATCTTGTTATTTATTCTTATTTATTCGTACATCCTGTCAAATTCTAGAGAAGACAAACTTAACTTCCTCACTGCACCGGTCACATAATACCTGTTACAGAAAAGGCCTCTTTTAACAGGAAGTGGTTATCATGTGATATCAACATTTCCACAAATAAGGGGAAGAATAATGTATGTTTACTTCACTATTCATGGTTGACGTATTCATGGATATAAAGTAATAAATAGAGAAAATAAATCTCTTCTCCAAAACGTTTTATGGTAACATTATGTTTATATCTATTTGTTTCATAGAGATGTACAAGCAGACTCAGTGACACACAGCAGCTGCCAAAAAGACTTGATTGATCAGAAGTTAAGCTTTTGTTTTGTGACGACGTCCCAGCAACCGTACTGACAAACTACAGGGTTTAAGATGATGAGTTGTCAAGTCTCAGCTTCTCTGCTTTGTGTTTCCAGAACAAAGCGTGTGCTCTCATGTAGCGGCGTTGTTTCCTTACTTTTTTTTTTTTTGGAGACATGTTTCAAGTTACTGCTGTTTCAAGTGTAATTTTCAACAATTCAAAAAAACTAAAGCAGCTGCAAATATTGTTTTATGACGAGTCCGATCAGCCGCATTCGAACGCTCGCATAACATTTGGTTTCTTGGCGAGTTGTCGCGCTCTCGTGCCCGACGCGTCCTCTGAGTCTTGGAGTCCGAGCTGCAGGAGCGTCTCGGCTGCTGCTGCGTGCTGCCCGATGGAGGCCATGTGAAGAGCTGAGCACAGAGGAGACATTAAAAAAAAGCTTGCAAATATTTGTAAATATGTCTGATAGAAGTAACACATCACACAGTTCAAAGTTCTAATTCTTTGAATGATGATCTCCAGGGTTGAAAAATAAACAACTCTATGAATTTAAATCAGGACCATTATCTTTAAATCTTCTCCTAATAATGCTCGTTCTCATAATTCTTTCCTTATCTACAGCTGTCCTGCTCTGTCGTTACAGGCCTTGAGAACAAACATGTTCCTACAAGAACGAACAGTCTTCTGCCAGTGTACCAGCAGCTTTATTTATCTGATCTGATGGCTGCTGCCAGACCCACATCACTGAAGAATCCTGCAGGATTTAACGATGGAAGTTGTTTACATAACGCTGCCAGGCCACTGGTAAACTAAAATCAACCCTCAATGTCCTGATACTTGAGATCAGTTCAGTTCTGGAATGTTAAACTAAAATAACGATTAAGGTATTTATCTGTTGCATTTTTTTATTATAGAGAAACACACTGAGTTTGATTTATTATTCAGGGGATTTAAGTAAGAAAGTATTTCACCATATCACCACCGATGTACCTGAGGAACAAAACACATCCTTACATATTACATCACTCACCAGTTCTTCCCTTTTTGTCCCGAGCGTGAAGATCTGCTCCCAACTCTAACAGGGTTTTTATAGCCGACGCGTGTCCTTCCTGAAATACAGTTTGAAATGAGGAAGGAGAGTTTGTTTACAAACACATACCACCACTATCTCTCTAATCTTTCTCGCTCTCTCTCTCTTTCTCTCTCTACACACACACACACACACACACACACACATATATATATATATATATATATATATATATATATATATATATATATAAAACATGAGGCAGATCAGTTCATAGACCTCAGGGTCTATGAATACAGAGCCTTGAATATGGTCCAGACTAGACCTAAATAAACTTGACTTAATAAATTCATGCTAAACTTTATGGATTGTAATGTGGATTGTTGCAATGGTGATTCTGCTATAACAAAGATAAAAAGGTGTAATGTGAAAACAGAGAGAGGAAGAGAGGGAGAGAGAGAGAGACCTGGTTTTAAAAAGTTGCAGAGTTTTAATATCACCAGCAGTTTTAAAGTGTTGTCATCCATTTTGGGAGGAGGAGTAATGTCAGGATATGAACCACTGCAGTTATAAACCAGCAGTGGCATGCCTCTTCCAGCCAGTCCAGTCGCAGTAAATTAGCAGAGGAGTCTTTGAGTTAAGGCCTTGAACATGTTTTATGTGAACCAGTTTATCCTTAAGTAAAGGTGCCAGACATTCAGTAGAAGGTTAAACACATCCTGGTTGGAACTGGCTGATCTAACCTTAGCAGCGTAGTGCAGAGCAGTGAGCTGGATGTCAGTGGTTCTCTGGTTCACATCCACACCGAGCTCCTGCACCAGGAACCGCATCGCCTCCTCCTGACCAGTAACGGCGACCTGGTGCACCGGCTGAGCCCCGAGTTTGTCAGCTGCTGTTGGAGACGCCTGCGATGTGTACATAATTAAAAAATAAGTACATGAATGTCTGGATTTTAACATCAGAAATGAAATATTGCTGAGTTCAGATGCACTCTTGACCTGGTGATTTTCTAAAAGCAGCCTGGCTACAGCGATGTGTCCGTTTCTGACAGCGTCCATGAAAGGAGTGACTCCACAGCTGTCTCTGCTGTCTGGGGTGTATCCACATCTGAAAGCAGATACAAAAATTATAGATGTCATTTTAAGTGTCAAGCTGATTGAACATATACTCATACGTACCTTTCCAACAAGATCCTGACCACCTCCTCACAACCGTGCATCGCTGGATGAACCAGAGAGAGAAAAAGACTTATAATCTGACAGTGGACATATTGTGCATCAGTTTAGCTGTCACATGTCCCTACTATATGACTGAAGCAGGGATGTCACCTGCAGTGTGCAGCGGTGTCCTTCGCGTCTTGCTCTCCGTCCTCCAGACGTCCGGCGCAGCGTGAAGCAGGTGCTGTACGACCACAGGATCTCCCTCCCTGCAGGCGATGTGGAACGAGTTCCAGCCATCCTTGTTTCTGAGGGCAGGGTCGGCACCGTGACCCAGCAGCTCTTTGATCACGTCAAGGTTCCTCCGGGTACAGGCCATCATCAGAGGAGTCCTGGGAGAAAAGAGGAACCCTGTCACATCCAAACATAACTAAACACAATCATCTGAAGCTGGTAATAACATAACAAGCTTAACTACAGACACCCAGTTTTTTTCTCAATCTTATCTATTAATTGCACTTACAATTAAAAAATAAAAAACATGTAGAACAATACCCATAATATCAATGGGTGGCTATAATGAACTCCAACATTAAAAAATACCAACTTAATATATGCATGAATCTGACTTCTTCATTTTTATGTTATTTACTATATCATTTATTACACATCAATTATTTTATACTAACTGTGGTCATAGCTTTTTTTTTTTTTTTTTTAATTTCATATACTTCTGTTATGTTTTGCAATGTTTTGCTCTAATACTGTGGTGATGTGTAGACACCAGGTGGTGATGGCGCATTATCACACCTTACATGATTAATCTAACTGGTTTAAAATGTTTTTTGTTTCTTTAACGCGAGGAACATTTGTTTTTATAAATAACATACAGGCTCTGCAATGTTTTTTTTTTCCTCGTTCATTCGATTATGTGTATTACCGGTTTAAAAAAAAAACAAAAAACAAAACAGTTTTCTTTTCAATTGCGAACGAAAAGAAGTTGCTCCTTCGAGCCGGATTCGAACCAGCGACCTAAGGATTTCAGCTTCAAGCCTCTACAGTCCTCCGCTCTACCAACTGAGCTATCGAAGGGAGCTAATGCTAACACCACCGTAGTTACATTTTATATCCAACAGGGGGCTTAATATTTACACAGTTAATCGATACGTTGATTACGTTGCTCTATTGTTTAAAATTCGTCCTCACCAGTCAGCTTTCTTCAAACTGTCCACTTTGGCTCCTTCTTGAAGCAGGTAGCTCACACAAACCATGTGACCCATGGATGCAGCTTCATGCAGCGGCCTCTTGTAGTCGTTGTTGTACACCTCCACGTCCATGCCCACAGTCTTCACCAGATACTCCACAATGTCCAAGTGTCCGTGTCTGGCAGCGTAGTGCAGCAGAGTGTCTCCTGAGCGGCCGAAATGTTTACTACTGACGGTCTGAACCGCCCAGAGCCCCCTGACGTTAGGTGCTCCTCCAGAGAGCTGAAGTGTCCGTCCTGAGTGAGCTTCACCAGCAACTTTAATGTGTTGTCGTCCATGCTGGACCTAGGAGTTATGTCTGTCTATGTGAGACTGGGTAAATGTTAAAGGCTGCGTCTTAACCACTGAGTGATATAATAAATGATATAATAAAGAAAACAGTCATTCTGAGCTGAGAGACAAGCTGCGGAGAGGTGCTTACCGATTTGTTAGTTTGTTCCGAGAGTTGTGGAAAAAATAGTTGGCCACCCATAACCTTACACCATACACCATATTTATAACAGTACAGCATGCTCATAATCATAAATAATATGTTTATATATATTATTGAAATAAAATGAATATTGTATTATTTCAATACATTTTTTTACATAATAATCTGCATCCATTGAATGTGACGAGCCACCATGCGCGCTACGCTATAGACCAAGGGATAAACTTTAGTTGACCTTGACACATCAGCGGGACATCAAAGGCATTATGGGAAATTTAGTTTTTGACATAGGCCTAATTTTGCTCGCTAAAATGTTCTTGTTTGCGGAAAGCTGAGCAACATATTGACTGAAATAGTAGTAGTAGCTTTCATTGATGTAATATATGAGCTACCGTCTAAACGTCGTTTTATTTTAAAAGCTTGCCAATGTACATAGAAGACGTGGAGGTGTACAACAATGAATACAAGCGGCCGCTGCGTGATGCTGGTTTGTGTTTACTCCTTTTCTGGTGAAAGAGGATAGTCTGGAGAAGGCTGACTTGTGAGGATGATTATATTAACTCGTCAATTATATAATTAGCCATTAACAGTGGTCTTGGCCTATAGCGCCCCCTGTCGGCTTCAAGAACCGACTGTATGTCGGTGCGCTCCAGCTCCCTTCGATAGCTCAGTTGGTAGAGCGGAGGACTGTAGAGGCTTGAAGCTGAAATCCTTAGGTCGCTGGTTCGAATCCGGCTCGAAGGAGCAACTTCTTTTCACATATTTGTGACCGATAAAGAAACAAAGTGAACAGGCTACATGTATTATAACTACAATTTTGTCCAAGTTATCTGTTTTGGTATATTATAATATTTCTATTGATGCTGACGTCACATTAAATGCTGATTTGATGATTTTGATGAAAGTAGGGGGTGTGCTGATCCAGCTCTTGGCGGGATGACAGCGAGGAATCAGAGCGATGGTAAACGGGATGAGTCACATCTGGAGGAAAGACGGAGAAAGAGAGAAAAAAAAAGTGGCGTGAGAAGAAGAGAAAAGTGGGACTGCTGGCGTTGGTGAGGGTGAGTCTCAGCCCTCAGAGGTTTTACAACATGGACCATGAACACCGGGAGTAACTACCACCAGACGTCCTGCTACTGGTGAGTACATTTTAATGTGCTTTTAATGTCACTGACACGCCTACTTCTCACCTTATCTCCTTAAATACAAATTTATTGAGATAACACCGTCTGCAGGTGAGTGTATTGTAGTTGTGGACTGTTTGTTACAGCCTGTTTCACAAGAGAACTTAATGTCCTGATGCACTGAAAAAACATTTTTCTTTCAAAAGTGAGTCTATTTACATTCTTAAATGTATAAAACAAGATTAAACTTTGCAAATGCATGATAAATGACGGAGATTCACTTATTTTTTAACAGTTTACTATTTTAAGTTGTAGATTAACATTTAGATTGACAGTTTCTTTAGTAAAAATCCTGCAGTGATCAGCCTCACTTGGATTTTTTTCCCTCTCTTTTGTCCTAAAACATGACATTTTTTTGCAGCGTGATGATGGTTTGGACCCCCATCCCCCACACACACATACACAGATGTATTTCCATTATTTCACAGGACATTGCATTGACTCATCTACCCTCACCACAAACTGGAAACCAAACATTATCCTGATCCCAAGCTTTAGTTTTCAAGCTGATCAAAAATGATTCACGTTGTTTTAAGTTATGTAGAAGCCATATAAGGAAAACTAATGTATAGAACAGCGAGAACTTTTTTATCTGGGTGTCATTTATTTGGCAGTTTTTCAAAAAAAAAAAAAAAACTTAACAAAGCAACAGTAATCCAGCGGTGTGACAACGCAGTGAGGGTGCTAAGATCAATACGTGGTGATTTGGCTGTTACTGGTTTACCAGCTGTAGGAATGCAGGCCAGATATAGTATGTTACACACAGCTTTGCCTTCTGGAAGGAGAGTCAGTGGAGCTAAACACTTCCAGATGTTTTGGGTGGAGGAGGTGGAGGTGGAGGAGGAGGGTTGCTGCTCTAAACAGGGACAAACTAAACTATCTAAACTGCTGACGTTCAGCTTTTTCTGACTAAGTGTCACAGCAGGAACTCGGAAAGAAAAGGTGTTAAATACATTTTCTAAAAAGGAAATTAAAGTCTGATTCTGACTGATCCTGTTAAATTAATGTTGATCACAATGAGGCGATACACAGGAAGATGTGGTTGTTGAGCGAGTGAGACGGTTGATATTTGTCTTAATGCAGTTATATGAAGGTTTTAAGCAGATTCCTGGTAAAGTCCTGGCATCAGGAAGGAAATGCTGGAGGGTTCTGGATAAAATTCAGTCGCATATGTGTCGTCTAGTGTCTCCTGGCTTTGGGCCTCGGTGTTTTTACTGCAGGTGAGGTCACACTGGACGTCTGTCTCAGACACAGACATCAGTTTACGTCACAAAATGGATTTTTAGTCCAAGTGGTTTCTTTCAGGGATTGATGCAGTGCCGCCACAGACCACTCAGAAATCAAGATTTTACCAGTTTAAATCTTTTTATTTCAACTCCAGATGCCAGGCGTGGTGGTTAGAAAACATGGCCGACTAGAAGGAGGTGGTGTTTTTGAAGAAAGCAACATTAGTTTTAGTGTAATAGCAGCTTTTTTGGTGGAAATCTGTTTAACTTTGACCTGGTTTGAACATTTCTCTGCTGCTAATCTATTTTTTATCACATCCTTTGAGATTTTTGTCAAATTACTGTAATGTAATTAAGTACAATTTGGGGTACTTAAAATTTTAGTATTTATTTAACTGTGTAATTTTACTTGTTGAGTTGAGTATAAATAATGGTTTGTAATCTACTTTGCTATGTTTAAAATGATATTCACTACTGAGTAGTCTACAATATCACCTGGCATCACAAAGACAATGACATGTAACAATAAATCAATTGTCATTATCACATAGAACCAGCAGACTCATCTGGTTCCCAGGCAACACATAGATACGTTGTTACAGCCAGTAAGGTTATCAATAGATTGAAAACAGGCCAATGAAGCACAGATGGAAAAAAAAAAAACCATCCAAGATTGAACTATATGATGTCAGAACTGTGCTAAGAAAAGCCACAACAACAAACGAGCTTTCGACAAACTTGTTTTCAATTTTATTGAGAGTTTTATAATATTTGGATGCATTTAACAGAAAAGATGCTTTGTATCTGTTTTGAACACAATTGATCCATATATCATTTAATTGTTCAGAGAAAAGTGCTTTGTTAAAACAAATGTTTCCAGCATTTGATCGACTGTTGAGAATTAAATTATCAACATCAATTTAAAAAGTAACTAATACTCTGAGTAGTTGTTTAGAAGAATACTTTATACTTTTACTTGAGTATATTTTTACACCAGTACTTGTAATCATAATTGAGTAATATTTCAGTCTTGTTTGGTGTTAAAGGTGAAGTTAAGTGAATGACGTCCTGATTTTTCTCTGTAGGGATGCAGGAAAAAAATGTGTGTGTGTTTATGTGTGTGTGCTGGGGAAGGGTGTGATGAGGTAACCAGATGACAGGCTACAGGTTATAAGAAGTTAAATTTCATGAGTTTGTTACCAACAGTTTGGACAAAGTAAAACACTTGTAGGAGTTTTAACCTTCGAGTTAAAAATATGTATATTTCTAAATGCGTGATAGTAGAACAGCTGTGTTCAGATCAGTTTAAAACCACATACTTCAGAATTATTTGTAGCTCCTGGATGAGCAGTAAGAAACAATGATTTAATGTGTAAGTGGTTTCAGAAGGCAACAGCTGGAAAATGTCAAACATTTCAATCACGATTAACATCAGTTTGAGTGAATAAAGAGAATTTTAAATCATGATTTGCGCAGCAGTTTTCATTATGATTTAACTGATTCCAGGATCTTTCAGATGATTTTCTCTCTCGCCAGGAGTTTCAGTAGATGATTTACAGTCTTGTGTCCGTTTAGGATGTTCACCATCGTCACACATCACACACAGATGTGGCTGCTGGAAGTGTGGTGTAAATACTGACTCGGTAC
This sequence comes from Polydactylus sextarius, assembly GCA_016801845.1. Taxonomy (NCBI): domain Eukaryota; kingdom Metazoa; phylum Chordata; class Actinopteri; family Polynemidae; genus Polydactylus; species Polydactylus sextarius. The sequence continues at coordinate 13,986,288 of CM028923.1, read as the reverse complement.
CTCATGGAAGTTGATTTCTTTCTAATAGTCTCAGTTTATGATGATGTTTCTTCGAAGATTTGACGTTTACGATTACATGGTGAGTTGATGAGTTCATCCACAACAAGCAGCAGTGACTGGTGTGATGAGGAAGTGACGTTATGTGGTTTCTACACAAAAGATAATTTGATACAATTCTGACTTTAATTTGAACAACTTCAATTCTTCACGCTAACATAATCACCTGATCACATCTGTTGGTTAATTTGTGTTTAACCAACAGATGTGAGAGTAGCAGCAGCGGCTGAAATTCCCAGTGATTTCACATTTTTAGATTTCCTTTAACACATATTGACAGAATTAAGTTGTTTTACACTTGAGGTCTGTCTCCTTCGTTTCAGTAAACCGTGTCCTCGTGGTTCTGCTGGTGCTGATGTTTTGTTTGCTCCTGCACAACACCCTGCTCAGAGCCTCTGGCCGCCACAAACCTTCAGGTACACGTATTACTGCTATGCAGATGATACCCAACTTCATGCATTGTTCCTCTTAGATGATCCCCCAGAGGAGATTTATGAATTGCAGCAGTTTGTAACAGAAAGGTAGTCTTTCCAGTTTGTTTAGAGTCAACATTGTGGAAACAAAGCCATATTCCCTGACCGGGAATCGAACCCGGGCCGCGGCAGTGAAAGTGCCGAATCCTAGCCACTAGACCATCAGGGAGATGATAATGCACAACGACGGAAAAGATAAAAAATTTAAGTCCCAGTCCATTCTCTGACGTGAAAAACTTGCAACTTCCTGTAGCCAGGTGTCTACCTGAACTCAGCCATGTTTGCTTATGCTTCTTCTCAATTCCTACATTGCCACAGGGTATGGTGTTGGACGGCACCATCTCTTCACACAAAGCAGGCTCAGTCCAAGCTGCTGTTATTTTTGCTTTCCTACCAAAGCAGGAGTGTGCACCTCTGTCTTTTATAGAATATAAATGACTGATGTTTAGAAACATATTCTCTCTGTACTCCTCCTAATTAGCAGCTTATTCCATCAAGGTATGGTGGTATTGTATAAAACATAGCTGCTTCCCAAGCAGTTGACCAGCTCTTCTCCTTTTCATGGGATGGTTCATCCCCTGATTTTATCCTTTTTTGAAGAAGCTTGTGACAGAGAGTGTTGTAAGTTTTGGAGTCAGCTTGATAAAGAGAGAATTCAAGGTATATTCCCTGACCGGGAATCGAACCCGGACCGTGGCGGTGAAAGCGCCAAATCCTAGCCACTAGACCATCAGGGAATGCCAACAATGTACAAGGATGAATAAAATAACAATTAAAGTCTTCAGTTTTCTCCTGACTATGAATTGCAACTTCCAGTAGGCAGTTAGGTTGTGTCCCACTCTCTAAGTTTGTACTCAGTCATACTCAGTCATACTTGCTTAAGCTCCTTTTCAAGCTCTGAGTTCCTCCAAGGAACGACATCTGGCACACCTGCACCAAAGACAATCTCAGTCCAGACTCTTTTCGTTTGAAATACTCTGAGAGCTGGGGACTTCATCTCTATCTTCAAGAGTCATCTTTTCTGAGAACGTCTTCTGTCCTCACTTCTGTAACTTCCCTAACATCTCTTGTTTACTTCCTTAACTGCACTGAAGCTTTAGTCTTGTCTCTCACTTGTTAGTCAGTTTGGATAAAACAATCTCATAAATACCTAAAGAGAACATCGTCAAACTGCCTTCTTTCCGCCAATTCCTCTCAGATCGCAGGAAGACTTTCCAAAGTGCCGCTGGACGTCCTGCGGTAAAAGAGCCAGAGGCAGATGATGTCATCCCTGTGGTCATCTGTTCATCAGAGGAGCGTATGGGAGGAACCATGGCCGCTATCAACAGCATCTACAGCAACACAGACGCCAGCGTTTTCTTCTATATCGTTACTTTTCGTGATGCAGTGACACTGACCAGGTTTGTTCTGTCAATGTTCTTGGTTGACATGATAGTGTTTTTAACGACCATAGTGACTTCCATGTTACTTTGTTCTACTCTTCCCAGGAAGTACATTGAGAAACTAAACTTAAAGGCATCAGGTACAGGATCCTGGAGTTTAACCCCATGGTTCTTCGAGGGAAAGTGAAGCCGGATTCTTCTCGACCTGAACTTTTACATCCAGTGAGTTTCTGACTTTGCCCTTGTTCTTGCAGCAAATACAGACTCTACACATAACTACATGACGCTGAAATAAATTATAACTTGGTTTTTACTTTGCAGCTCAACTTTGTTCGGTTTTACTTACCACTGCTTGACATCAACCACAGGAGGGTGATATACGTAGATGATGACGTGATTGTGCAGGGTATGTATGTATGTGTGGTTGTGGCTAAAGAGATTTCAACGACACTAATGATCCACTTGAGCCAACATAAGATGTTTTTTCATGATTTTTAAAGGAGACATCAATGATCTGTTTAATATCAAACTGAAACCTGGACATGCTGCTGCCTTTGCCTCCGACTGTGACCTACCATCCTCACATGAGATGGTGCGCAGCATCGGCATGCAGGTGGGTCTTTTATGTCTTTTATCTCACCGCTTTATACGTTGATGTTAGTTTCAAACATCTGTGACTGAAATACAGTGTCCTTTCCTCCTGAGCTCGCCCCTTAGACAACTTACATGGGCTTCCTGGACTACAGAAAACAGGAAGTGAAAGACCTGGGCATCAACCCTGGAGACTGCTCCTTCAACCCTGGAGTCTTTGTAGCAGATATGAACGAGTGGAAGAAACAGAAGATCACCAAACAGCTGGAGAAATGGATGGAAGAGAACTTCAGGTCAGAAGTTACACTATACCAAATTTAAACAACATCAGTTTCATCTTAAAAATCATGTATGGAATATCTGAATATGACACTTGATATTAGGAGCCTGAATTACAGATATTGGACCTGTCCTCATGTTCTCTGTTCTGGCTCATAATCACAGACACACCCAAAATTAAATGATGCACAGTTAAGCTTCTATTTCACTATATGACACTATTGTTTCATTGTAATCTCATATTTGGGGTATATCACTCACTTTATTTGATCTAAAATGTCTGATTTATCACCTGTTGTCTGGTACAGACAACAGGTTTCTACAGAAAAAAGTTGGATATCATGTTTTCATCAGATTTTTGTGTATTATTGTCACCTAACAGCCACCGTAGCTGAAAGTTTACTTAAAGTGAGCTGGTTGCAATCTGCAACTTCACCACTAGATGCCACCAAGTCACTCAGAAATTCTACTGTTTTCAAGTTTGAAGTAGTGAAGCAGCAGAAGAATCTGTCTGATCATAAACCTGTCCTTTCTCTCCACCAGGCACAACATATACAGCAGTGCTATGGCAGGAGGTGTTGCGACTCCACCCATGCTGATAGTTTTTCATGACAAGTACACAACACTTGACCCACTGTGGCATGTCAGGCACCTCGGTAAGATCACCAGTACTTTTCATAACATCATGGTTTTCAGTATTAATTTATAAATGACCCAATTCATCCTCAGAAATGACAATTAAATGACATATTAAACCACAGCGCCACAACTTTTGCCTTCCACATTAAATTGAATCAGAAAACAGGAAAAAAGTGCTGTGTGTCGTCCAGCAGAGGGCAGCACAAACCTTCTAAATGTAAAATATTAACTGTTGCAATACTTAATTTGCACATTGTGGTTGAGATGAAGGTGAATTGCTCGTACCAAAACAAAACAACTGTGCAATCACAGCTTTGAAACAGCTGTTTACTTAGTCCAGAAAAAAAACATTGTGTGTGTGTGAACCCTGGCTAGCTTCCTGAAGCACAATCTGTCAATTAAAACTGTAGACAAAATCTAATAAAAATACATATTGGCAAGTCTATACTGCTCTTTTCTTTACGTTTAACGTTTTTTTAAATACAACAAATGTTCATATGAAAAGCACATAAATACATATTTTTCCACCTAGGCATCAAAATTCCTCCATAAAAATCTTTACCAGTAATTGTTAAAGTTAGCTGATGACAGTGAACTTCAGTATCCCTGAACTGAATCAACAGCTTTTAGCTCTGGAGCTCCCCCTTCTGGTGATTGACAATACCTTATTTACTGTTCAAGAGCATGAAAACCACAAAAAAGACTCATAATCTGATAACTATAGTCTGTTCCTAAGACATTAAGACATGTGCTGTGCTGGTAGATCAGTTTGTACTGAACTGAGTGAACTGAACAGTGAGAATCAGCACTGAATACCACTGATACGTTCTTACTAGTAGCTTCTTACAGCTACTGTTGTACTTACTATAGTTTATTTGAACAGTCTGAGTAATAGATTAATGACAGGTAATTTCAATTGAATCTTATCATGTTGCTGTTTGTCCAGGCTGGAGTCCAGATGCCCGTTATTCAGAGAATTACCTCCAGGAGGCTCATCTGCTTCACTGGAACGGTCCATTCAAGCCGTGGAATTATCCGTCCGTCCACATGGATCTGTGGGAGAGGTGGTTCATCCCAGACCCCTCTGAGAAATTCACCTTGGTACGACCTGACAGTGAGAGCTAAGATCGGTAGAACGTACCACATCTCAGCCACGGGGGGAATATAAAGCTTGTGAAGTTCTGACTACTGAAGGATCGTGAAAATGAAACATCATTGTTTGAATGTTGAATGAGAGACAATGTTGGTGTAGTCAGCACTCTGTGAACTGTATTACTAAATGTGACTCATTTGTTGTCTTAAGGCATATTGCTAATTGACAGTTTTTTGTCTTTGTAAAATGTGAACAACTACAGAAAATGTCTTTCCTTGCTAACTTGAAATAGATATTCATATTTCCAGTTTTTCACATTCTCCTATACAACACTATAAGATTTTCATGTTGTTGTACCAGGAAATAGAATCAAGCTTACAGTTAGTAAGCAGCACATTTACCTTATAATTGAAGTTTGCCATTTTTTTTCAACATGGCTCTCTGGATGACAGTGTTTGTGTTTGGGGTGTACAGACTAAACACAGTCTGTAAATATTCACCCTCAACAGCCCATGGGAGGTTTCCTGGAAAGTCAGTTGTTGGACTAAAAGATCCACATTGTCAGAAGTTACCTGGTAGTCATACTGCCTCTCTGACTTTTCTCCAAAACCTCTGTCTTTTTTTGTTTTATGCAGTACAACTCTGAGTGTCCACAGACAGCCACAATAAGCATTGTAAGCATTTCCTAAGTTGGTGATGTCAGCAAGACCTAAACACTGACAGACTTTTTAAACACAGTGACCAATGAAATTTTCTCTCAAGTTTAAATAACTAACTCAGACATCTCGTTGCAATGGTTTGCATTGCCCATAATATGTTTGTTTGTTGTAGTTGTGTCCTTGCCATAATGTAATCACAAAGCACGAAAAATTCACCTTATATTTGATGTGAACACACTAGCAGTCAGTCAGTTTGGTCCAGGTTGAAAATTCCCAACAACTCTTTCACACACTACAGAGACATGTTCTGCCTGTGTTCATGGTGCCAAGACATTCTTGATTCTTAATGACTCTTTGATTGGGCATGCTAATACAGCAAACTACATGATGACCAATGTTAGCTTTAGCATTTAAGATTTACATGCCCATTTAAACACAAGAACTATCAAACTTGGCCTTGTTGCTGAATCCAGAAACCTCTGTAGATCTGTTGGCATCTTAAGTTTCATTGATCTTGATTGTGCATTTGCTTTGGCTCAGTCTTCCCAACAGCAATTTCACTTTTTTTTCACGTTTTTAGAGTTGTGTGATTCATTTATTTAGAAATGTTCACTAAGTCACTCCCCATGTCTCATGGATACAACTTCATCATGTGCTCTAACACCATACTGAGGGCTCTTTAGTACAGCCTTATGGGCCTGGTCACATCTTTGAATCTCATCAGAGAATCAGTTCTGACTTCAGAGTCAGATCACAGGCTTCCTGAAGATCAAACTGAGCTGGTAATGGTGGAGGTGACAGTTCAACGGATGTTGATTCAGGAGAGCCAGCAAAGTCTGAGGGCATCAGACAGTCTAATGCTGGCTGTTGAGAGACGCCCGGACGAACTCAGAATAAGGGTTAAAGTGAAGGAGAAAACAACAGAAGAACAGGATGAAGTTTAAAGAGGAAGGAACCGTCTGTGCTGATGAAGACAAGTGTTGGGGTGGAGCAGCTCTCAGACTCTGCGAACCACCTCCAATCCCTTGAAAGCTGCTCCATTTACCAGGAAGTGGAAGGTTAGACCACTCATTATATGAGGAAGAGCTTACCTATGTCATGAAAATTAACAGTGTGAGCTTCATGTTTTTGATTCTCATGATTACTGTTTTTAAAATCTCATTACTGCAGCAGGAAAACCATTTGACTTCATTGGTACAGTAAATGTTTAATGTGAATCATTCACCCTGAAAAAAAATCATGTCTAGCTTTTGCAAATGCATATCGGACCCACTTAAAGCACATTTGTTGGTGCAATGTAGATCCTGCTCCACTGGGAGGCGCCAGAGAAAAAGTCTAGATCCTTATTTCAGCCAAGTCTCACTGGTGAAATCTGGATGCTGAGAAATATCAGAGACAGTTCACTAGTTAGTTATTAAGTTATTTTACTTAATTAACATGGAAAATAAACAGACAGTAGTTTATTTGTTTTTTGTTTTTTTTTTCATTTCAGCAATGCAACTCTGTCTGAATAAACACATTAAGAAAATTCAAACATACAAAACAGGTGAATTCATAAAAATGTATTTATTGTCAATGAACTTACATCACTGAATGAATGGTTTAGATTCAGCACTGTGAAATATTATTCCTTACTTAGAAAGATTCAGGTGAAGTTGGCCATGTTTCAGTTGAAGGCCATGTTTTGCTCAGAAACTGGTGATTTGTGATTGGCCGAAGAATTAGTGGGTGTGGGAATTCAATACAACATTGACCCGACGATGAACGTTACCAAATAAAATTATGAAATCAAACTGTTAGGGAAATGCCGCTGTTTCCCAAGAAGAAAAACAGATTTCCTCCTTCACATAACAGTGATTATTAACTCAGATTTGTGTATTAAATTTCTGTTAATCTAGTTGTTTATCTCCCATATTCCAGAAACAGGAGGGTTGTTGGTCGGTACATACATTTTACTGGTTACTGATTTGGAATAGTGTGACCTTAGGAATAAATTGACCTCGGTTCTTATTGTGAGAAAGAAATTATTGGTAATGTATGGAGAATTTATATAAAAGGCCAATACCTCTACCTAACTCCAACAACCTGCCTTAGAGTTTAAAGAATTTCTTTTTCTATGACGTCAAAGATTATGGTCTTAAATCTCAGACCAGGATTTATTTGAATGTTTTTCTTTCTTGCCTGTAAAGACAGCAACTCGTGGCTCTCGATCTGATTCAACAAATTACACATACAATGCTGTTGTCAAATGATTATATGTGTCATCACTCACTAGTTTAGGTGATTTGACGTCTTTGATGTGTTAATAAATGTCAGGAACGATGTTATTCCAATTCTGCGTCATCGTGAAAGTGTTGTGAACATCTATCCAGTTGTCCAGGGTGAAGGTCACAGGTGTTTTGTGTGTGTGTGTGTGTGTGTGTGTGTGTGTGTGTTTGGAGAAAGAGAAAATTTAAAGGATTACTCCCACTCTGAGTCCTGCAGGAATCTGTTGAGAGAGTTTTGGGCGATGGGAGTTGGCAGTGGCATGTATCAGAAGTGGAGGTGTATTCGCTGTTTTGCGTCATCACAACACCAGTCAGGTTGTTGTGGAGTTGCTGGACTGTTACACACCACGATAGCAAGATCCCATCTGTGTCACAGTACTGATCAATATTACTCTTGACATTTCAGGCTTCAAAACTCTCTCTGGACTGCCCTCTGGTCGAGGTAACAGGGGATGGGGGAGTTTGTTTGATTGTTTTTGTTGCTAACAGTCTGATAAGAAGATCTATAGCCTAGAGATGTGCAAAGGTAAAAAAATAATCCACAAACATCTCTGTGGATGATTTTTTAAAGGTTCAGTTGGTAGGATAGACTGGCATCTACTGGTGACGTTACAGATTACAACCTGCTGATAGTCCCTGCCTCACCCTGCCCTTGACAACTTGCTATTGTCTAATGATAAAACACCACCTTTAATTTCAGTTCTCTCTACTATGATGTGAAAATGTCGGACTGAATTATGTTTTTGGGGGAATAAAACATGTTTTCTCCAATTAGTATTTAGTATAACTCTCTTCAGAGATTTCTGAAGTACAATAAAAGTGGATTCGTATCAACACGTTGCTTAAGTAGAAGAAAAAGAGCCATATATACATATGGTATATTTTGTATGATCAGGTCTTACAAAGTCTTCACTGTCTCATTCAGTCTACTGTTAGTGTCAAGAAATTCTATTCATTACACTGTAGATTATAAATAGTAAAGGACCAAGCGTAGGACCTTGTGGTACGCCTCTAGTTATACTTGTAGGCTATAGTTTACATTTATACTTAGCTATATCTGTGTATATATTGATTCAGTGTATAATTATACTCTACACTAACTTTTGCTGGTCTAAGAAAGCAGTTTGCAACTTATGCACACCCACAGAACACTTTATTAGGGACATGCCTACATACGCATGTTTACTCAATTATCCACAACCCATCAATCGTGTGGCAGGAGTGATGTGTAAAAACCTGCAGATACAGTTCAGAAGCTTCAATTAAAGTTGCCACCAAACAACGGTATGAAGAAAAATGTGATCTCAGTTCGTTTAACTGTAGTGTCACTGTCAGAAGAAGTGGTTTACGTTTTAATAAAACTAATAAACTCCTGAGATTTTTCTCTTCAAATTGACAGAAATGCTATGGTAACACAGATAACCACTAGTTAGAACTGAGATAAGCAGAAAGGCATCTCAGAATGAATAAGATCTCCAACGTTGCTGATGACGTGCTAGAAGAGCAGAAGACCACAAACATAGATGTGAGGCTGCAGTGAGCACAGGCTGGAGCAGCGTAGCATCTGATGATGAAGATCCCAAATTTAGTTTCCATGAGTCCATGGATCCAACCTGCCTTTTGTCAACAGTCCAACCTACTGCTGCTCAATATTTTCTTTGGCAACTTAATACCAATCAATCATGGTTTATCAGAGCATTACTGTGCATAACTTTACCATCAGCTCAACTACTTCCAGTAAATCTTGTTCAAATTCTGACCCTTCCCTTTCTTTGTAAGTGTAAAAGTAAAAGTAAGTAAAACAAAAAGTAGGCAAAAGGCCAATGACTGTGTAGAAAGTTGAAAAGATTGTACTTTGATCTTGTGTAGTAATAGTGAAAGCACTCGATGTCTTTCGTTGGGATTTCACACACCACCACAGACAGAGAGTCAGAGGCTCCATTCACTCAGGTCTTGTATTAGTGGCTGGTGTGAGTGCCTGTGAGGAGTCTATGTGTGAGACTGCACGTATGCTGATCACAGCTGGCAGACAGGAGGAGCTGAGGCTGTCTGCATGTGACTGTGGATATAGAAGAAACTGTGTGTGGGTGATACATTAGTTGTCTTCTGGAGATTATACATAAAAGTGCTAGATTTGAGTTTTGCAAAGCTGTGCATTTTGTTTGTGACTCACATAACATTGCACTTGTGTGTCAGTGGAGTGGGTGTGAGTGTCTGTGTGTGTGTGTGTGTGTGTGTGTGTGTGTGTGTGTGCGTGCGTGCGTGTGCGTGTGCATGTGAGTGTGGAGCATGGTGCAGAGTCACGTTTACCTCAGCTTTATGGAGACGGCAGATTGTGTGACATCACCGCCCTCCTGACACGTTTTCCACTGCCCTGCCCAAATGTCCACTCACATGACACACACACACACTTTGAAAGATGAGACTAGTGATATTCTTTATTCTATTGCCAGCACAGCCCACTGAAAACACAACAATGATTTTTTTAAAATTAAAAACAAGTACTTTTTATTGTATCTGTATTCATCTGTGTCACTGAACCATTAATTTCTTTACAATTAATATTTACAATTAAAGTATATTAATAACCCACATCATTACATCATTATTTAGACCCACACACACCACTCAACTGTGGTTAGTATGTGGGCTCTGTTTGAGTCTAGTATAGTATATATATATATATATATATATATATATATATATATATATATATATATATATATATATATATATGTCTATATCATTTTTTAGAATTGAAATGATATAGTTTTGACCTAAATTATGAACTAATGTGTTGTGTCTATTATCATTTTATGTTGTGTTGAGGCCAAAACACAAAGCAAAGATGCAAATGGCTGCAAATTTGTATCTCTTGGTATCTATCTCCAAACCAGAGGTAGAGACGTTTGTGCTGCAGAAGCCTATCAGCACTTAACTTCTGCTGATGAGCAAGAAACAGGAAGTAGAGAATGAACTTATCGTGGCCGTCAGTGGACACCTGGTGATGTCTGATACAAATTCTGTACTTTATAGAGACAAAACACAAAAGGAGAGGAGTTGGAGAAAAGTCAGAGAAACATTAGGACTACTGGGTGAGTTCTGAACATCTGGATCTGTTACTTGATTCCATCTGTTTGTCACGGTTACGGTTGTTTTCTAAAACGATGACACCCACTGGCTGTTAAGAAGCACAAAAGTAAATTAATAAATGTGGTTTAAATTTTAATCATAAGGAAAATGTGCCAAAATTACCAATACCAATCTTGATTTTACTTCTTGGTCCAATAATAACCAGGAAATAAATCGTAGTTAGTCATGTTACAGTTGTGTAAGAAAAACAGTAAAACTGTATAAATGAAAATGAATTTACAGTCAGCTTTCAGGAAGAAATACTGCCATTGACTGATGAGGGCAAATATTTGCAGATTGCAAATACTCCAACAACCGTACTTTCGTTCAAGGGGGGAAAAAACACCTTGTATTTGTTTGGAACAGACCTCCTGGGTTAGCTACCCCCAAAAAGGTCAAAAAGTCAAGTCCATAAACATCACTGATGACTGTAATGATTGCTGTGTGTCGAGAACTAATGGACTTTGGCTGGTGTTAGTGTGAATATTATGGCAGGCAGGATGCAGGATGATATCTGTATTTATTTTATTTTATTTTTTGATTATTCCAGTTACCCACATGGGACCAGTCACACAATGTTATTATTCCTAACATGACAAAAAATATTTCCGCCTACATGTAGTAAAGTGCCATTTTAGTGCTTCCTGCCTGCAGCCAGAAACGAACGCAGATGTTACGTATTGCTTATTTTGCGAGGACACGGGAGACGGGAATGCTAAGCTAGGTCACAACTAATAATATACGCAGCTTATTTATTAATGTAACTTTTTATATCATATATTTATGAGCCCTTTTTAAAAAATGTATTTCAGTCTTCGGTGGGAACGAATGAGTCTCACAAACACAGGGTCCGGTTTTGGTCTTTTAATGGAATTGCTGACAACAGGAAAATTACAGAGTAAACGTCAGCTTCATCCTGTTTTACACACACAGGCATAAAGTGGAAAACCTGAACAGCTCCACAGAAAAACTCAACTCTTCCATATATTCCTATGTCACTGTATATATTCCCTTATGGCTTTCTCATCATATGTTATGCAATAAAGCTATTTTAGCAGCCTGTAATATACCACCTTAAAATGCCGCGAGCCCTCTGACCCCAAAAACTTGTTTTAACCTACACAATGTCTAAACTTACTCCACGCCATCACAGTCAATCACTGCGCAGGCGGTTAAACTTCCCGACTCGCAGGCCGTGTTTGACAGGACGTGTGATTGCAGTGTCCCGTCTCGTTTTCCCCAACATGAGACGTCTCAAGGATCCTCTCGGTGGGAACGTACGTCGTTTATCCGCTGTTTGTTTCCAAAGTTTAAAACTGTGATCACTGGAGGTAAATGATGTTTATGTTCATGGCAACCAAAATGCCTCCTGTGGTGTGCGTATTATGACAACCACTGCCTGTTTTATGTCAGTATACATTGAAGGCAAATCAAAAATGACATCAAAGATCCTTGTGCGTTCCCCACTGTGTATATTTGTACTCTCCGGTCTGACGTTGTGTGTAGGTGTGTGAGGCTTTGCCGTAGATCAGTATAATTGCGCTGTGGATTATAGAGGCCCTGCCTCCTCTGTAAGGTACAGTACCTCAGTCTTGCTCAAGCACTGATGACTCACTGCCGTATTCCTGCATCATGCAGTGAAAACCACCTGACAGCAGATAAATACACGACGTGAGGCCTGAAAGAACAGCTGAACTGGGCCAAAGAGCAAAAGGGCTCCTGAAGGGTGATAAAAAATTAAATGACAATGAGAACTGTTGCGATTTTGCAGAAAATATTTAGATAAAATCATAATCATTCATTGCAGTGACTTGAATATGATAAATATATGGACCTGTTGGAGAAAAAAGAAGAAAACTAGTCCCTTTCTCTTTTGCAACTGTTATGTGATGTGTATACTAATATTAAGGGGAAAAAAGCATATTATCAGAAACAAAAGAAGAAGGGACTAGACATGAAGATGATAACCATTACCACCTGCTAGCACCAGTACAGAACTGGTATATCATAGAATAAAGACTGGATAAAGGGGAAACAGGCTGGACTACAACGTATTTAAGAAAAGTCCACCTACCGGTATGTTTGAATTTTACCAACATGTTTTATCTTGTTCTTGCACCAAACCCTAAAAATGAAACTACTTCTTTAACCTTTCCACACCCAATGGCCTGTGGATGGACTGATGTTGTCTTTTAGTTATAGTCTTAGTTGGTTTAGTTATAGTTTTATAGTTGACAGTTAATACACAGTATACATATGGTTTCCATGTGGCATACCGTGTTAACTCTTCTCCAAAATTCATCTACTCAGTCAATTTTACAGAAACCATTAGCACAATAGTAAAAGTCATTCTGATTTACTAGCATTGCAAATCACAATGGACGCTGTCTTACTTGCAGGCTTCAATACAATCGTTGCTGTTTTCGGTTGACCTTCTCAGAGGCGACCTGAGGGACTTTAAAATTAGCATCTCTTTGATTGCAGAATAATTCTCAGTAATCCAAAGTGATGATTTAAACACTGTCTATCCTCATAAAATAAAATAACAGTGGGTTCAGTTTGACCTAGTTCCAATATTCATCAGACATGGCCCAGAGATAAGGTCAATTTCTACACCCAATTAGCAGGAAATACACCCGAACGCTACGTCGTTACAGGAACAACTTTCTTTACTGGAATAGTTGTTGATTCACAATCACGTACAACTAATTATTTCACACATGAGCAGGTTTTTGAACTGAACATTCAGGTTTAGTGTCATTAATTTTGGCAAATGTATCCAGTCAATAAAGTAGAAGTAGAAAGGAAGTGTTGCCAGAAAGTAGTTCGGACGTGTCACGACGCTCTGAAAGTAGCCGCTGAAATTGTTCTTAAAATGTTTGATGTAATAGTGGTAGCACATGTTGGGAGGTAACATGAGAACCTGCAGCAGAAACTTTGCACAGTGTGCAGCCAGTGTCTGTACTGTAAAGGGAAGTTGAGCCCCAACTGCTCACTCACTCTACATCAGAAGCGTATCAATTAGAAGCTAGCAGTTGAGAAGCAGCAGAGCAACTGAAAGGCCTTGAAACCAATCTCTTGCTCTTTGGTTATCTCAGTGTCACAGCCCAAACTGCTGTCAGCTGACAGATAACTACTGTGCAAACTGTTCTGTATATCTGCAACGGGGCAGTCAGCGATAGTTGGTGCAGACAATGTATCAAAGTGTATCACTTATTGCTAAGTGACAAGTTACAGTCTTGTACCTTTGGATCATTCAATCGTAGTCAAAACAGAGTTCAGAGTTCAGTATATTCACCCTCTTATCCAGACTGGGTTACTGATGACTTTACACCACACTACATCTCACAGAACTTCTTGAATTTTAGGTATAGAAGGACTGCATTCTTTTTTCTTTTCTTTCTTTCTTTTTTTTTTTTTTTTGCATCACGAAAACCTCATTTGTGCCTTTAGGGATCGTTTAATATTGCTCAGATTATGTAGTTAAGAGAACCCCAACCGGTCTGACTACATCAGAAATCAGAAGTGTTCATTCATAATGTTGCCCTCAGCTGTTCACATGAAAAAAAAAGCGTTTAAATGAAGAGTAGGTAAATTCACATTGGCTACTCATCAAAACAGCCAATTGAAGATACACTGTGGAGTTTTTGACCATTGGAGCTACAGTGCAATGTTTTTATCCAGTTACAGTTGCATGTTCCTGACTATGTACCTGTCATTTAGGGTGGATTTTGCAGTATGCTTCCCTGTGTTCTCTGGGACTGGGCTCACTAGTGCTAATTAAAAGATTACCAGAGGAAGGAGAAGGATTCAGCCTACACTTCAAACACCGTCAGACTATGTCAACTTCTGGGAGAGCTGACAAAGCATGCTTGTAAGTAATGTCTACAGTAAATGAGAACAAGTGGATGAATGTCGTCAAGAGAGGATTACTGCAACACAGGTTTGTGTTCACAGTTATTACTTCTTCACACTGGACTGACGTTGTATGGATTTGTGAATCACTGTTGCCTACTGAGGTACTAACTGGTATTACTTCAATAGATGTCACAAAATATCAAAGTCTTTGATTTAATGCCAAAACTATTCTTTATTTGCTGTTTAAGGTTCATTTTTAAACATTTTCATCTTACAGCCACAAAATCTTAGCCAGGCTAGTGCCGCCAAGTGCTTCCACTCAATTTCTCATTGAGCTTCAACACTTGGTCAAGTAGATATTTGTAGGATTCGGTTTGCACCAACTCTGAGCTGTTCAGGCCAATCAACGAACAGAGGGAGGGCTGAGAGCGATGATGTTGAACTCAAGTGTTCAAGCTTAAGTTTCCAGTGTAGCAAGAGCAGCACTGAACGAAGCTGACAAGATGGATATAGGCAAAGCTATATGTTCTGTGCTGGCAACGATTCCTGAAATTGAGGAGTTAAAGCCAGTCAGAATCGACAATGCTCGTTAACACACGTTTTCGACTTATGCTGAACTGACATAACATACGTCACGACCAAGCAGTAGTGATTGGTTGAGGCACAAAATATCTGTCCACCTCTATGAAGGTGGGCAGATATGAAGATATGAAGGTGGGAACATATGTCAGTGGAGCCAGACCGGTTTCAGACACTTTGCACAAAGTGAAACAATGTGAAAGCATCTGACGCATCAGGCAAACCAAATCTTCCTTTAGGATCAAATTCTCACCTTCTATAGACTTGAAAAAGTCTGTTGTTTTGTCTATGCTTGGACATGTATGGATTAATAGCAGTTTTACTCCAATGGCAACTCAGTCAAGCCAGAAAATCTCAGAAACTTTGCATGTTCACAATGTTAAATATGCCATTAGGAGAGTTATTACCAACTATTAGCTATGCATTTTTGGAAAAAGGTTAGTACTAAGTGATTATATGGGTCAGTAGTGAAGGCATTTCAGTGAACATTTAGTTATTTATCTCAGCAGTTTCAGAGACTGGTTGAGTGTTTTTTCTCTATGTTATTAATCTAGTTTAGCATTGAGCGTCAAACTTGAGCAAGATACTAGCTAAACTTTGTATGTACTTTGTGTATGAAATGAGGACAGTGTGGTCATTTCTAACTATATCTATCTTTATTTTTATTTATTTATTTTTTTTTTACCACACATGTGGGTAGACACCGATGAACTCTGAAATACTTTGCCACCATCTGGCATATCACTTGTCCTCTTGCTTTCCATTACAAAATCTAATTGCAGCTGCTTTGCCTTTGTAGAAATGAAAGAATACACTCTAAGTCTTGAGTGATTCAGCGGAACAACTTCATAAAAACAGTGTCCTCAACAGCCCCTGATGAAGTCACAGAGAGTTATTACCAGACTCTGAGTCTATCTGGAGAACATGTGAATTTAGCAACCAAACAACCAAACAACTTTTTTGGGTAATTTAAGATACCAGAGCAAATCAGAGAATAAAAAAGTTTTCCTGCCGTGACCCTTTACAAGATAAGCAGTATAGCTAATGTATGGATTGATGTTTTCATCATCCTTAAACTGAAAAAAGTAATTTGATGAACAAAAGCAGGATCGTGACTCTATGCTAAATAGCATGCTAACAGATCAGCAATAAAACTTAATAATAACTGTGATTTCTTCACAGCCATTTGATTTACTGTTCAAAAAATTAAATATCAATTAGTGACCTTTGAGTTTTTTGCCTATTGTTTAATAAGAAGCAGCGTTTTGAAGAGAAAAATGTCAAACCATTCCAGGCGATGGGCATGTTTCAGTGTATCTGTTTCTGTAAATTAAAGTCATGTTTTACTGTTGTGGAAAAAAATAATCACTTATTTCAGTTCCCATTTTTCCATCAGGAACCATGAGCCAGATTTGGCCCCATGTGAGTTTCCACAATCACAGCAATAAGTCATCTATCTCCAGTCACTTGACCTGCCCAATGCTTCAGTTAGTGGTTTTCAGTTTATACAAAACGTGCCTTTAGACACACAGGATAAGAGTCCAAAGCACCACTTAAAGGATGCTAAGTTATTTCTTTGGCCTAGAAAATGACATAACTCCTTCAGTCTCTCATTATGTGCGACCCAAAGTGTCTGTGAGAGAGGAGCAGGTCTGTGAGGAGAGATCATTCGCCGGTATGTGGCACAGTTTTTGTTTGGCCTGACACACATCAGCTGCCGGCAGGACGCCGTGACATAACTCGTGCCAGGTGACATTCTGGTATTTGTTATTTATATAGTGATAAAACCAAAGAGTGACTTGATAACAGAAAGGCACAGGGACCCAAACAAACACAGAGAAGGAATGTGATTTAATAATTCAGGCAGGTAAGTTTGGAAAACCCTTGATCGACCTTATAAAGTCACAGAGAGGGTGAAGGAGGCAGCAGATAAAACTGTCCTGTCAGTTTTATGTGTGATCCACTGAGTCGGTATCAGTATCAGTGCTTCAGTAAAGCTGGAAGACTTTAAGTCAAGGATTCAAACTTCCAGAATGTTGGATCCCGCAGTTTCCCAGGATGCAGCTCAATAAGTAGGTTTCCAAATGTTATATTCCCATCATGTTTTTTCCATTAAATTCTACATTTTCCAGCATTTGACTCAAGCTCTTTACATCTTAATGGTTGCATCTTGGCTTAATGGAAGCAAATCAGACAATCAGTGTTACCAGATGTTATTCCAACGAACCAACAATGAACCAATGATCTGTGATCAATGAGCTGATCTTCATCAGAAGAATGAACCTTCAAAGTTACTGCATCATAAAAGGTGTCTTTTCTTCTGTTTGAGACTTAGTAAAAAAATGGTATATTGATATAAAATTTTTGAGCCAACATCCATAATGTCTGTATAACATTATGTCATCTGATGTAATGAATCGGCAAAAATGTGATCACATCCTGTTGAACACAGCGGAAAAATTATGGATAAAACTTTAATAAGTGGTTAAAATATAACAAAAGCAACAACTGCAGACAGACCACACAAGGCCTACAGACACACTGATTGGTTTAATGATTATGAGTAATGATTAAGACAGAGTCAATGACAGGACGTGGTGAAGCTCGTGACGGAAAGACACCTTCTGACATCCGGGAACAAGATGACCCAGAGCACTGGAGCCTGGAAAATAGAAGTCGCAATGTTGAAGTCACTTGAGGACTTATTACTCATAGAATGAGTGGAAGGATTTGGTTCAAATGGTCAATGCAACATCTGCTTCGTAGGCAGCTTTGCCTACAAAATAGTTACAATTCTTTTCGATAAATTGTTGGTGGTTGGCCACCTGGACAGCTGAATGCTCATGGCCCACCATGTTGGCATTTATGTCGTGCAGATGTTTGCTGGTTGTTTGAATCCTGACCAGGTCAAGCTTTCCTGCATGTCTTTCTTCCATTTCCTGTCTCTCTATAATATATATATATATATATATATATATATATATATATATATAACTGGTTGGTGGTTTATAGTGGTTTATAATTCCCTTTTTTAACCAGATGATAAATGAACCAATAGTTTTTCGTCTGGTGACCAAACCCCTCCATCATTCATTAACTCAGTCATACGACCTTCACTGCTAACGTAGCTGGTGTCCTGATCCTGTCCTGATCATACATTTGTTCCTGCTTCATTCTCATCATCCCATGTTCCACATTACACTTGTTTGTTCTTTAATGTAATGATTGACTTTCTCTTTCACTATTGGGTCATCACAGTTTGGTCAAGGACATGGTGACATGGAGGAGAGTGGGCCTAGAGTTTATTTCATGACAAGATTTCTAGTTTGTATTGTTCTGTTTTTTTAATCCTTCTTTTGAATGCATGCACACACACATCTTAAATCATACTCTATACTCCGCCATGCTACAGTTAAGAGTTCTTTATTTTACAAAGTGAAGGACATTGTCAAACAGTTACAGTTTAACTACAGTTTAGGCCTTTCCTACTATTAAGTCATGTTTAAGGAGCAGTGGAAAAGACGAGATAAATAAGTCTTTGGTGACAGATATTAACTTACAAACATAATTTAAATACATAACTTTTTAAATAGTTTGGATGAACACACACACACACACACACACACACACACACATATATATATATATATATATATACAGTATATATATAAAACATTTACAAGATGCACCTCATTCAGGTTTCACAAGTTCATTACAATGAGTGAATGACGAAACTATCCACACACAGGCTTGCATTAAAGTGCTTTTCTGTGACCCTAAAGCAGATCATGTGACTTTCCAAAGGAATAATAAGCAAAAATTAAACCTACTGAGATCCTCCTATATATCATACAAAACTAACAGGAATATTTTTACACTCTAACTCTGCACTCATTCCCACTGTACAGCATGTATCTTTGCATTAAAAAATAATAATTATAATAAGCCAGGAAGAAAGCCCAACATGTTTCCATGGGGAGGTATTTAGTGGTTGCGCACAGTTTGCTCACACAACTTGACAGTGACGCAATGCCCAACGTCATAAAAATAACACACACAAAAAAAAAACAGGTCCAGAGCACAGATCAAACACAGGAGATAAGGCTGCATACTTGAGCTCCAACACATACGCAAGCTGAACAATATGTGTGAAATTTCTTTTTTGAAAAAGAAGAGAGATCCACCAGGGTTTTTCAGCGTTTGAAAAAGCTTTTTAATGATTTGTCACGAGACATTGATTAGCTCCATTACAGCTGAGAGAATGGCATGTTTCGCCTCAGCAAGCCTTTGAACAGATTAGACTTAGGGCTAAAGAAATGATTATTACCCTGTGACCTCCAGACTCCTATGATTACAGATGAGAAGAGAGAAAAAGTAAGAGGAGAGAAGAGAAGCAGGATGCAAACTGTTGAAGAAGAAGAAGAATAATCAGCAGAAACACTGATTGAGATGTAAAAAGACACATTAATATATGAAGTCAAGTATTGCCAGGTATTTGGTGAGTTTGGTGAGTGAAACTAATGCTCTTAATTAATTAATAAAAAGCTTCGACTTTTGTGAAATTATATGTAAAATAATAATAATAAAGATAATACTAATATGACTGAACCATTGATAATATAAATGACTGGGCAACATAAATAAATCAGATCATGGGACAAAAGTGTGGCTTTTATTTCTACCATGAAACACTAAACATGTTAAGATCAGCCGAGAGTCACATGATATAAAATAAAGTTCTGGAACAGAAGTTTAGAAGTATGTAAATAATATGTAATATAAGTACATTTCTCACCAAAAATATGGGTTTCAAAGTTTTGGTTGTTTTAAAGTTTAAGACCTGAGCTCGGTTATTCTTAGTTCATCATCCGCCCACCATTTCAGAGACAGACATAAATAGACAAAAAGGAAATGTCAGGGCATGTATTTTTGATGGCGCTACGTTATTTTGTGAACATATTTGAAATCGGGCTGTGTCTACACCTAACATTTTGGTCACTGTGGCCTCTCATTAGAAACCCGCCTTGTAACAGTTGAGCTTTCAGCCGTCGCCTTGGGACTGTACTTAACCCATTTAACACACTATATGTGAACAATGAGCATGCCTGCTGCTGCCATCAACATCTTGACTATTGTACAAGTTGTTGGCAGGTATAAAGAGTAAATTTAAGGAAGAGCTGACCTTTTTATTTTGTGTACTACTAAAATAAGTGTCTTTGCCCATTTTTGAAGACTCGTTAAGACTTTATATTGAGAAACAAGGCTTTTAGTTTTTCTAAATTGTAGCAAATGAAAGTCCAGAGCATTGAATGTCTTGTAACTACCAACCAAACACCTGGTTTTAATAGAAGAATTAAAATATGATATATTTTTTCTATTCTCTTAGTCCATTTCGTGAACCAATTGGTCCCTTAGTGTTAAGTATCAGTTCAAAGTATGTTGCTTTAAAAAAAAAAGTGGATTCAAAGGACCGGTTCAACAAAATTACAAAAGGAACAATGATTTCCTGATGAATATAAATATAAATACATTTAAATATCTGTAAATGAGATTTCCAATTCAACTCCAATTCCAAGGGAAATGAATGACATTTTTCATTTATCTCCAGAGATTTCAAGAGTCTGTTACTGTTACTGAAAAAAATACAAGAGAAATGATTGAGTGTTGTTTTCTTTTTTTGTGTTTTTGATGAACCGACCCTTTGTCTGCATGTCTCCAAATGTGTGGAAGCCACATGCCTTACTCTTTATATTTATGTTTTAGTATTGAGTGTGCAGACCATAGGAGGCTCAGGGCCCCCTTCCCTGCTGTGGTGGTGCATATGACTGAAGCGATTAAGCCAGGTTTATTAAACTGCTGTCAACCCAAAGTCCTGACTTGCAGCGGGAACTTATGAATCACGTGAAAGGGCTCATATTTCAGACTTGGCCTCTAGCAGGGAAAATGCCAACACTGGTGTGAAAGAGTGCTGATCCATGGCTCCCAGGTTCACTTTGCCACCTACTGTGTCGGCCAGCCGGCCACTATAACGCAACAGAGAAACCAATCCTTTTCTTAGAGTCTTTCCAAAGCACTGCCGTCTGAACCTTCTTCATTTTTTTCCTCAGTGTGGCGTTTATGTGGTTAAGTCCTGACTCAGAATGCTCTTAAACTCGGGTACAACCCAAGTGCCATGGCTGGTTTCAAATGTAAACTGTGGTCCCAAAACACAAAGTTCTGCTGAGTGATGTATTCCCAGTTAAGCTGAGAGCTCATGGACTTTTCTGTGGATGTCGGGTTCATGAAATTGCATATAGACTTGGACTTGCATGCAATGACCTGGGAGATCCAATGTTGACAAAAATGGAGGAGGGGGCACAAAGAAGAGGTAAAAGGGTTCATTGGGTCATTTATGAGGTCTTTGGGAATACATTGGTTTTGACAAGGCTCCAGCTCAGAGTGCAGGTTGAAATCCACATTAGGGGCTTAGGTGTTTGATCAATGAGCCGCAGGATATCCAACACTGGGGAGGTCAGTTGGCAAACAGGACCAGGCCGCTGGACGGTGTTGAAGACTAGCCTTCATTCTTACATTAACAGGATTAAGACGTCAACCGAAGGCCTCTTGGCTTCTTGGGAGAATGGAAAAAAAGACTTCAATGTCTTTCAAATGTTCTCAGGAAAGGTGGGAGATCTCAAATTAGAGGGTTTCATGAAGGACTCAGTCTGTTGTGATCTTGAATTTCAATCTATCAATCAGCAAAAAAAGTAACCTTAACCCAAGCTCGACTTTCGGTCATTTAAGAGAAGTACAATTGTCATTTTGAGATGGATAAACAAATGTTGTGGACTACATCAAACTCTAATGCAAAGACTACCAGTAATACTTAAAGAGATAAATAAGTGGAGATATAGATAGACTTGCTGTAGGTGTCTAGAGGTGTTCAACTCATCCATAACTATGAGGGCTTCTCGGATTGATGGGGGATGAGTCTTCTCTACCACTCTGACCAATGAGCTGGTAAAGACGGTGGCTGAGGTTCTGTACTTGACAGGTTCCCAGGACGCAACCCACTCTCATCAGCTGGGCGTGATTGTAGTGGTGACCACCTCTCGAACCAGATCGGACATGACGACGAACTCTCTGCACCTTCTCCTTGAGCTGCAAAACTTTGGTTAGCCACTGCATTCTCGGTGACGCTGTTCTCACACCAGAGGCCAGACCGTGTTTGAGGAAACCTTGCAGCCATTTAGGGGAATGGCTCGGGGCTGAAGAGGTGGCAGCGATGGTAGGTTGACTCTCTGATGCCAAAACTTTGTCCTCTTTTTGGCTGATGAGGTTGCTGAGGAGGTCCAAACTGAGGAAGAGAAAATACAAATCAATTAAAAGACTGTGTTGATTGTCAAACATTGCTGTCTCTAGACAAACATGATGTCAGCACAACTTCAAAATAGTTTAGTTACTAGTTCATGCAGAAAGTCCTAGTCCATAAACAACCACTGTGGTCACTTTTCCAACTTTTAAATGCAATCAATCATAGTTATTGTGATGGTGATGCTTCCAACTGTTGTTGTGACATTTTAGTTTGGACCACAGTGGACAGACCTTTGTCATTGCTTGCTACTGTGGCTAATAAAAGTGTCAAAAAAACTCAATGGCTAAATAATTCTTGCATGTATGGATGGATGATGTTAGAAAATGTTCCTGGCAGCTCTGTTACTACAACAACTAATGTTGTAAGGGCACCGGTAATTCCTCAGAAATCCTATTAGCTGTACAAAGCAGCTTTGATAAACAAATCATTTTTGCCTGTTTTCTGAGCGCAGGGCAGCTCTGCACACTCACTGTTCACACAGACACCACGCTCATCTCTAATGCACGACATAAAAGTTAATGATTTTATACCTGTTGCCTAACACAACATGTGGCTCAGCACCTGCCCCACTTATTACATTATACAATCAAATCCTGCACATCACCGCATTTTAATGGCCAACTGACTTTCGGCAAACAGTAGCTATGGGATCACAAGGCCTCAGTGGAGCTGATGGGCTCCATGGGAGAACATTAGCTGGGAAATAAACAAAACTAGAAACAAAAGACAAGAGTTTTCAGAGATATTAACTTTTCAGTAGATAGATATTCCAGTGAAAACTGTGAGGTTTGTGGATTGCCAACCACAAGCATGTTATTGCTTCTGGAAAGATGAGACGCCGCGAAAAGCTCAGGTGTCAATGTTTCATTTCTTTGGGTTCCAAAGACCAAATTTAATTTGCCTAAATTGAATTGGCACAGAGGCAAACTAAAACTATCACTTAAGTTAACTAGAGTTAAACCAAAAAATGTGGGTTTTTTATAGCTTGGATAAACAGACTCATTTCTGAGACTCCACATTAGAATAAATGACCTGTTAAGATGAATATGCTCTGCAGTGCAGTGGACCAGCAGGGACAGGCCGTTCAGCAAACACAGCGGCAACTGACTCACCATCTGTTCACTGTTTGACAAAGACAGTTGCCTCTCTCAACATGACCCAGCAGCTCCTTGCTGAACTGTCACTGCTGTGTTTGTGCTGCCCTATGACTCAAACCTCCAAGTATTAACCCATCACCACTGCTGGGGGCCAGAAGAAGTAAATACACAAACACTGTTGCACCTGGCAATGAATTAATGGAATGACAATGTGCTTCTTCTTTTGCGAAGAGGTTTAAATACAGCGTGAAGACAAATATATCTGACTTGTTTGCTTTTCTGAGTCAAAGGAAAAAATTCTTTCACAGTAGCAGATTTGGAAATAATTTACCCTTGTTCCTGGAGACAGAAGCCACAGTTGATTTAATTATAAAAAGTGTGTTCCACTTATAAATTGCTGACTTGTACTCGCTCTTAAAGTTTGAGACATGAGAAAACTCTCAGAGTGTGTTGCGAGTCTGGGATTCCTTCCTGAGATGTGAAGATAGTCGGTTTATCCAGCTGGTTTTGCTGCAGGCTCGCTGCTGCCAGGTCTGGTAGCCTGCAGACGACCTGGTGTTCAACAGTGGCTAAATAAACAGCTGTGAGACGCCAGGCCACAGTCAGAGGCAAGGACTATTTCCAGGCTCGATGTGCTATGGTGCCACATCATCAAGTCACACCCACCTGGTCTGTGGAGTGAAAGTTGACATTTGACTACACAGAAAAGCCATGCCCCGAATTGCTTGATCTATGTTCCATATGACTGTAATATAAAAATAGCTGTTACGTAGCCCTGTCTTAACCGGTCCACATTTTAATCAGCTCCAATTCACCACAGTAATAATATCTGGAGTGACTGGCAGACAAAGGCACCATAATTGTGCCACAGCAACCATTACAAAGAAGAATGGCTCCTTGAAGAGTTAAGATAAAGGGGAATTTTGCCATTAAGAGCCTAATCCCCCCATTGAACAGTGAGCTCAGTGATTGGCAGACGATCAAAGATTTCCAAGTTTTCGACACCTGGCATGGTCTTAGAGTAGCTTTAAGGCTTTAACCAAACATTTCCTTTTGACTAAAAAGTGACTTCAATCTTTTTTACAGTACAATAAAAATGGAGAGAAAATCCTCTTTCACTTCCTTGTTTGGTTTTTCTTCGGATTTAACTGCAAAGCAGCCAGCAATGCTACTTTTAAGGAGTGGAATGAAAGTGGACATCTTGACATTTACATCAGCTGCCATAAGACTAACCTAAACCCTAACTTAATCCTCGCGGTATGTCTTCTCAAACCCTAAACTCCAACCACAACTTTATAAAGGATTTTGAAGCCTAACGATAACCCTAACCCTACAGAGGGCGCACTCTCAAACCCTGAACCCAGACCAATCACCTGCAGAGATTGAACCCTACTTCCCTTTACCCTAGTGCCATGTTGCTGATATACAACATGGTTACCAGAGAGGCTGAAGCTTACTGAAGACAGCCTTAATCAGTGCTAAATATGGTACATTCATAATCTTCCAGTAGGTAACAGTGGTAAGATTGTTGTTAGCAAAGAAACAGGGCATAAGCACAGCATTGGTCATTTATTTCCCCATGAAACACGGATCTGATTGTTCAGGGTCAGTTTTGCTTTCATAACTTTCTCTGTGGTATGTGATTTACTTTACGCAAGTAAAAGTGGACATTGAGCACACTTAGTACACTCAGTAAATTACACGGATTGAGAGGACGCTAAGTTATAAAAACTATATGATTGCTCCAAAACCGCAAAATCATTGTGACGCAAGTAGACACAACACTTCAATCAGCATCAAACAACAGCAGTCCATATTTGTTTTCTTCAGACCTTTTAATCAACACTGCCACTATACAGTAAGCTGCTCCTCTTTTGCACATAAATAGTACACATGCACATTCATGCCTCCACAACGGTGTGGCTTTCTGTGTGGAGCGGAAACCTGCTCTTTAAAGATGTGGAGGATGGAATTTAGGTCTTAGCCATTAATCCACAGAGGAATTCTCTGCCTCTTTGGTCGCAGAATTCACCCTCCTCAGCTTCAGCCTGTGTTTGGTCAAATTGGCCTGACTGTTTAAGGCTGTAAATATATATATCTGAGCCAAAAAAGAAGACATACGAGAAGAGACCGCACTGGAGATGTTTCGTAGAAAACGTAATCCTGCTTTGAATCATTCTGCAAGCATGAGCAGTTTTCTGAGAATGTATACACAAAGAAATAAGAGTATTACACTTGTTGTTCCCTGACAAGGTATAAATATGTCAGAATAGAGATAGCAAATCAAGCAGCCAACTGCATGTACGGGCTGGCTTAAAAAGCATACCCAAGGCAGGAAGTCATGTTGTATGAAGTGAATTCTGTCTGTTTTTGTTTTCTGTCTGGTAAATATTATCTTGAAGAGTGTGTACGTTGAATGTCTGAACCCAGTGCTGTTCAAATCAACACATACGAGAATGAGTTAAGGATTTAACCCATCGTTTGAGGCAAAACATGACTTTATTTGGCCTTGAGGAGTTTTACACCCGCAACATATACACACACAGAGCAATTCCTCATGTCATCATCATCATTCCCGGTCCAGTTGCAGCAACTTTGACCTCAAAGCAGCTTAACATCCCAAGCGTCTCAAAGCAATGAGCTGCTTCCCTTTTCTGGAATCTGTATTGCCCTAAGGCCATATTTAACTTGTTGTCTGGCTGTGGACCCCAGCTATTTCCCTTACAGAAAAACCTCAAGATGTTATGTAAAACGACAATGAAGGGTATGTGTTGTGTGTTAAGTGAGGAACATGCAATTTTTCCTTGTTTGGAAAGCGCCCATCAGGCTTTGTTACAGCTTCTTTGTGGGATTTTACAGTGTCCTTATCAGGACACATAGGGACAGCGTAGAAACAAACAACAGAACAGGGAAGGAATGACAGACATCTAGGACCAGACTCAGCTTCCAGAGGAAGAAAAAATGTTTGATGTTGTCAGCCTGGGAGGGTAACAGAACACGATGTGCTCTGTGGTGTTGAGACAGAGGTAGAATTTACTGTACTGGTCTGATAAAAGCCTGACAGGAGAACTCAAATCTATATGTGTAAAGTGAATGTGTAGGCTCATATATGACAAGGAGGATCAAGGAAGGTAATCTCTCCCCGAAATGTCAAGGTGATGTAGTGTATGTTTGTGACAGTCATAAAGATCTTCATAAAAATGACACTATCCAACCACATACCTTCAATCAAAGTATTTACATACTTAGCATACTCTGAACAGTGGGAAGAATCAGCTCCTGGTACACAATCTGAACGTCTTTTTTCTCTTCAGGTATCTAAATATGTCGTCCAGGTCTTTAATTTTCCTCATGGTGGAAAACCAGTGTGTGATCATGATGTTGTTGGATGACATTATACCTGCTTGGCGTCCAGCATCTGTTGCCAACACATCTCTAAAACTGAGAGATTTTGAGCCTTATCCTTTCGCATTTGGATCATTTTATCGGCGTGCGTGTGATGGAAAAGTAAAAAAAAAAAAAAAAAACTGTTGGCTCAAAATCCAAAATTGTTTTGGGAACATAAGTGGATGTCTAGATCTGACAGTCTAATTAAAGCTTGTCTTCCAAAAAAAAACACCACTATGTTGCTGTTTAAATTTCTCCCTATCTCAGATTGTATCTGCAGCGATGACCCATGCTGGTAAAATGGCTCTGACATTTCAAGCAGGAGATGGAAATGAAGGAGGATTACAGAGAGAGGCAGGTGTACTGAAGGAGACTGGTACAACACAAACAGAGAGCTGGCTTCCTGTCATTTTGGTTAGGTTTCAGCAGCAGGTGTTCACCTTTTGAACACACAAGTCAGATCACACATGCTTGTAAGAGATGGTCATTACATGGCTTAACCACCTGGAGAAAAACTCTACCCAGAGATGAGTTGTCCCTGTGGGATTTGACACATCACTAGATGTGTGTGTGTGTATATATGTATAAACCTGTTAATTTTTAAAATAACTTTGGAATATATTCTCTTGCCAACAACCTCTTCTTCCACCACAGAAAAAAAAATTTGATCAGTGTTCAGACTCTGGCTCGGTTGTTTCTGACATGGATGGATGCCTCTTAAAGCACAAGTGCGTTCCCAGTGGGAAGCAAATGAACGATCATGATCTTCTCGTTGTATTAGTGACCTCTACTGATTGAAAGTAGTCTAAGACGTGCACTACAGCATCCCTGGGACCTGGTTCAAGTTGCAATTTGGAAGAGCTATAGGCACGCAAATTGAAATTGGGCCAGAGTCATGTTTCACATGTGACTGTCAGTTGAACATTGAGTCATGCAGTCCTTTTGCATGCTCTTACAAGGAAGTATGAAGGAAGTTCTCTTGTATATGATCTCTTATATATATATATATATATATATATATATATATATATATATATATATATATAAGAAATCATAAGAGAGAGATATTTTTTGTTTGTTTGTTTGTTTTGTTTTTTCTATCACTTCAGTTGAACATTTCAAAATTAATGCAAGAGGAAACATGTCGGTGATCCAAATCTGGCTGAGAGCCATTGATCTCTTCCCACGTTCTTGTCATTTTATCTAGGGTAAATGATCAAAAATGGGTTAAAAATAGTTTCAAACTTTCCATATTACTGCTACCCTCAGACACCACCAGTTAGTTGGTATGTGATTACAAAGCAATATTCTTGTGATCACATTATGGCATCACTCAATCACAAGTTAAAGCAAAAACAGTATTATTGCTGTATTAAAAGGTCAGGGCCGACCGCCCTGGGTCAACATATCACACCACCGAGTCTCCCTCTGATCTACATCAGAGACGACACACAGCCAATAGCTGTGGATCCAACATTGACCAGAAGAGGGCATTCACACACTGACTCATCCACATTCCTCACTGAACCTCAACATTGCAACTCCACACATGTATTGCATCGCTGGCAGGCCTCCTACACACATCAGAGCAGGCAGACTCTGATGGCTGTCGCCTCATGTCTTATTCACAGCTTTACTATTAAAAGCTATAACACTTGAGGGGTGGAAAAGTACAGGTGCCACTCAGAGACCTAACAAGATCCTTCACAATGGTCCACCCTGGTATTTCTGGCAGGGCTATTCACAGAAACAAACTGGTTTTCCCACCTTGGAAATAACAGTTTTCCATACAGAATCACAAAGAGATTGAACCAAACAAAAAGCTTTATAAACAGTTACTCATGTAACTGCTGTTGACCTTCAGACCAGCAGGCTGAGGTAGACGAATAAAGAACAAAAAGATCCTTCGGAGAAAATAAAGAACAAACTTAAATTTTTAATAGAATACACATTAACTTGAACTCAACTCTGACACCAGGGATCTGACTTGGCATATTCACTGGTACGATTAAATCTAAGCCACGTTTCCTGTGGATCTGCTGTAAAATGAAAACTTTTTACACTTTAATTCCTGTCTCATGTCCCAGACCTCATTATCACTCACTTTAAACTTCAGCCTACTTCTGATTGCGAACCCTGTGAGCCCAGAATGTCCATAAAACATTATAGAAATCAAAAAAAGATGTCCACTTGACTGACTCTTTTCAACGCGTTAACAGTTTGAGCAGTTAAAAAATAAACCTGCCACCAACAGTGTTACTCTCTTAACTTTCTGCAGGGATTATCTCAAGGAAAGAGAAAGTGTTTTATTGTGTAGAGTGGGACAATCTTAGACCTTGAGTCTATATTATCAATCATGCGCCGACACAACACCGCACTTTTACTCCTGCACACTGTAACCCTGATCTGATTTATTACACACGCAATGATTCAGCCTTTCATTCAGTAATGAGATTACACTGAACACGAAAACTACGACAAAGTGATTTAACGAGCGTCAAAGTATATTTACCAACACGCTCACATTTTTATATGTATGTATAATTACATACCACTTCTTTTGTGCGTAAGTGCGTAAAATGTGGACGTTTTAAGGGAGAAAAAACTTCAGTGTGAGAGTTTTCAATCAAACATTATCAGGTGTAACGTCAGTGTTTATAAATAGGCTACAGTAATACAGTCAACTTGTAAAGACTAAACCACATGTTAGTTTAAGACTTAGTTAATAAATGTGAGGGTTTTTTTACAGTAACAGTGGTTAAACTGTGGTCTCACCATATCAAAGCGGCCGGCGCTGTGATATGATGTTTTAAATAAAGCGTAACGCGCCGTAACGTTGATTTCCTATAATGCGGCGTTACCTGGTGTTCAGCCAATCAGAGCAGAGCAGCGGGTCTTCGCAAAATAAAGCGGCGGCGGTAACAGCGGGAAGAAGCGGCTGAGTTCTTACCTGTCGCCGTCAGGACGCTCCTCAACCGGCAAAGCCTGCAGCTGCTGGAGGGAAACCAGGCTGATGCAATACACTGTCAGCGGGACCAGGAACCGCATCTCTGCTCCAACTTTTCTAACTGCACACCCTCTCTGGAAAGGAGTGGGCGACCACACGGCCTGGGCGAACTTTTAAATCCCGTGAGTGGAAAAAGTATAATAATAAAATAAATAAATCCCCCCTATATTATTATTATAATTAATAATAATAATTTTTAAAAAGAGGCTGATACAGGGTTCAGATATCCAAGAAGTTGAAGATGAAACCTTTGGAGAAAAAAAAATTTAAAAAAAACAAATAATCAATTAACCTGTTGTTTATAAAACAATAAATAATAACTTTGACGCGCAATTATTCACTTTATATGCAAGTTTTACAACAACACACACTATCATTAAATCACACTAAAACACCTACAGATGATTCCATATTAAAAAAAAAACTTTCATCAACTTTCCAATAAATTTAAACTACTTATGCACATTAAAACTCCCTCCGACTTTAAATGCATAAAACAAATCAATTTATAAACACACATATTCCACCTCATGGTTAAAAAAAAAAACGCTCCAAAAGTCAGTGAAGTAAATTCTTACCTTCTCAGGATTATGATTAACTATCTGGCTTTTAGCTGGAAGCTTTGTTTTGGTTTGAGTTTTTTTTTTCTCTCTCTCTCTCTCTCTCTATCTAATCAATCCAAACGTTGTTGGTCAAGACCAAGTTCTCCAGTGAGAAACTGAGGAGCTGAGTGCCGGGTGACATTGCGGGTTTAAATAGTGAGTGGGCGGAGTTCAGTAGTGCCGGTGGGCAAGGTGCTGTTTAAAACCTTGTCAGTGTATGGTAGTGGAATATCCAAGGAGGGAAGGAGAGCAAACAGAAAACTACAACCACACTGTGTCTGGAGCCACAATAAGTTCCATCTATATTTTATTTAATTTATCATCAAGAAATGTTCTCATGTTCGCAGGCGAACTTTAAAATGACCAAAAAATGACATTATATTAGGTTGTCTTTGCTACAGATTTGAAGTTCAACCTTCAATTTTTACAGTTATAATATAGTTACAGCATTGATTCCTTTACTACAATAATAACAATAATAATAATGGTACAAAATACATTTAAGATGACTTTAAAGTCTCAGTTTCCGGGCGTTTCAGATGAATGAAGACATTTCTTTTTATAAACTCCCATATCATACCCAACCATGCGTATACTTAAGAAAATAGCCCACTTTTTTATGAATTTCTCAAGCAGTTTGTGTTCCGAACCAAACCCTCCCCCTTCCTCCCTTATCACCATTGTCAGACGTGTGTTTCACAAAGATTAGAAACTGATACTAGAATTCTCACACAATCCCCAGAATTTGGTCTTTTATCAAGTCACATTGACATCACTGACACACTTCCTGAGCTTCGTGAAGTTTCTTCTTCACGTTCTCAATCGCTGTCATCACCAATCATCGATCTCAAGCTCCTGCAGAGGAAACAGATGATCATTTGCATAAACTGTCCGGCAGCTCTAAGACAACGATTCGGAAATGGTTTTAGAGGCGTGTGTTTGCTTGTGTTGTTACCAAACATTACTGAGTCATTTTTAGTTTAGTGACATAAACCTTAACAAGAGGGAGATAGTGTTTGACACAGGTCTGAACAGGCATCTTACAACTCTGGTTGATGACTCAGATGAATCCTATGCAGCTTATTTCAATTCATTACCCAGAAATCTGCACTGTGTCCAAGTTCCCGCCTTCATTTCTTCCTTAATCAAAATGATGTAGCGACACTGGTAAAGTATACACCTGGTGCTGCCTCTAATGAGCTTACGCAACATTTATTTCCAAGAAAGTGGGCTGTCGCTACTAGAGTGGGCGCCTTTTCCTGGTACTAGAAAGAGACTGTTTGTCCACCAAAAGAGAGACAAGACAAGCAACGACAGAAAAACAGAGTCTCTGAGGAATTTAAGGATGTTATGCTTATTATTTGTCTGTTTGCAGATGCAAAAATCATCTCAAGCTCATAACATCTTCGTCCAAATAAACATCAGTATCCCTTCCACAGAAAACTGCACATGTAAAATATGTAAAGGCATGGGTTTGAATTCGTGGTAGACAGAAATAATCTTGGATGATTCATATCAATCATACTTGAGTCAAACAGTCATAAGCACAGAGTTTTCTGATAAATAAATAAGTCTTTGAGCCGTTCTGAAGGTATTTCTAGAATCCTCCAACAATCCTCTGACTGTCTGGATATGAAAATGTTCTGTGGGCACAAACGTTCTACAAGCTTCAACAAAGAAACTCGATTCAAACTTCATCTTAAAATGTTCAGCTCGATGAGGACATCAAGGGAAATATTCAGTTTTTGATATGTTTTGTATATTCAGCTTTTTATGAACTTATTCCTCATTAAAATGAATAGAGGAGTTGTTCAAATCCTCAAAAACTTTTCTCCTCTTGTGAAGTAAGACTACTCCATCATAGTTTCAGCTACAAACTTCATTTAAGGTTTAAACAGATCACAAGTCTTTCAACTGTTTAGATGTTATTTAGATTTTTTTATATGGTTTTTGAATTGTCATAATATTTAATTTCATTTAATTTCTCCATTTTTCTTAACTTTATCCCTTGTAGTAGTTCATAAAGCATAAACAGTTCATACGTTGAATTGTAGATAAATTTGTACTGTTTCACACAGTGTGACAACTTCATCAATAGGACTTATGGTTTTTAAACTGTCAGTTGTTGAACAACAAGAAACTCCCTCAACGGTCCCATAGACTCCAATGTTAACTGACTCTAACACTCTGGAGCAAATACAGGAAAGTGGTCACTTTTAAAACTGACACATATCAGTCATTTTGCACTTTATCTACACTAATGACACATGTAGGACTTCAACAAAGTCTCCTGATGCTCAATGAGAAGACATTTCATCAACATGAACTCTAGTTTTAGTGTTAGGGTGTCCTTTTTTAATGAGTACTTCAGTGATCCCCTAATTGATAGAAATGTTGCTCTTTTTCTTACAAAATACCGTCTTAATATTTTGTTTGTCTTTTAAAAAACAACTTCCCCTCGATGTCAGTGACTCAAATACAGTGCTGATAAGTGAATTGTTCAGTCTGGAGCTCAGTGTGTCAGAATATGACACTCTAGGATTCAAAACAGGTGTTCTGTGTATTCACCAGCCAAATCTTAATTGTGTCACACGATACGAAAATATTCTAATGAATGTCTCCTTAATCTGTCGCTCAGCTTTTCTGACAGCGCTGAAACTTTACACCAACAGTCAACAAGAAGAAATCTATCTGTTTCTACAGCTACAGGTTGGGTTTCAAGGTGATTGGGTCATTTTTTTATAGATTAGTTTCTTGGAAAGCAGCAAACCTTTCGAATAAATCATAGGTAACACTGAGATCACGCTAGAAGTCCTTCAAGCTGAACAATTGTTGCCAGCTTTGGGTTGGCTACATGATCCCAGCTTTGTGTGTAATGTGAGGCGCAGCGTGAGTGATATTCACTCAGGCAGATTCGTCAGCGACAGATGCCAACTTCTCGCCCACAACGATATCAGGTCGACTCAAGCCTTACTTTGATCCTCACTATCAGATTCAGATGTGGTTTTAATTACAATCACATTGTGACCTCAAAGTGACACATTAATCCAAGTTTGGATGTGATGAAAACATCCTCTAGTCTTGGATCTTGGTGCCAGTTCAGAGCCTTTGTGTTTGTATTGTACCGGTTGGACTCTGACAGTTCACCTTCTTTCTGGGTTTAGGGTTGATTCATTCACAATGAATATTTCATGTGTATTCTTTGACTGACCTTTATCCATGTTCTGCAGTGGAACCTATTGATTTAGCTAAAAAACCTCCTTTATCACTCAGACTTCAAATGGAAACAGGTCACTTCCTCTCTGGTTCAGACCTGTTTATGTAAGAGTTCCCTGGCATGTGACGGACACAGTGTATCTGACCCGCGCTATGAACACAGGCCTCCTGCCTTGGGTTTGATCTCTCAGTTGAGGACTGGCTTTATTTTTGTTTTGAGGCAGCAATTAACGAACATGACAACACACTGTTTGGAGCCGGCCAACGCGGCCCAGAGGGCGGTTTCTATCTATTGGGCTTTGAAATTCGTCCGAAAA
Organism: Polydactylus sextarius; assembly: GCA_016801845.1. Lineage (NCBI taxonomy): Eukaryota > Metazoa > Chordata > Actinopteri > Polynemidae > Polydactylus > Polydactylus sextarius. Next base: position 13,952,299 of record CM028923.1, on the reverse strand, counting down.
GGAAAAGTCGGGACATCGTCAACTGATCAAAGAGCAGATGGACCTTTTTTTCTTTTTTTTGCTGGATTGTGTAGTGTGCTCTCTTGTCTTGTTTTTGTGAATGTTGGGTCTTTGAGTCGGCAAGAGTAGGCCACAGCTTGTTTTAAAGGTTGTGTAAACAGTACAAATAATCAGAGTTGTCTCATTAGGCGGAATAACGGGAAACATAATGCGTAATGACTTGCTTGAAGGCAAAGACAACATTACTGTTACATTATTTTCAGTGTTGAAGCAGTCGGCTGAGTTTCTTCTCCATCACTGTGCTGAATGATGAGCTGTCGGTCTTGGGTCTCACCTTGGGAGCCTCAGAAAGCCATGCAGTTTCGAGAAGAAGAAGAGAAGGAAAGGAATAGCTCAGGATAAACAAATATTAGTGATGTCTAAAAGCGAAGTCTGGCCTTATTCCATATTTTCCTTGTTGTCAACAAATCTGTGAGATGATCTAAACCGAGCCCAGTGGTGCCTAAAAATATTCAGAATATTCTGAATATTTCATTTACAAAAAAACATCGGCCCTCAAGGGGTTGAGAGCTGTGGCCTAGAGGCACACATGGGACCAAATGGTTGCCAGTTCAAATCCCAAGACTGGTTAGAAGAAAGAGATTTATGCATGTGGGGTGTGTGTTCACTGCTTTTGAATCCTTCTTTTTTATTTATCCAGGCTCTGAGATACCAATGTTACAAAAGTGAAAGGAGTTTTGTTATTAGAAATGTAAAGTTTAGTTTTGACTATTATTTTTCAAAGGGTTTTTTTTTTTCTTGGTCTTGTCGGTAACAATAGAAAAAGTTGTCTGACTGCCCGTAAATAAAAAGTGAAAGTAATTGTTGGAGCTGCTCGTTCATCAGCGTGTGAGTTGACTGTCTTGCTTTGCTGCTGCTCTTTCACAACGTGGGTGAACCAACCCTTTCATTTTTGTAGTAAACCACTTCAGCATGTGTACACATCTGGGCTATAATTGTTTTTCTGGTCACATAAACAGCTTCAGCTCCGCGCTGAAGGGTCTCGGCTGTGAAATAAAGCGGAATCGGATACAAAACAAATCAATCAGATCAGGACAACTGCCGGTATCTGAAGTGACCGAGCTGAATGATCTTATATACAAACACACTTGCAGCTCATCTGCAAGACCCCCTGGTTTCTCCTGTTTGTTAGGAAACCACCAGCTCATATGTCAAACCTGCTAAACAACAACTTGTGTGTGTGTGTTTTTATTTCCATTCAGTTCCTGATCTGGCTGAAAACTCAATGTTATCTCAGACGCTTACATCCTCTGCATCTTGACAAATCTTATTAACCTGTGATTTTTCTTTTTATACACTCTTTATAGTAAATTTCTTTAATCTTCCCTGTTTGTTCAGTGATTCCAGGAAAAACAGACCACACCTCAGAGAACGGCATTCTATTTCTTCCTCCCTCCTTGAACAAATAAGTGACACGGCCACTGATATCTGACATAAAAATGCATCTTTTGTTGCTGTGGCTGTGATATCTTTGTCAACACGTGTGTTGTGTTGTTTTGTGTTTTGCTTCGTGGGTGTTTTCTGAGCGATCTGACACCCTCCCTCTGATTTAATCCATCAGTGGCTGCTGTGGTTGTCTAATGATTGCTGCCCCCTAGTGAACCTCGTGTCACATCAGCAGTAACAGGCTGCACAGCAGAGTGGATCAGTTATGACGGGCTCCATGAGATAATCTCCCAAATACAAAACAAATATAATTTACCAATATATCTAGACCGCAAAAACAAACATAATATCATGGATTTTAAAATAATTCTTTGTGATTTTCTATCAATCTGGAGTCATTATCTCACTGTAAACTTTATTTACCTTGTTTGTTTGAGATGGTTTACAACTGGGTTTGTTTGAAAGGCTTGTTGTCTCTGTTTATAACTCTGAGTCAAGTTTGTTTGGAGTGGCTGCTTACCAGTACAGTGTTATGTAGGTGGGAGGGAGGGAAGCCACCGGGACAGTGATGTCCTGCCGGTTCTGTGGAGAAACCATGGGATTGGATTTCATTGTGGGAAAGATGATGGTGAAGGACAGAAGAGGTTGATAACAACAGAACTCCCAGAAATCACAGATCACACCTAATGAATAAAAGGTGACTCCCAGTTTATAGAAAAAATCACCTCTTTCTCTGTTATACTTTTGTCTAAGGACATTTCATTAAGGTTGATGCCCATCAACACAGAGTTAAGACTAAATCAGCTGGCCATGTAGAAATAAATTCTACCTTATTTTAAAGGTAAAACACTTGCTCTGTTTGCTGTGATGTAAAAAGCAATACAACAACCAAAAATAAAATATGTTAATGTGTTGGTGGTTGTGATTTTCCTACTGTCAATGTGATTCATTCCTCTTCAAACTCTTATGTTACTTTATTTACACTTGCTGTGACTTGAATGTGACTCAAAGCTTCTTAGGCTTTTTTCTTATAAATTCTCAATTCAAGTCAGTGTCTTGTCAAGGTGATATCATATATTTCTGTACATGTACAAACATCATCAAGGTGTATTTACCTTTTCTCAGTTTTGTACACTCAGTTTAGCAGAAACTACAGTATTTATTGCTGTATTTATGATTCATCTATGTTTTAATTCAGTCAGGTCAAACAAATGACTATATTATGTAGGGTATCATAGTTTAGAATATATTAATAATACTACATGACATGATGTTACAAGACAATGTTTTCCAAGTTGTGTTTTCTTGACAGGACCAGGTGGTAGTCAGCTATCATTGTGCTTACAAAATAAACTAAATGACTCGACTAGGCTAACTGTTTAGATTACTACCTTCAATAAGATAATGGAAATACTGTTAATCTATACCACTGGATACAGTTATTGGGAAGTAAAGCTGGAAATGTTCAATGATTATGTTGGCTATGTAGTTAATAGCAAAAGAATTAGAATATGTAATGTCAACACAGAAAAAAAACAGTCATCTACAAGAGTGAAAATACAAGTGATTACCATTTCAATGAAATATAAGAGGATTAATGACTAGTTCATCAGAGTATGTATATTAACTTTTTACATATCTCTCCAAAACCTGGATGGATGGATGATAGGTGGGTGATGAGATGATGAGATAGACACATTTTAGGTGGATGCATAGACAAATGACAAACAGACCAACACCAAGCTCAGTGTCCAGCCGTGATCGTATAGAGGTTAGTACTCTGCGTTGTGGCCGCAGCAACCCCGGTTCGAATCCGGGTCACGGCAGGTCTTTAAGCGATGAATCAAATAAGAATATCTAATATTGATGAGCTCTACATTAAATGTATTCTGAAGAAAACACCTTTTTTGTGTAAAAGTAAAGAAATAAATTGCAAAATACAAGAAAACTTGAATGAGTGGATGGATGTACAAATTATGCTTCAAAGACAAATGGATGGAAGATGGACAGACAGATGGATGATAAATGGATGGGTGAACAGATGACGAGTGGATGATGATTAGATAGATGGATGATGGATAGAGTGGAAAAAATGGAGGATGGACAATGGATGCATAGATAATAGAAAGCTAGATCACAGTCCAGAAACCTTTTTTGTTTAAAAATGCATTAAAGTGACATAATAAATTATCTGATATTAGAGGACAGATGGGTGGATGGACAGTAGATAGATATACAGATAGGTAGTTAAACAGATAAATGCATTGAAAGATGACAACTCGGACAGCGGACAGGCAGTTTAGTGTCCAGCCGTGATCGTATAGTGGTTAGTACTCTGCGTTGTGGCCGCAGCAACCCCGGTTCGAATCCGGGTCACGGCAGAAATCAAACAATGTAAAATGGATGCATATGTTTATTTAAATCCAATCCATAAAACTTGCAGGCTATTTTACCTTGCATGCCATTAAATTTGAGGACGAAGGCTCCGGACTTGGCCATTACACTACAACTTGAGCAATGCTACAGTGAAGTGATGAACTGACAAGGCCTAGCTGATTAGCATGCTAGCCTTAGTAACAGCAAAGCCGTGATAGAAACAGAACCAAAACAAGATTTTTCTTTGGAGACAGTTTTTGATAAGTGAAGGAATCAAGTTAACTAACCCTAACCCTTCCCATTTAATGTTAATGTGGTAGTAGTGGTGGTGACATATACCACTTTTAAAGGGACGTTGCTATTAAAGAAACAAATTTAAATAATCAAGCAAGTCTTAATTTTAGTGAAATGAGGGAGTTCATTTTTTATTTCATAAACACCACAAAGCCTGGAAAACAGCTGTATGGTATCTTCTGTGACTACAGATAAAGTCTTTCAAGTCTGAGACAGTAATCTCCATTGATGTCATGGTGATGTCATTAGTGTTATCTGGGCTGAAAGGAAGGCTGAAATAGTAAGCTGTGCATATTTATAGCATGTATATTGTAGTGTATAGTGTGTATTAATCTAATATTTTGGGGGCTTAACATTTACAACTTTTGCTGGAGTACACTTTTAAATGTTATTAAGTAAAGCTTCTGTCCAATCAAACTTGCAATACAGTGCAGTTGTTACTTTTTGGTAATACGAGGCAGAACAGATACCTGACAATGTTATTTTTTAAATCTGTGGTCATACTCCAACAATGTTGTAGGTAAATACGCAGAAGCTACAAGTACAGGTTTACAGTAGTTTACTGTACACAGCCTTTTGCCACAGCCCATGCTTATACAAAAATAGAGGGTGCATTTGTATAATTTACTGTATCATTCACCACCTGCCACCTGCATGAGAGCTACTTCAGTGTGGTGACAGTACTGAGTTGAAACATTTCTGTCTACACGTCTCAGCTTGGGGGAATTGAAAGCAGTGGCTGTTTAATGAAGTGTTTCTTATGCACTACGCTTCACCTGAGCTGAAGGGAAATCGATTGCTGGAATAGCCCTGTGAAAAGCAGTGATGTGCAAGAGGCCCTTTAACCACTTCCTGTATGTTGGCTAGTCCACAGGAAATCACATGGTAGCTGCATCCTGCAGAGACTTGCTCCGAGCTCTGATTGGACTGCATGTTTGAATGATAAAGAATCAGTGACACACTGAGTAAATAGTTTTTGTCTTCTTCTTCTTTGTTCCTGGAAATAAAAGGAAGAACATAAAATGATGCCACAATATCAAAATAGCAAATAGCTGCACACCACATCCGTACCATACACATATCTACAGCATGCTTGCAGCTCTGTACTGAAGAAATATGCACTTATGCAGATGCTGTCACATCTATGTGTTAATTGTAAAGCTAACCCCAATAGCCTGTTAGCTTAGCTAAAGACCCCATAAGGACTTTAGCTAGAAACAGCTACCCTGATTAAGTTACCAACACCAGCCTGTAATATCTTGACTATTTAATCAATGTAAAACTATAAAGCTGAGGTTTTATTTCTGTATCTTATCAGGATACTTCAGTCAGCTTACTAATACACAATACGCTGTGTACTCACTGGTATAGTGGGTGATTGGGTTGATAGATTTCAATGAGACAACAATCATCACCCACCAAAATGTCTGCCAGCTGCTTTACTTTCTTGTTTGTAGTCTCAAGGGTTTGAATTTTGAATTGTGGGACTGGTGGTCACTCTCACTCTCCACTGCATACCCAAGATGGTGAGAAGTAGATAAACAGAAACACACTCTGCCTGACACTGAACTCCCACATCAGCCTGTGTTAGTGTCACGCTCTACCTGCAAGATGTTTCGATTTCCTTTGTTCACCATCTGTGACGTGGACAGATCACTTTTCTGCAGGAGCATCTTTCCAGCCAAACCTCATGGAGCATCAGTTTAAGATAGAGGAGGTCAGAGGAGGTGACTGAATTGAAAATTAACACCTGAGCTGGCACCGTGCCACTCTGTTTCCTACCTCCATCACAGTTTGTTTCATTGCGTTTGGACCAGTATGCAGCCCTGACATGCATGCCTATAAAAATACCTTTAAATAGATTCAACTTTTTCACTTGTTTGTAGTCTTTATACTAAGCTAAGCTAACTAGCTGCTGCTTCATATTTAATAAGTGTACTTCTCTTTTCAGTCTACATCTGAGCTGATTAAACTGTATTAGACTGTATTTCTGGTCAAAACCACTTAAATGCACATGTTTCTTTTAGTCAGAGACAATATCAGTGCTTATCATGCACTTGCAGCATTTTGCAGAGTTGAAGTTTGTCTAAGAAAGACAACTTTATTACTGTGTGTATCCTTGTCCCGAGGGAGCGTCTGGAAGAGACTGAACTCCTCTTGTCTTTGCCTTTATCCCTTCTTCAAACCCACAGACTTTTTTCTCTGGCAACTTGTCAAGTGAGGTTCAAGGTTAAGACACAGTTAAGAAATGAAAACCACCAGTGGGCTCCGTGTGACTCTCTGAAAATAATATTCACAAACCAGCTCAAGATACCAGTTATCTGCTGTTCACAAAGCTTTGGCTGTCAAAATCAATGTTTCCCGAAGAGCAGCGCTGTGCTGTAGATCATGCAACTCTGAGCTGCAGATAACTGTGTGAGGAAAAAATGGGAGACAAGTTGTTACTGAGTGTTGGCAAAACAAAGCTCTTCAAGAAAAAAAGTGACATCTCATGCTAAGGATAAGGATTTTTCAACCAGAGAGTGATAAGCACTTTAGGTCAAAGGTCACAACACAGGAAGTGTTGGAATTCTCTCAAGGCTGTTACAGTGCTGACAGCCAAGGCTGGGCCACACGGCTGTCAGGCCTCCGGACTCTGTCACATCCCGCCGACATGTTATCTGCACATTCAGTCTGGCGCTAGCGCAGCACGCCAATGTCTTCTGCAGCCTCGCTTAGCAACTTGTTCCACAGGGAAAAAAGTTCAAATTATATTCACTGATTATCTTTGCTTGCAACCAGAAAAAGGGAGGAAAATACTCATGATAAAAGAGATGAATGTTAGAAATGGTTTGGCTCCAAATTTTGGACTATTGCTGCACATGCAGTTTGGTGAAATCTATCTCATTGACATTTTATGTTTCTGGGAGCTGTAAAAGGATGTTTCTGTTAACTAAAGTGGTCTGGCAAGGAGGCAGTACTGCGGCTGTGTGTTGGGCATCTTTTAACTGACTGCTCAGTTAATGGCTGAATTTTAATTTTGGCTCGAATCATGCCTGCAAGTTACTACATGTTCCCAAAACGTCACTCTGATAATTCCCAACCAAACCTCAAGCAGGGTTGCATGACAGACATTAGAACTGGGGCTTTTTTACTTATTAAAGTCCTGGATTCAGCTCAAACACAACATATCAATGTTGAACTTTTACAGACCTAAATCAACCCAACCACATTCTTTTCTGCCACACAACAAAACAAATACGCTGCAAAATAAATGCACTTAAACAATTCACACAAATAAATTTATGAATGACCACATCCGCTATTTGGGTCTTTCACAGTTTTCAACATTTTTGTAGGATGAAGTTGCAATAGAAAGATATTATTTTTTGCCTTTATTGATAGAGACAGGAAACAGGGAGGAGAGTGGTAGAAAGACACAGGAAAGATCGACTTGGTGGGGATTCAATAAACAGCTGCACAGTATACATATACCAATGTGGTGCGCCATAACCATTTAGCTATCCAGCCGCCCCAGATAGATTGATAGATACATAGATAGATAGATAGATAGACAGACAGACAGACAGACAGACAGACAGACAGACAGATAGATAGACAGACAGACAGACAGACAGACAGACAGACAGATAGACAGACAGACAGACAGACCGACAGACAATTAGCATCCAGCCGTGATCGTATAGAGGTTAGTACTCTGCGTTGTGGCCGCAGCAACCCCGGTTCGAATCCGAGTCACGGCAAACTGCTTATGTCCCCTTTGTGGTCACTGAAGCATTTCTGACAGATTTGAATAAAAAGTAAACCTTAGCTTGAAGAATTTATTCTTAAGAAACACAATGGACAGCAAATAAAGTAATGAATGCACCCTGAACCAACTAAACTAAGGCTGAGCTGTGTGGACAAACAAACAGACAAAGGATAGATAGATAGGTGACATGGTGTCCAGCTGTGATCGTATAGAGGTTAGTATTCTGCGTTGTGGCCGCAGCAACCCCGGTTCGAATCCGGGTCACAGCAGACCTGTAATGTGTTTCTGTGTGTCAATATAATTATGTATTCAAGAAAAGCCAGGGTTTTTGTATTAAAGTGCATAAAACATGGCCAAATAGAGGGATTCCAAGTTGAGTGGATCAAAGGACATGTAGATCACACTCTCACACATATTAAATGGATGGAAGGATAGATAGATAGATGACAGCTAGCCTGCAACAGCAGACCACGTTTGTATAGTGGTTTGTACTCTGTGTCATGGCTGCAGCAACCCAGGTTCAAATCTGGCTCATGGCAGGCTTGATAAAGAAGTTGCTTGATCTTATGAAATGGAGAATGCTTTATGTGTTTTTTTTTATGTAAAAATCGATCATAAATGAAAATATACAGGAAACTGATGAGAGGATGGTTGAACAGGTGGTGATCAGACAGATATTGGGTGGATGGATAATGGATAATGAATGGATAGATGGACATACAGACAGATGGTTGATGGAGAGATGATAGGTAGATGATGAGTTGACCAACCCACAGTAGATATAGAAAAGATGAACAGACAGATGATAGACACGTTTTAGGTGGCTGTTGGATGCATAGACAAATGATGAACAGACCAACACCAAGTTCAGTGTCCAGCCGTGATCGTATAGTGGTTAGTACTCTGCGTTGTGGCCGCAGCAACCCCGGTTCGAATCCGGGTCACGGCAGAAACTAAGTAATGTAGCATGGATCCACTATTTTACTGTAAAACTGTGTGTTTGTCCATAAAAATGACAAAATATAGGATAAATTGAGAGGAGAGAATGAGTGGAGTGGAGCAGTTGAAAGGATTTCCAGAAATGGTCCAATAGATATTAAGTGTGTGGATGGATGGACAAACAGAGGGATGGTTGGTGGATGTTTGGTGATAGACAGACAGGGATGATGATTCATTGAATGGACGGACAATGGAGGATGGATGCATGGGTGGTATGTAGGTAGATAGCAGTTCTTTAATGTCCCTCTAATATAAAAGTGCATCAAAAGTGACCAAACATCTCCAACATGAGTGGATGGATGAATGGACAATGGATGATGAGTGGATAGATGCCAGTAAAATGGACAGAAGGATGGATGGACAGACAGAGATGATAGTAAATGATTGGTGGATGGACAATTGAGGATTGATGGATGTACATTAGATACATGGAAAGCCTGATGGACAAATGCAGACAGCAGCTCCATATCCAGCCGTGATCGTATAGTGGTTAGTACTCTGCGTTGTGGCCGCAGCAACCCCGGTTCGAATCCGGGTCACGGCACACCTGTAACGTCTGTCTGACAATCAACTAATTTTTTCTTATTCTGATGAAACCACTCTGTTTGTGTTTAAAGTTAAAAAACAAAAAAGACAAACACAGGAAAACATGAATGAGTAAATGGATAGACAAATGAAGGATAGATGCATGATAAATGGATGGATAAGATAAGATTTATGACGGACGGACAAACAGATTGAGGGGGATGATGGATAGACAGATGGAGGATGGATGCATGAGCAATAGATAGATATGATAGTCCTTCAGTTTCTCTGTGTAGAGGGAAAAACTTTTTTTTTTTTTTTTTGTATAAAACTGCATAAAAAGTGACCAGATAAAGGAAATCTATGGAAAGATAAACAATGGATGGATGAACAGAGTAGGCATTTTTTGGAAAATTTTGGGCAGATAAACAATGGCAACTTGATGGATGGGTTGACAATAGATAGAATAGATGGATAGATGAACAGATTGCACCTGTAGAGATAGATCAGCCAGTGTCCAGCCGTGATCGTATAGAGGTTAGTACTCTGCGTTGTGGCCGCAGCAACCCCGGTTCGAATCCGGGTCACGCAAACCTCTAATGTTCCCTTTGGGGTCAATAAAGTGTTTTTTAACACAGATTTTAGAGAAAATAAACTTGTGTGAACCTTAGCTTGGACACTTTAGTCTTTAGAAAACACAATGAACAGCAAATAAACTGCATTTTAAAACACAGTGTACCCAAAGCAAGTGAAGCAATCATACATGGGAGCCCACAAAAACCTCTGAGGTGGTTTGGCGCTTTACACTGGACATTCCTGCCATGCTGCCCCTGCCTGGAAGACAGAAGGTTCAAACTGCACTTCAACCAAATTCAGTAGATGTCTGTGGTTGCAGACAGGCTATTTGTCTAACACCATGTTTCTCAACATGCAGGTTGGTATCCAAGGGGCGACAAATAAATCTGAGAAGCTGTAAAATGGTAAACACGACAGGAAATTTAAAAAAAGGCACATGTTTTTATGAAGTTCCTCCACTCTGCTTATTTAGGGTGGGGTATGGAGTCATTTCACCATCTAAACAGTATCAAAATAAAACAATGTGATGGGGGAACATTAGTCTTTGGTTGAGCTACTTGTACACAACCTGTGACATGGAAAGTAAATAGCCCGTTAACTCATTTTAAAGGGTCATAATGTTGGAAGCCAGTTATTAATTTTAGAATTGATTAATTTACTGATAATATTTGCAATTAATAATCAATTGATTGAGCATGATCCATAATAATATCTGCAGGTTGGCTCCATGAGTTAAGTTAAGTTAATCTTTATTGTCTCCTCTAGGATAAATTTGTCTTGGACATATAACTTACACTCTCTCTGAACTACTACAAAAACTATACAGTTACAAATGCAACCTAATATACCATCCTTACATAATACAATACACAATATACAGAAGTTATTGCACAATCCCTACAGATAATTATTGCACTGCTGCCTTAACCAGTTTCTTGCCCCCTTGTTGATCATTATATCCTTCTCTATGAATATTTCCTGTCTGTGTATCTACTATTGCTGTCAAATAAAGGTATAAAATGCCAAAATCTAACAATTTAAACCCACATATATTGAGATTTATTAACTTTACTATTAGATAGAACGAGAAAAGCAGAACATTCCCACAGTGGAATAGTTGGCATTTTTGCTTTTGAATCTAATCGATTATTTAAAACAGTCACAGATTCTTTCTTTTTTCTGCAGATGTCAAATTGATTAGATGCTTGTAAGGCAGGACAACCAACCATCCACTTTAATTTATCAGGGAAGAGGTCAAAAGATGAGATTTAAAAGGGCACCGCACTTCACTGGGAAACAGTTTTCTGTGTGGAACAACGATTTAACAATAATTGTATTCTTTCACAATTTTTCAGCATTTGTTTTGCTCTCTGATGAGAATCTGAGACATAAACTATAGCTCTGGCTCTAGTAAAAGAACATTACTCCTACATCCACATTTTAAAATAAGGCATTTCCACTGGTTTTTGTGGGTACACTTCAGATTTGGGTCTTGAACCCGTCACCACCAATAGCGCCTTTAGCGACGGCATGATTGAAAAAAAAAAACTTTTTGTGCAGTTTTTGGTCAGACTTTTGGCCCCTGAGCTGGTTTTGCTCCTCACATGGGACATTCCTGTCGGGCAGCCCCTCCCTGAAAACCCTTCAGTGCGCAGACTCGTGGCTCTCCGCTGTCAGGGCAAGGCACTCTTGACAGTATGGCGGCGGGGTGCAGCTGGAAGGATGCTACTGTCGCCTGTGATGTGTCTATCGCCGGCAGGACGTAAATGGACATTTGACGGCAGAAAGAGCAGAGGATTCAGCGAGAAAGGCCTGTCGCCGTGAGCTCCAAAGATGGCCAGGCTCGCCGACTACTTTGTGGTTGTCGGCTACGACCTCGACAAGCGAGGTGGGTTGCTTGAGTTAGCCCAGCCCTGCTAGCTTAGCGGCGTTATCATTAGCTTGTGTGTGAACCGGAGGCTGGAGGAGGCGGGGACGGGGCCGGTAGCCGCTCACAGCTGAGCGACGCTAGCTGCTGTCAGCTCGCACCGACAACTTTAGTCCGGGGACGCGCAGGCCTCACGGGATTAGCCTATTTAATGCTCGCTTGTCAGCTGGTGTCCCGCGGTTGTGACAGGGAGCGTATTGAATGCACAACTTTATTGCAGTGCTCAACTTGCAGACGTGTTTTAGCATTAGCAAAACAAACAGTTTCACTTTGTTGACAGCGAAATTGCTAAAAGCTAACGGTAGCCGGATTCCCTCAGGGAGGAGGAGGAGGAGGTGGACAAGGAGGAGGAGGGGGCGTCTGTTTGGTCGACTGTGACCTTAAGACGGATTTATTCACCCGTTTCAGTTTGTAGTTATCTGTGGTTTTTAAAGTGTTAGCAGTGCCGGTGTTAGTGTTTTTGAAGCAGCCGGGGCAGCGACCTGTCAGTGATGTGTCTGCAGGGTCCTGAGCTCTAACTTGGGACAGTCAGACCTCTAAAAAGAAAACCATGCTGATTTCCGCTTTGACTCAATTTAAAGCTTTTTTTTTTTTTAAAAAGTGTAAATCAATGCTTCTCGGTGGAGTTGCCGATTGTTTTCTTTGTGTGGATTAACCCAGATGGCTTTGCCCCTCCCTGAACCCCCTTGGACCGGAGCTGTGTTCCCTTGTGTTGCTGGGACGGGGTTTGGACCGTTATCTGAGCCCCCCTTCCCTCAGCCTCAGCCTGAGCCTTGGCCTAGATCTGTGTAGTATAATGGCCCGTTTAATCATGAAATATTCATCCTGCCTATCGGATGGAAGCATGCAGCTTGTAACATGGTAGAGCCTTTTATTTAGAGTGGATTTTTTTTGCCTATGATTTATTCAGAAGTGGCAAATTGTAACATGACAAGCCCTGTGTGCGGCTAAAAGCACGCAGAGAACTTGCTCGCTTTTATCTTAATGATGCTGGAGTTATCTACTTCACATTTCTGATTGCATGAATGCACAAATTGCATCTTGAGTATTTTAGTGTTTTGGGTTTTTTTTTTTGTTTTTTTTCATGAGGGGGGACTGAAGCTGAATACAGGATGTTATAACGTGGACACTGCAAACGCTGCAGAAAACTCTCCTTCCTGTTCTACCCTGCATGAACGCAAACGCCGAGCAGAACAGGCCTGTAAAAAGCATCTGGGAAGCAGACAATAAAGCCACAGTGGCTTTAATGGATCAAGACTCCTTTGCCTTGTAAAGCCAAATATTTAAGGGTGATGATGATCGTTGGCGTTGCCCTACTACTGCTAACTTGCTGTTTACAGTAAAACTTTATTCATGTTTCTAGATGGAGGTATTCTGTTGTCTTAAACATCTCTTATGGTTGCGGTGAGATTACTCATATCATCAACATCATCATTTGTCGCTCTGAGCATCATTAACCTCCTTTAGTGCTTCCTCTGCAGTGTGACCAGCACGCTTCTGCACAGTCTGATGCTATCTCCGTGCTCCACATCATTTCCAAACACCAAAACAAATGGAGTCAGATGTTAGCGTCGCTTATGTGAGAGTGTTCCACTTGAAACCAAGTTCACCAGTTAGTAAATCAATGTGTGCTACAGTATCTGTAGTAAATATCAAGGGGGGCAGTACAGGAGATTTCTAGGTTTTTGTGCAATGTGTACACTCACTTTTTAGTCGTATTTTGATTTTTCCAGCTGCAGCACTGCTGGCACTAAATGACTGTAAAGAAAACACTTGGCTACGAATCAAGAATGGAAGGTCCTCAATCACAGGAATACCAGGAATTCTGCAGCACAGTGGAGTTTCCTCTTGTGTCTAAATATCTCACGCATCCTGTCTACGTGTGCGTGTTTGTGTGCATCTGTGTGTATGTGTGTGTTCACTAGTTGCCACTCAGACAGTGGAATGTTTTGCAAGCGTGGGCACTGACAGGTTTTCAAGAACGACATAATCACTGCACATCTGCCTCTCACTAAGGGCGCTGTCACCTACAAAAACCTCGCGGGCGTTTACAGACACGATGTCCTGAGTCTGTTTATGATTTCAGACGAGTGTGAGTTCTTTCTTTCAGATAGTTTGACTTCATCTAAAAGACACTAACCCGAGGGCAGAGCTTCAAATCCTCCATTCACTCTCTCTCATTGTCTCTGAGGTGTCAGGTTGCTCACATTGTACTCAACCTAGATGCGAAGTCGTGCTATTGGTGGATCTTATTTAGAGCCAAGATGGTTGCCCTGTGGGGTTGGCGGAAGAGTCCATAGTTGCTGGGGTGTGGTCATCCTAGCGAGGGTCTCTGGAGAAACACAGCATGTCACTGTGTTTTGACAGCGGTTCCTCCGCCGTGCTGACGACCCGACGGCCAATTAGATCCACAGTGTGACGCCCAAACAGGAAGCAGAGGAGGCGACTTGAGGGAAAGGTTTACGTTCAGCGCGAGAATCCATCTTGCCTCCAGTGTGCGTGTCTGAAAACCAGGAAAAGGGGGCTTGTTTGGTTTGTGTGTGTTCTCATTCAAGACAGTGAAGAGACACACACACATACAGAGAAAAGCTCGCAGACGCTCACACACAGGCTCTATTGTAGCTCCATCTGTGTGCCTCCGGCGCTGCAGTTTGAGGGTGTTGGTCATTACTGCGGCGGGCCTAAACAGAATGCAGGATGGTTGTTTTCATCCTGCACTGAAGCTTGGCCTCTTCTACACACACACACCAACACACACCCCTACAGCTACAGCTGGCACTCAAAGCCAAGACCATTCATAACATTAGAGGCCAGCGAGGACACAGCAGATTCAGCTCGCCTGTGGGGCTCGCTGTGTTTATGAAGCTCAGGTTGTCTCTGTTTTGGTCAGACAGTGTTGTCATGGTCATAAAGTTATGACGCTGCACTTTGTGAGTAATGTGTAACACTTATGGCTGCTATGCAAAACTAAACAAAACAAAAGGCAGGCAGCAGTGTGCTGGAAGTGATTGTGGTGAGGGTTAGTATATCTCTGGCATCCGCTTTAATGCCGGACTTGTAGTTTGACTGAACATTTATCATCAAAAAACACAGTATTGTTGTGGTATAGAAACACTAGAAGAACAAGGTAGTGTGGGTTAACTCGGCCTGGACGATGCTCTTGTTTCAGTTTTCATTTTGGATGTTTGCCTTCATGTGATGGACATGTGGTTGCACACCCTGATGATCTCATAGGTGTTCATTTTGTCACGGCGATCGACAATGGTGTAATTTCATAACTGTCACCTGTGGTTGTCGTGACAAAGCTATGGCTAAATTATGTGCAGCTCACAGGTGCACAGGAGTCAATATCTCCACAAAGCCAGTTAATAGAATCCTCCCATATTTAAAGTGACATGAAGTAAGTGAATGAGCAGGAGCAGGAGGAGTGTGTGACGCTGCCAGCAGTGCCTGCCTGTGGGCAGCCACTTCCTCCATCGGTCGCAAGCAGGCCTGCAGCCTTTCAGAGCAAACCCTCCAGAAATAGCCCTCACAATCTGCCTTTCATACAGGCGATCGGAGCGACGCCGGGTCGCGGCGGGCGGCGAGCTGATGCTTGTGTGTTGGCGTGACCCTCTCTCCCTCGCTCTCTCTTTGCCTGCCACTCAGATGGCCACCGGGATGTTTGTGGCCGACTCTGTGTGTTTGCCGCGTTACCACGGCAATGTTTAGCCCCCCACCACACCCCCACCCTCGCCTGTGGGTTGTGGTTTGTGATGAGCATACTGACCGGTCGACTCACTCTACTTTTAGTTATGGAGCTGAAGTTTATCATCGCTGGATGTCATCGCAATATGCAGGAGCTTCAAGTTTTTGTATTTGAAGTAACAGGAATGTATTGCTGCTTTGTTACACTAGTCTTACAGTGTGAGTGTGTGTCAGTGTGTGTTTGTGTGTGCACGACCTGTGTTACAGCAGTCTGTCTGCTGTGCTGAATGCTTGTTATTCATGAGGGAGTCGATGGCCCCAGGGCCCCAAAGCTGCCCTCATTCCCTCATTCTTACTACTACTACATAGACACAGGACAGTTTGTGCGTGTGCATGTGTGCATGTGTGCATGTGTATGCATGTGTTTGTGCATACAACCATGTATGCACGCTGGGGGTAGGAATGCACATAGATGCTTCTACACGTTTGTGCACACAAACAGGCCATGTAAACCACTTCTGCAGGATCAGATAATGTACAGGCAAATTGAAATTTGAGGCAGTGTGGTGGTGGTATTGGTGTGTTCATCTTAATATGGGTATGTGTGTGTGGAGAGGGCGAGGGGTTTGGTCTAATGCCCCAGATTTAAATTGAATGGAACACAGTTCGAGACGTCAGTCTGTGTAATAATATAATTCAAAATTCCTGATCTTAAAGAGCTTTTTATCAAGGGTGTCCATTTATTTATGACCCCTTTACTCTTTATTTCCATGTCATACCTGCTCTGTGTGTTTTTAAAAGTGTGTGTTGTGTATTGGGTGTGTGTGTGCGAGTGTGTATTAGGGATACCCTCCTCCTAAGTGCTTTGATGGTTTTCCCTGGAATTCAGAGAATTTCTGCGTCCCCTCTCAGGACAAAGGCTGAGTCAGTGGTGTTCGCTGTCGGCCTGTGGCTGCTCAGGGGAGCAATCGTTGAAATCAGCGAGGGGCGATTCCAGTGTGTCCGGAACCGTTTTGATTTAAAGATTGGGCAGTAAGGGAGGGGTGTTCTTGTTGTTGTTGTTGTTGTTGTTGTTGTTTTTTAGGAATAGAGGAGTTGGGTATGTGATGATGCCAGTTGACTGTATGTTCAATGCTTCAAGCCAAACGGATGCTACAGGCGCCTGCACATGTAACATTATTCTCCTATTTGCTTATTATTGAGTTAAATATGTGTTTTAATATTGAAATCAATGCCACAGTGCTTTTAAGCTCTTTATAATCTTCACATCAGCAGAATGTAACACTGACTAATGCACATTTCTGACATTTATTTCATTCTAATCGTAACATTAACACTGACTGTCTCTACAGTGGCTGCATATATACATGAGAAACACAGGACAAGTGACTGGTTTTAGAAGATTAAGTCTCATCTTTGTTAAGATGGCCTCTAGGTCAGTTTTTCAGAATAAAAAAAATCTCCTCCTCACTAATCTCACATGAAGCCTGTGATTGGGTTGAACGTGCAGATTAAAGGACGGT
The DNA here is from genome assembly GCA_016801845.1 of Polydactylus sextarius. Classification (NCBI taxonomy): domain Eukaryota; kingdom Metazoa; phylum Chordata; class Actinopteri; family Polynemidae; genus Polydactylus; species Polydactylus sextarius. Next base: position 13,935,195 of record CM028923.1, on the reverse strand, counting down.
TATAGATCCAGACTCGGCTGCTCTACTGTATTTATGGCACATATTCTGTACCCTCCCCCTCCCCCATACAGATAGCTCTGTGTTATTTACAATCCTGCTGAGACTCAACCATCACATCCTGCTGGTAGAAGGCTTTTTGCTTTATTGTACAAATTTGAACAGAACCTGTAGGCTAACTTACATTGCTTGTTGAACGCTCTGCGTAGGGCAGACACCTGCTTTGTGATGTAAATGCATTTCCCGGTTGACACATCTGAGTACGTTAGTGAAAGATACGATTGCAATCTGACTTGGCAACATTTCTGTCAACAACCAGGTCTGAATTGAATGTTGTCTGATTAAAATAATCGCCCACATGTTATCCTACGTTGTTAAGAGCATTGTCATCAGGCGCTTCCTCTCGGGTTGAAAAATGTGGGAGTGCAAAGCGAATATATAAGTCATGTAGCCTGATTACCAAATGTCATCGTCTGACTATATAAAAGTTGCCGCGGTTCTGTCTCAGTGATATTTTAAGTTGATGGAAACTAACAGGTATGATGGGATGAAACTAAACAGAAACTTCCTAAGTTTAGTTTAGCAAGTGAGAGGTGTCTCTGTCATAAACTGAGGTCTCAAAGGTCAAATAAATCTGTCTTTTAGAAACCTGAGCTAGCTGGTTAGCAGCAACCGAACCGAAATTAAAACACCTTCATGTAGTGGCTCATGAATAGATTTCAGCTCAAATGGAAATGTTCAAACTCCTTATAAACTCATTCAGTGAAGTGTCACAGTGGCAGAACAATATGAATCATAAATCCCAGTTGGGATTTTCAGAGTAAAAGTCCCAGCTGTGTTTCAGTGCGTCACAGAAACAGGCTGTTTATCCTGCCAAGCAGTCACGTGTCGCTTCCCCTCCAGGTACAGGTTGGTGTCGGTGTCAGGCAGGTTGGTTTGAATTTTTTTGAAACTGAAACTGCTCATCTCTTGTGAACTCAAAAGTTTACTCTGGATTAGAGAAGTCAGAGAGGAACATGTCCAACCACAGAACAGATTCACAAACACTGGACAGTTAAGTCCTCATAACCTGGTCTGATGGATCAGGATTTTTGTTGATGATAGACTTTGGCATCAACAGTTTGAATTCATTAACTCAGCCCAGTCCAGGCTGCTGCTGCTGGTGGTGTGGGGTGTGTTTTCCTGGCTCACTTTGAGATTCTTAATATTAATCAATCACTCAGTCTATCTGACTGTTGTTGCTGACCATGTTCATCCCTTAATGGCCACAATTTACCATCGTCCACTTACAGCAGGATGATGCTCCAGCGGTTCAAAGTTATCTCAAACTGTAATGAGATGAGTTCAGTGGTCTCCTGCATAGGTGAAGTAGAACAGGAGGTGAATGTGCACCTGATGAATTCACCCATGGCTGTTTGAGTATTCATTTGGGTTATTCAGACAGGGGTAAAAAAAGTCATTTGGTGTAGTTGTTTCACTGTCACAGATCTGCTTCCTGTTTGGTTATGAGACGCTTGGTTTCTCAGGTAACAACAAGTCATTTCCGGACTTAATAGTGGTTTGTTAGAGTCAAGAGACACGAGGATTAACATGCAACTAAAATCAGAGACAGTAAAGAAGTGGACAGTGGAAGTGATAGACGAGGAAAAGACGAGTGTTTGATTTGAAGTGATTACAGGGATGTAGAGGGCAGCTGAGGAAAGACAGAAGTCTGCATGCTGGGAGATAAAATGTGATTGAGTTGTCGAGGCCGCGTTCGTCATGTTTTCCTGTTGCAGTATTGTGGGGGCAGCACGCGGAAGTCTTGTTTGCATCAAGTTCTTGAGAACCGCCTCACAGCGCCGCCATATTTCCTGCGTTTCATTGTCTGTGGTGGATTACAACATTAATTCATACATTCGTGTCCTGACACTGTTTTTGTCATTATAATCCTGCTAATACACAATGAATGATTGAATTCACAAACAAATATTCTTCACCGCGTTGCCGTCATATTATGCACTTGTCCACTTGTGACTTGTTTAGAGCCACAAGAGCACGGTCATGGTCATGTGCCTCTTTCATCATGTGACATGTCATATACTGATGAGTCACAACAGGATCAGTTGTTACATTTTGACAGCCCCTCACACACATTAATAATCACAACTTCCTGCCCTCTTCTCGACTTTGTTCTTTGCATTTTACGTTACCTAATTTGAATAATTATTAAGGATGCTAATGTTTCTGTTAGAAAGACTCGGGGGTGAACTTTAGTTGTCCTTGTTGTTTGGTCTGTTTTTGCTGACGTGCGTCATTGAATGATAAGCGAGTTATGTCCAGTGCTGTTTATTGATTCTTATTCATCACAATCTATTTATTGATGCCATTTGACTGTATTTTCAGATGCTAGCACTCGTTAGCATTAACCTTGCAAATTTTTTCACAGTACTATAAATAGCAACGCACAGATCCTATAGTTAGCCTCACGCTAATTATCCTTTTCAGAGCCAGTGTGATGCAATGTAATGTTCCTGATTGTATCTGACTGTACATGTACATGTACATGTACATCTAAATGTACAATGTTACTATTGTTACTGTTTGTAGACCACATCCGTACTGCTACATATCATATGTGTCTCATTTGTACATCATCAGTATCATCTGCTGAGAAGGATTCTTTAAAAATAAATAGATAAACAAACAGAGAAGACCTCCAGACTTTGACTCTGTAATGGGAGTCTCTGTCCATATAGGAGCTTTAACTAGCATTAAGAAGTCAGTGCTGAAAGGCTGCTACAGTTTCACTACTTTACACTGAATCCTCGCTGATGTATCGCTGTCTGGCGTCTTTAGAGCGTCACTCATTGTACTAATGGACCCTAATGGTTGATAAAGAACGTTAAAGCTTAATGCTGAAAGAGTTTCGCTGTGGTTTTTAATGAGACATTATCTTTGATAACCAGAGAAAGAAGCGCCTCTATCAGCCGTGACTCAGTCCTCTGGCATAGTGCTGGTCTCTACATGAGTGTGCAGCCTTGTCACTGTTGCCAGATCAGCTGCTTGTTAATCATAGTGTAACTGTGAAGCGGTGAATTTACATAACGAAACCCTCTGGGTTAACTTGATAAGGAGATGAGATCTGAACATTTTATATGTAAAACAAGTGGTCGCACAGCCACAAGCTCCCACCTGGCAAGCTGCATGTTATATGGATTTACACTAGACCATAGTGTCAAACCCCAGCTCATCTCACGCTGCTTCACACCAGCAGGTGATGAGCGGGGTTTGTACATTTCATTCTGTCATTTAAAGTGCGGCTGACTTGTCTCCTATCTGTCTGTTAATTATGTCATCTTAGCGAGAGGCTTCACAGTTTGACAGAGGAAGTTCAATAAAAGTGGGTGATCGAACGCGGCTATTAAGTTGTGATTGCTTCCTCTATTTGGTACTCACTCGTCTCTCTCTTCCCTCTTCATGTCATTGCTTTCGAAAACAGTTGGCGACTGTTCAGGGGTGTGAATATCTGTGTCAAAGTTCTGCAAAGTTGAACTCCCAAGAGAATCCACCGATCATTGCGATTCATGTGAAATTTACTGTTAAATGTTGTTTTTAATGAGCTCAAGTCAAAAACAACTAGGAAACGAGACCTATATGTTGAAACAGAAATGGCTAATTTCATGTCACGATTATGTTCCTGCTGTTTTTTTTTCGATTGAACTTTTGTTGGGGAAATGAAAAAGTGCGAGCTAATCTCATAACCGTGATGTGAATGACTAAACAAGTCGATGCCTCCACGTTGGACGAGTCTGTCTGGTGGCTCAGACCAAGGCGGACGACACTTGTAGCTGTCAAGTCAAAAATTAGACACGGCAAGAAATAGAAGATTAAACCTGAATCAACCTACGACACAAAACATAAAAATGGAATAATTTTTGTGGCCTTGGCTGCTGTTCCCCCCGCCCCATGTCCGAGGCCATTTCCTCTCTTGAAAAGCTTTTCATTTGTCTCGGCTGTTCAGGCTCCTGTTCAGGCTGCAGGGTGGTGGTGGTGGTGGTGTGGAGCAAGGGGGGATTAGTTTAGCAGGAAGGATGTGAGTTTACTGAAGAGCTTTTGCGCGAATAGAAAATGCCTCACATTGTCTCCATGGTGACGACAGTTGCCTGATGGAGCCTTTTTTTTTCTTCCCCTTCAACTCTTTTTATTCATTACCTAAAAAGCAGCCGTCTGCTGCCCAGCCACTTAAATTCATATATTTGTGTTGTGTGGATTATCACCTTCGCCATCGTGTAACTTCTCATGTCAAACGTTCCACTGTGCTGATATTCTGTCGCCTCTGACACCGCGAGGACTCGGCCTGTGGCTGCAGCGCTGCTCTTAATCACAGAGTGACTCACTCACTTGATGTTGCTCAACATGTGTGTTTGTGTGTGTGTGCATCATAAAGTGCACAAATAAGTGTCTGTGTATAACAGTGAGATGGGTGGACAGCACAGAGCTCCGTCAGGGGGGTGCGGTGCAGGACCTGAATGTGATGATGTCATAGAGTTTTCAGTGTCTGATAGTATCTTAATTTAGTGTAGATGGTGTTGTAGTGGAAATTGATTATTGCTTGCCCACTGATCATGGGTTAGGTCAGTCAGGACTAGATTTCAGTGTCTAAGGAGGAAGTATCATCCGATTAGAAGTAGTGTGTTGGAAAATTGACATTCAGACAAGGTGATGACACCAAGTCTTTCCGCACTTTTGGAGCTAGATAAATGTACTAAAGTACTGGTTTTGACCCAACCTGCAGGAAGCATGTGACAGTTCACAGACAGTAACACAGCCTGATTGGACGTGATATATGATATCATGCCTGTTACGCGTGTTGCCTGCTGGAGAGTTGCCAGGTTTACAGTTACTGAGCTGGATCAGACTGGGGAGCAGCAGTGATCCCTGTCAGATGATGTCGTGGAGGAACAGGTGAGGCTAAATGTCAAACCTGAGTCACCTGACGGAGTTTCATCTCAGTCACTGAGGTTAGAAACATAATTAGCAGTAGGTGATCTGATGATATTATACTGTAGATGAGTTTAATTTGGCTGGTGGTGTACTTTCCACACGACGTGTCATTAAAAGGTGCTACATCGACGTGTTTAATTTTAAAAGTTATGTCGCTGCTTATCGACCGCTAGCCGGCTAACTGCAGCCGCGTCAACGTTAGTCCTCGTGATGTAGCTGTGGTCGTCACATGACGGTGTGAAGCCACTGTCCGTCCACAGGATCAGAGACCTGGCCTCAGGCAGGGAACACGAGCTGGGACGAAACCTGAAGCTAGCTGTTTAGCAGCGGCTGAACTTTCAGATTCAGATTAAAACACATAAATATAGCAGCACCTCATAAATAAATATCAGCACCATGTAAAAGTTCAAACTCATAACTAAAAATAAAAAGACGGCATCATCAGCAACGAATAGCAGCAAACAGGCTAACCAAAAAAAGCATCGAATTGTTGGAACGATATGAATCATAACTCCCAGTGGGGATTTTCAGAATTAAAGTCATTGTATTTCAGTGTGTCACATAAACAGGCTGTTTGATTCACATAAATGAACTTAATTCAGCTCAGTGGTTTTAAAGTAAGTAAGCGCCAAGAGGCTAAAAAGGCTAAAGGTCTGTAGCATAATGTCTAAGTTCTTTTCAAATTAAGAGATTAAACTACTGATGCAGTAATATGATCAAAGGTAAAATTGTGTTTTGTTCCTGTGATAATTTCCTGGTGTGTAGGTTTTATTATATAAAGGTCACAGAGCTTGTCAAAAACTTGTGAAAAAGTGAGCTGGCGTCTCAACAATTATCACTAAGAAGTTTGAAGTGTAAGCATGTTGTACGTGAGTGAATCTGCTTCTGAACAAGACCTGAAACCTCCGGGTTTCGTGCACACTTGCTTGCATTTGTGCACAGACGTGCATGAAAAGAAGACACGAGGCTCAGAGCCCTTTTTTTGTCCTGAAAGACTGCAGTTGCCATGGAAACTGCCTGATGTCGTGTCACTGTGGTCTGGAAGCCGGCAGACGAGAAGCTGCGGCCTGGTTCAGCACCAAGAGCAAACACACACAGACACACACACTGAGCTACACACTTATTTCCACACTTGTCTGTCATCATTCAGTGGTCACATGACCCATCGTTCTTCCCTCCTGCTAGTAGTCATCTGTGTGAGGAGTCATTGCTGACACATGTGCTCACTCAGACACATAAACTTGCTACTTTGAGCAGCTGTCTCTGTTTTTTGCTGTAACCTTTCTTTGACCAGAGTTTCTCAGCGTGTTCATTGTGTTTGCTCGGTTTGACTGGTCGCTGTGTTCTGGTTGACTGTGGCTCCGATTGTATCTGTGATTTTGGGCTTCAGCAAGTTAGTTTCCAAAAAAAGAAACGTGTCATTACTATTATTGTTATGACAGGAATTACTGAGCTTTTTAAAGAATCTCATAATAAAGCTTTTTGGTTTCTTGTTTTGCTAATGTGATCTGTTTAAAGTCAGAATCAGGACCTGATGTTGACAAACTGGAAATAAACAGCAGAATCATTAGTGGTAACTAGTTTCAGAAAAGTTAAACAGAAAGACAATAATGATGCGCTATGGTAGTGTTTTCTAGCTCGTGGTCTTAGCTAGCTTATGCTAGCTTTAGCTGCTATTACAATTGGTTTTTTTCATGTCAGAACAAAACTTGAGATTAATTCTAGTAGAATTATGTAAATGCGATAGTTAGCTAAGATAGCTAACTAACATGCTAGTTTATAGTAAAGCTAACTAACTGAAGTATAGAAGTCTTAGTTAACTAAGATAGCAAACTAGCATGTTAGTTAGTTAGCCATCTTAGCTAACTAGCATGTACACATTTGTACACACTTTATCTAATCCCATTCTCCACTACTTGGGATAAAATATCCCTAGATTCGGGTTGGAAAGCAGGAAGTACTGAAGTCTGAGTTGATCAGTGGAGGAAAATCTCGTCACTGACAGACGGCCTCTTGTCGCTCAGTACTGTTAGATCTGAAGACACTAATTGTGACTTGCTGATTGTGTTTCCTACTCTGTGAAGACAAAGCCGCAGCTGCAGCCCCTCCAGTTTCTGGGGTGGACAAAATAACAGAGACACAACAGAGAAAAGTGCAGTAGCCTCGAAGCAGTCAATGTATGCACAGAACGCAGAAAAGGATTTTTGACACAACAGAAAACAGCCTCCTTTAACTGTGACACTTCCATAAATTAGAAAGTCATTAGTCAAGCATGAAAATACAGCGTCTTTTAAAAGTAGTCACCCCCGGACTTTTCCCCTTTTATTGCTTTAATAAATGTTGTCGATATAATTTGGCTTATTTGATAAGCCAAATAATGTCAAAATTAAAACTGGTTGCTACAAAGTAAAGACAATTATTTGAAAATAGGCCAATGTAAAGTTATTGATTGTATAAATGTTCTGCCCCCTAAGGTGAGTATTTACTGGATGCACATCTGTGTGGACAGTTTTTAAACAGGTTTCACGTCTGGACACTGCAGTTTTACTCTTCTTTTTTAAAACTAAATAAAATTAAATTATTGCCCTAAAAAAAAAAAAAATCTTTGACCACATTTCCATTTATAAAAGCAACAAAAGGGCGAAAACAACAAAGGGGTGAAGACTTTTTTTATACTCACTGTATAATTATGTATTTAAACTGAAACCTTTAGCTCATTGTAAATGGATGGTACATATATTTTTATCGCGTTCTCTAAGTTTAGTGTTCTTTGTTTCTGTCATACGCACATTCTTTCCAGTTTGATGACAACACATCACAATTACTGGAGAAGTCTGTTAGTCTTGGTTGGGTTGCGTTCAATGAGTTCAGTAAATCCATATTTCAGTAGTCAAGACATATCAGCAGCTACTAAACTAGCTGCTCCAGAGCTCTGCAGTCTGACGTGTTTACCATATTCACCTGGTGTCTTATTGTTGATCTAAAACATTAAGATGATTTGGGGTGTTTGTGCATGGCATTTAGTGTAGGCCTAGATAGCTAGATAGTGAAGGTTGGCATTATGTAATATCAGGTGGCACTATTAGTGGTTGTTTGTTAATGGACAATGGTTAACATCAAACTCTGATAGCTATATTTTTATTTGAGCTCTTAAGTTCCTTTAAATGCCAGTAAGCAATTAGACTGTTGTATAGCTTTTACCCAGAGTAGTTTCCTTTTAACTGCTCTGCCATAAATGTCTTAATGCTGGAGCTGGATCAGAGTTTGGTGCTAACAGCGTTAATCCATGAGCCCAACCTGTCTTGTGTCAATAATACAGGCTGGTGAAAGTTTGTCCAGTCAATTGAATTTGCCTCAGGCAAGTTAAAGATGATCTCACTTTCTCATCATTGGTCGAGTGTGTTTACTCCATTAAAAGTAAATGTACAACACACAATAGTGCAAAAAGTGAAAGTTCCTGAATATTTTCTGCACGCTCTATGAGAATGTGATGGTCATTAAGTCGATGCACATGGTCATATCCTGAGCTCGATAATCAAGAATTAATCACACAGGAGGAAATGATCTAAACCAGGAAGAGGATGTAAAGACAATCTGTTGTCAACAAGGCACGAAGCGCGTGCATGTCAAGTTCTAATTGTAGAGATGATAAATCAATATGTAGCACATGAGGAAAAGCCTGCAGAGGAAACAGGTCCACTTCCAGTCTCTGACCTGCTGCTGCTGTTACACAACAGGTCTGGATGTCACCTCCCTGAAAAGGCCACTTTGCTCCATTCACATTCCTCTCACGCCGTGCGCTCATAGCGAGCCTTTGTCTTACATCATCAGCAGCTCAGTTATTCAGTCATGCCTACACACTGATGACTACTTTCTAAACAGCGGAGCTCTTTGCCGCTCACACACCCAGAGTGGGCATTTGCCAAACCCTTCTTTTCTACTCTTACCCTGAGCTCTGTCACTGTGGTTAGAAGATAATTACTTGGCTTTCATTGTTAGTAGTTTTTTTTATGAGAAGATAAACCTCTCAAAAGTCTTCCTGCACTTTTGACTCTTGAGATCAAAACCACCACATTTTCTTCCAGAACCACTGTGGTAGTAGAAATGGAAGCCAGATAAACGTGAAGTACTGGGTTTGTTCCAACCTGCAGGAAACATGCGACCGTTGACAGTTAACAGACAGTAACACAGTCTGATTGGATGTGATATGTGTGTGCATACCTGTTGCACGTGTTGCTGCCTTTGCTCTGAGCCTGTTGGAGAGTTGCCAGGGTTTACAGTTACTCAGCTGGATCAGACTAGGAAGCAGCAGTGACCCCTGTCAGATGAGGATTTTAAGTTGTTGCAGCTGATGTCATGGAGGAACAGATGGAACAACTGTCAAACCTGAGTCACCTTTTTATTCTACCGATTCAGATTCTCTTAATTTGATAAAATAAATCATGAGTTCTAGTGAATTTCCACCTTCACCCTAAAACATTTACCTTATTTTACTATAAACTTTGCTTTAAATCATTGTCTAGTTGGAGAGTCCAGTGCAGAGTTTTTCTACTGATTGCCTGATATTTTCCTCCAGAATCATAATGTTGTCTCTTTTACCATGATGCCTTTTACTTTGATAAAGTTTACATTACATTACCTTAATTTCCACCACCATGTTAGACTTTAGGGACTGTCTTCTTTTGGTTGATTGCTTCTTAATACTTTCAAATGAAAACCACGTCCCTGTGTCCAAACTGTTCCATTTTAGTTTCATCCAACCACACAATTGATGACAAAAGTTTTCCTTTTTGTCCAGTCAAACTTTCCTGTGTCTGTCTTAAAGTAGAAGACTCTTCTTTGATCCGTGTCCATAGAGTACAGCCTTGTGAAGTATTTGCTGGAGATGTTTGTACCAGAGTTGGATAGCTTTGGTGCTGATCCTTGGATTCTACTGTACTTGCCAATTCAGGAGTCACGTTTCACGTGCCACTGGCACTTGAAAACACTTGGATATGGCTTCGTAGCCTTTCACCCTCATGTGAGCAGCCACAACTGGACGTCCTCACTAAGCTGTTTGGTTTTAACCATGACTAGAAACTGACTAATTGATTTGATTCTCAGGAACGGTACAAATGGTCAGGACCATGTAGAATGACATACAAGCTAATTTTTTTTTTTTAAAAATGGCAATTTGCGGAGAAATTAATATTTTTTATGCGTCGAATATTTATTCAAATGGTTGAAAACAAAAAAAATGTCATCTTCATTCATCTGTCTTTTTCACCCAGTGGGAACCTATCCAACTGATTAAAGGTGATTAAAATTTGGCATACATTATAACTTCATTCAAAACCTCATATATTAACCAATGTAGTTATGTTACTACATTTCCATTGTGTGATACTGTATCTATTTTCTGATACAGATATCTGAGTAATTTCCCATCATCCCCCTTTCAGAAGTGCTTAGTTTCAATTGTTAGCCGTGTTTGTTTATTGTGAAAGTACATGTGGACATACTGCACAGTGCCTCATTGAAAAGCAGCTTATCACTGATCTGTGATGTTGCAGAATCATCTACAAACAACTAAGCAGTATTTGTCTAAAGTCAATAATTCAGTCACTGCTGTAGTCACTTTTACTCAGTGCCACCTTTTGTCTCTCTGTCCTCACTGACGTGGGCGTGTCTTGTATTCACACACGGTACCAGGCACACGACTGTCACTATATTTAAAAAATTCACATTTAATCTCATCGACCAGGAAGCCATCTGATTCTGATGACTACTTTTAGAAGACTGAGCTGTACAGATATATCAGAAATAATAGAAATAATAGACAGAAATAATACTAATCTGTCAGCCATATGCTATTATCTCTAGACACATCAGTCCAACAACTTTATTGAATACTCTTTCTGCACATCATGTCTGCAGGAGGAAACTTTCACTTTACACAAACACACAGAAAGAAACAGGCCGACACTCGAACTGTGGCTGTGTGAGATGACAGGATGTCAGTGTGACATGATCCTGACACCTGGAGCTTTTATACAAGCCGAGGTTAATGCTGACGGTTCCTCCCACAGTGAGACTCCACTTGGATTAGTTGGATTGTTTTAAGTTTTCAAGCGTCGGTGCACTGTGTGAGGTGGTGCACCCCTCTGTTGGAGAACAGTGGATCAATCCAGTGACACGCAGCAGTTTTTCTGCAGGAAGCTGGAAGATTAATAATGTGCGGTTTGATCCAACAGTCTGAAGAGCCAGAGATATTTTTCCAGTAATGAATCCCATAACACACAACAGTCCATGTCTGAACAGCTGAGATCCTACTTTCTTTTTACTCTGGCTGCGTTTATTTGCTTTGTATTTAAACAAAAGAAGTAGATCTGTATATTTCTGTATATTCTGCATTAGATGAGATGATCACATCGTTCGTCTCCCGTCACTTTCTGCTTGAAATACTTCAGATTCTCTCTCAGGTTTGTTGTTCGCTCCCAGCAAAATCATGTGATGGTTTTCTAATGGGTGTCTGCTGAGAAAGAGTTTCGTTATCACTTCTGGTAATGATATTTTTGCTTTTATAGCAGCATAGATAAAGCAGCAACAGAGATGTATGAGAGTCTGTTAGCTATCTTTTTCTTTCACTTGCTGAATCAGATGCTCAGATGTGATCTCTGTTCCTCCACTAACCTCTTTAGTTTCACTTCGCTATAAGTCTGTTCGGTCGACCTTTGACTTAACTAATGACTGCGTGAGATTTTTATCAAAGGAATTTTTTCTTCTCTTCATGCAGCGACAAAACCTACATCTGCTGCCAATTTTTAATATCTCTTCGACGTTGAGCCAAAGAGATATGACGCAACTCATGGCGCAACTCTGTGTTCTCAGAGACGGTCCGTTTCAAGACGACCGTCTGCTTTTACAAAAGCTCACCTGTACAAAGGGGCAACCCTTTGCGTAAAGTCAACACTTGCTTGCATCATAAGCTGCGCGTTTTTTTTTTTTTTCCAACTGGTTGTCTGTAAGTTATTGAGTGTGTTGGATCACCCGGATCTGGCTTTTTAGTCTGGTGCCAGATCAGTCGTGCCACTTTCTGGCGCAAGCAGGTGATATAGGATGCAGAGTTTGCTATTTTATTCTATCTGTGTCTGATGGGCCCGCTGCCAACAGGTCTACACAGTTGGCACTAATCTTTACACACTGATTTTTTTTTTTTTTTATTTGCAAAGTCCAGAATCGATTCATTTCAATGCAGGAAAATACCACAGTTATATAACGAGCTCCTGGGAATTTATTGTCTTCGGCAAGCGAGTGTTTCCTTGAATATGAAACGGTGTGAAGTTCACATTCAGGTTTAAATTATGAACAGATTTCCCTTTTTTATTAAACCGTTGATAGACTTGGCAAATGCTAAACGGGTAAAACACGATCCATCTTTTTTAGGTCACCACGTACAAATCAGAGATAATAAAAACAACATGGAGCTTCAGTAGCAGATACTTTAAACATTCCCTTTGCCGTGGACGGCTAGCGTTAGCTACTGGTCAGAGACAGACCGAGGAAAGTAGAGAAATTCAACTTGTGCACTCCGTTTGCACGTTTGTTGGGCGTGTGACATGATGTCACTTCCTGCAAGATGCTAGCCACGAAGCTAGCAGCTGTTTGTCAGAGAAAAACGTTGATACGTAGTATTCGGATCATTCTGCCTGGATGAGGTAATGTTGAACGTATGCGGTGCGGTCACTGTATTGGAAACACATGTTGATGTTATTCTACAGGTTGTTTTTTAGTTTCAGAAGTCTTGAAGTCTTTTTCTTCTCTTTATCGCTCGTGTTTTATTATCTGAGCTCTTATCTGGTGTCCGACCATCTCTCTGTAACATAGTAGAGCAGATAACATCAGGAGGAATATTGAATTGTGACATGAAAAGATGGAAAATCTCGTATCCTTGACACACACACACACACACAGAAAGAGAAATAAAACCATCTGATTAATATATTAAAGTTAGTTGAAATATTCATTTATCAGCTGTGAGAAACGTTACAGGTGTAAACGCACTGGAAAAAAAAAATGTTGCACAAACTGTTTATTGTGTTGTGTTTTGTTGCCATGGAGACCGACATGCATTCAGTCATATGCAAAAAAACCCAAAACAAAACAAAACCAAAAACGGTGTCATACGGTGTCTCTCGAGCTGGATTTTGATTTTGATGTTTATAAAAACGGACGGTTAACCACCTTTCCTATTACCAGTTATCCATAACTGCCTGGCTATATCGAGCTCTTTTCATAATTCACCCATTTAGCTGTTAGCTAACAAACAGGCTCAGTGACACAGCTGTATTTTACTGCAGCTCTGTCTTTGGATTGTCCCTGGCTATAAAAGCTGCCTTAACTCCGGGCGTCTGAGGCGCACCAGAATCCTGCAGGAAAGGAGCTGGTCACAATAATAAAAGAAGAAAAAAAAGAAGCCAGCCGAGCTGCAGTGAATCTTTGGAGCAGTTTGATGTTATCGTACAAAAGCGTCGTAATTTTAGCTGAGCGAAAATAAAACCCCAGCACAAATTTTGTGTCTAAAATATTTTGAAAACCGTGTCATAATTGAAACGCGGCCACTGCCTTCCCTCTCATGGCTGTGAAGTGAATCTAAAACCTTAACACGTTGTTTACATTCCATAGATTCCATTTGTTTACATGCACGTATTGTTGACGTGGTTGGATTATTTAAAAACGAGGAGCCTCTTGACACAAAGACACGTTTTGGTTTTAGCTCGTCTCCTCTGCCTCCAGTGGAAGAAGTGATGGTGTGAGATTTTAAGGGGGAAAAGAAACAAAAAAAACAAAACAAAACAAAGAGAGATTGTGTGTGTGTGTGTGTGTGTGTGTGTGTGTGTGTGTGTGTGTGTGTGTGTGTGTGTGTGTGTGTGTGTGTGTGTGTGTGTGTGTGTGTGTGTGTGTGTGTGTGTGTGTGTGTGTGTGTGTGTGTGTGTGTGTGTGTGTGTGTGTGTGTGTGTGTGTGTGTGTGTGTGTGTGTGTGTGTGTGTGTGTGTGTGTGTGTGTCTCTAGTCTCTCTCTCTCTCTCTCTGTGTGTGTGTGTGTGTGTGTGGTTTGCTCAGCCAGCATGTCACTCCCAGCAGACTTCTTTTCTGGCTCATTCATTCACTCACTCCTCCCTCAGCTGCAGGATGTCCTGCTTTAACTTGCTGAATAATCTCCACCCTGCTCCACCATTGGCAGAAAGTGAATCTACACCAGCCTCCATTTGCACTGTCAAGCTGTGTGTGTGTGTGTGTTTAATGACACACCTACATACATGAGACACGTAAGCGGGTGACATCAGATCCTAACTCCAGTACACTGAGCTACATGATTCATCACAGTGTAATAAAGAGTTTGGATTAATCACAACAAATGCAGCTAAAATCACGATGTTATTTCACCTCCTTAGTTAGTTTATTATTAAAAACTTAACACCTCTAGAGTATAGATATAGTTTATTTCAGCGCCGTCGTCACTTGGACGCTGCCTCTGTCGCTGAATGATTTCTCACACTGTGCAGCCACAAACACACACTTAGATGTGGTATGTGTCTCGCAGACAGAGGCCATGTGGATATTTTATTTCAGCTTCGGTCTGAAGTCGAAAGCTCCATCTTGAATCCATAAAAGATCTTTTTTTAAACCTCGAGGGGGCTGTGATTTCCTTTAAAAAAAAAAAAAAAAAAAAAAAAGCAGCAAAATAACAAACTCTTCACCTCTGATTCCGCTCAGAGCAGGTCAGCGATGGAGAATCGGGGTCAATCATCTTAGAAACTAAAAGGAAAACAACCTCTTCCACCCTGATGACTTGATCCCAGAAGTGCCTACATCTCCTCAGTTGCGTTCGCTAGGGAGAGGGGATGACTTGAGCGTTTCCCTGTGTGTTTTGGGAGCTGGCCTACTTTCTGTTTGTGTATCGTCTCTGTGTGTCTGCGCTTCTGTTTTAGTTCCCTTGGTAAAAAACACACAGGCTCTGTTGTTTTCTCTGAAAGCGAAATTTATCACAAAACATCCAGGTTTTTTGGTCTTGGTCCTGGTGAAAACGTCTCCTGTATTTAGCGTAGGATAATATTTACTTTTATTCTACGTTTACATCACTGGTACTGGAAGGGAGGGAGGAGGATAAAGTCTATTCTCTTGCAGATGAATGCTGCCATTAAGCAACCTGCCGGGCTTCAGACGGAGCTGAGTTGAAAGACGGGGCTTGTGGTGGTTACATAAGTCGGCCTTTGTCATGTCATTGTGTCTCTGTGATGAGCCGGGCTCCGGCCAACGGTGGAAACGGCCCGGCCTCATTAAGCAGCAAAACGGCCAAACGGCAATTTAACACAGAGGCAGATATGACCTTATAACATACAACCTGATGAAAATAATAGTTTCTAATCATTATTACTTAACATCACGTCTGTGGACAGAGGTTGTGTAATGTGTACACAACTGATTTAACGAGACAAACCGTGTGTTACTACATTATTTACTAATTTCAACATGCTGGTCAGCCATCTTGGATTTTTAGGTCGGAGGCTGTGGGAAATCCAACTTCTGGGGGAGTTTCCAGATCAAATTGACTGTTTTCTAGTCAATAATGATGTTGTTGGTTTTTTTTTTTTTTTTTTTTTTATCTCACACAATCAAATAACAGTGTTGTACTTAAAGCATTCAGACCAGTTCTCACGCTTGTTGCATCAGTGTCTTTTCTTAACTCGATTTAAATCGTTCCCACACAAGTTTCTGTCATTTCGTCCTGTGATGAGAAGGTGAACTGAAGCACATGTTCACAGCAGACTGATATAAACTCTTTAATATTGTTGGGATGTAATTAAATGAACGTTATTTTCTGACTCTGCTGTGGTACACGTGTCATCGGTTGTGCAATTAGTTATTCCCAAAGCTAGTTAACACACGGTTCTGCCCAAATGACGTAATTGTAAATATATCTGTGTCGGCCTCAGCCTCAGTTTCTGTCACTATTAGAAACACGTGTTGATGTTGTTCTACAGGTTGTTTGTTAGTTTCAGAAGTCGAAGTCTTTTCAGAATGAGCACTCATCTCGTGTCTGACCATCTCGTTGTAAAACAGTAAAACGGATAATATCAGGAGGATTAATGGAAATGAACATGTGCATGTTCAAACAAGTGAATGACAGTGGAAGTTGATTCAGACACTCCCCCATATAAAACATAAACATGTAACATAATAAAGTTATATGGGCTGTAACTACGGTAAATCCATCACTATACCAGCTATCTGTTTTTTTTAATGTTGGTTCAGAGACACACCTTTAGATTAAAGATTAAGATTAGTAAACACAGACTTCCTGTCTGTGTTCCTCAATATTCAGTCTCTGTGTATCAGCTGCCATTCATTGTCACATTTATTTTTTTAATCAGGAAAACAAAACGATGACCAAATGACTTCAGGTCAACTGATAAACATCTGGCTCGTTGAGATAATCATCACCTACTGTCTGTGTGCATTAGACTGATTAAAAAAAAATGTCTGCAGGTGTTTTTTTCCCACGTTTTTTTTTTTTGTTGACAATTAACCTTAAATTATTAAATAGAGTAGGACAGGATGCAGTTGATCTTTAATTAACTTTAATCTGCCGTTATCTTTTATTTGAATTCATATATTCCAGTTCATTTTTACATCAAGAGCCAAACGATGGAACTACTTCAATGACCTTATTGGTCAGAAATAAACAGACAATAAACAGCTCTAATAGAAAAGAGATGAACTGTGTATGTGTCTCTGTGTCTTTACAGTGGAGGGTGAGGGTCAAGGTCGCATTCTCCAGCGGTTTCCTGAGAAAGACTGGGAGGACAGCCCATTCCCACAAGGCATAGAGCTGGTAAGTCAACACACACACACATATGCTCGGACATGTTCCTGTGTAGCTCAGTGTCTTGAACAAGACACTTAACCCTGTCAGAGCGAGGAGTTTTAATTCCTGAGTCCAGTTCAATGGTTAACAAGGCAGGATTTACAGTAAGAACTAAATATATTCATCATCACAGTCTGACCCAGAGGAGAGGAGTCTATGGGGCAGCGTAGGGAGTTTTTATTTAAAATTGAACATATTAACTGTTCAGGAGAAGTGAAAGATGTGGCAGCTACGAGAGATAAAGTAAAAAAAAAAAAAATGTAGAAAAGAAAAAAGTTAAGGTCGTGTGACTCACTCTAACCTGCTCCCATACACAACCATTATAAACGATTAAATTAAAACTGTGATCGTTCAAAAGCTGTGCAAGATATCAAACATCTAAATAGCATCTGAACAGCTGAAAGACTTGTGATTTGTTCAAAGTTCAAATGAAGTTTGTATGTGAAAGTAAGATGAAGTAGTTAGACTTCAAAGACAAGAGAGTTTTTGAGGATTTTGACAACTCCTCCATTTATTTTAATGAGGAAACAATAGGTTGATAGAAGTGAAATATTTCAGAAATAATTAAATATTCTAGAACGTTATTAAGATCGAAATCAATGAAACAGTCATTGTGGGAACGTTGACCTATTGTGACCTTATTAAGTAGGTTGGTAGACTGTTTTTTTTAATTTTATTTAAGATGGACTCTGTCCTTACGTGTGAAACAACTTAATATCGGTCCACTAAAAATTCCGTTGTGGTTTAACTAAAGATAAAATAAGAACAGTTGCCAATGGCATGTGTGACATGTTTACACGTGCCAGTTATGAGCCAACTTCAGATCAAGTCAGTGAGGCAACCTGGTGAATAATGACCATAATATAGTAAATGTCACATCTCAACAATAAACACTGTTAATATTGACTTTTTTCTGTTTGCTCAACTCAGTCAACACCGTAACAATACTGATTTTTTATTTTCTTTTTACAGTAAATATTTGAAAATGACATACTGTAACTTTTTCAACTAACGGCCATAGGGGTAAAACACACTTCCACGTGTGTTGACAACGTTCAGTCAGTGTTTTGTTTCCTCTGTCGTGTTATTAAAACAGACGGAAAGTTTTCGGAACCAGTTTGCTGCTGTAATGACAGGCCTTCGCTGCTCGATTCACCCTGAGGTGCTTCAGAAACGTGACCTGTGTTGTTGTCTGATGTCACCTTTTTTTCTCCATGTGATTCTAAACCACGTCCCTGTTTTTCCTGTCTGTTTCCTGCTGTCCCCTGCACTCCTCTTACCCTGTCTTCCTTCCTTCCTTCCTCTTTCCTCTCTAGTTCTGTCAGCCCAGCGGTTGGCAGCTGATTCCCGAGCGGCAGCCCGCCTCCTTCTTCGTAGCTGTTTTGACTGACATCAACTCGGACCGTCACTACTGTGCCTGCTTCACCTTCTGGGAGAGTCTAGACAACCCGCAGGTCAGACATTGTCCTGCGATTTTGATCTGATGCCTGTTCCACCTGTTAGAGCTGCAACAATGACCTGACCCTTCACCGGCTTCACAGAGGCCACAAGAGCAATGTTTGGTTTTATTGTTTCTTTACACCGACAGTCATGTGACTTCAAATAGTTCCATTACAAAAGAATGGGAGTGTAGGAGACAAATCAGTGTTTACTATCTATTCACTGCATTCATTTGATCATTTGTGTTTAGCTGCAGAAAGCCAATGCCAGCGAGGCGGACGAGGTGGACGAGGAACTGGCCGTCGTCCAACCAGCGAAGGTGTTTGCCCCGAAGAGTCTGGTGCTGGTGTCCAAACTAGACTACACTGAAGTGTTCAGGGTATGACACAAACACACACACACACACACACAAGCAACTCTTACGGTATGTTACCAGTAAATATAGTATTATCAGCCGAAACACAACAAACGTACAGTAAACATGGCGGTATTACATGTTTTGTTGCCCACCGCCCTGACGCCACGTTCCTCTCTGTTGATTGGACAGAACTGCCTTGGTCTGATCTACACCATCCACATAGATGGCCTCACTGCCCCTTTGGAAACGGTGATCGGAAATCTCCTCACGTGCGTCATCCCCATCGCTGGAGGCTCCCAGGTAATAACTACTGCCCCTTCAACCCCCTCTTACTCTCTCACAAATACATGTACAAAATACTCACATATACAGGCAAAAGACAAAGATAATAATCTAACGTTTTACTAAGGATATTTTTATTCTGTTAAACTTGTCACCCTATCGATTAGAAGAAGAGCTTAGCACTGGCAGCTATTGATGCATATGCATTTTTGTTAGCTTGGTACCAACAAAACATTTTAGCTTTGTTTGTAGAGGAGCTCCTTCATGTGTATAGAAGACTGTGATTATACACATGTAGAAGTGAACGTAGCTGCACAAGAAGTAGTCTGGCTGCACATTCATTTGTGTTTGCATATTTAATTTATGGAAATTTAAAAGTCAGTCATTGTTTTCATGCAGTTGGTTTTTGCAGCAGATTGACATCTTGCTCAGTTAGTCGCTCCGCTCAACACGCTCAAAGTTTACACATTTAAGCTCCATTACGCATGACTAAAACAACAACGTGTGCGTGTTTCTTTTTTTTTTTTAGTTTTAACGTAACAGATCACATGTGAGGCATGAAACTTTTGTGCCATGATCATAACTTTTTTTTTTTTTTTATCAAATGCAATTGTTGCAGATTTGGACATGAAAATGCAACAAACTATTATTTTCTTTCAACAACAACAACAACAACAACAACAAGGCTCTTGTTTGTGGTATTTTGTTGCACATGCACACCAGCAGGTTCAACGTTGTGTTTTTTTTTTTTTTTTACTTTACTTTTTTTTTTTTCCTAGAGAACATATTTGAGCTAATTCAAACTTATTTTCCATAACATTTTATGATTTTATTCCCTCTTTTTTTTTTTTTTTTTACACATTTTTGCTCATTTTATTTTTTTTCAATTAAGAATCATGTTTTTTTTTTTTTTTTTTTTATTTCTCCTTCAGAAAATACGGATCTCTCTCTTTTTTTAAAAATCAGTTTTCTGTGGTGCACAAACAGTTGAAGTGTCTTATTTCTTTCTGAAAGCTTCAGCTGTGGTTTCCAGATGTTGTAACCTAAATGTGTGTCACTCCTGTGCACCCTACTGTACTACTGGTTCCTCTGTGTTTACAGACAGATGAGTCCCCTGTTTGTAGTTTAGACATGGTTCCTCAGGCCCTGGCCTGTGACTGGCTGCTGGCCTGTCTCCAGGTAACTTTTTCCCATTCTGCAAGCTTCACCAATCAACAACCAGCTCGATGTGATTGATTCTGTTAAATCAAACAGAAACCTGTTGTTTTTTCTTTTTTTTCCTTTTCTTTTCTTTTCTTTGGGGAATGTGTTTCATTTCAAATCATCTGTGATTGATGGCGCTTCGGTTCTTTGATTGATTTATTTCTTTTGTGACCTTTTGCCTTTTTGTTTGTTTTGTGATCAAACACGGGGTTGATGTTACGTTAATCATTACAAACATTTCATGTCTTTTTATTTCTCTCTCTTCTTGCATTTGTCATGAAGTTTGATTTGATGCATCTATTAACGAGCCACTAAACGATTAATTTATTGTTGTGTAAGTTGTTTATTCACACACACACGCACGCACACACACACAAAGCAGGTTGTAGTTGAGTTGCTGGGTGGCCATATGGGACAGCAGATGGCTTCCTACTGGACAGCACAGCGTCTGAATGAGACGAGCAGATCTAATCAGCATTAACACACATACAGACTCAAACAGCAGAAGCTAAAGCGCGGCTCAGCGTATAGTCCGATCTCAGTCATTCTCCATCGTACAGCGGCGTCATTGTAGTACCGTATATTACCCATAATGCAGCGTTAAATGTAAGACATACACACACACACACTCTCTGCTTCTTAAGAGCCGCGTTTCCATCCAGAACAAACAGTCCTGTTCTTGTGACTGGAGAAGAGGACGGCCTACTTCACAAAGAGCAACACACACTTACACACATTCCAGCAACTGTTTAATCACACAGGACTTTTTTTTCCCTCTCTCTCTCTCTCTCTCTCTCTCTCTCTCTCTCTCTCTCTCTCTCTCTCTCTCTCTCTCTCTCTCTCTCTCAGCCTCACTAAATGTCTGTCATTACCATACAAACTGTCTGTTCACGTCCAAACCTCAGACTGCGACAACATGACGCTGATGTTACCTCGGCCGCGGCAGCAGCGACATTCAGGGCTTCTACAGATCCACATGAAACTGGTTTTACTTCCATTTCATACCACATGTATGTTCACCGTGTAGTATTTTCTTGTGTGAGCTGATCTGGGATCTTATTATGTCAAAATGTAAAATGTAGGCAAATGTTAGCAGCCGCGTCGTACACTCCAGTCCAAAACAAACCTATTACCCTTGTAGTAAGTCTGCTATGTTGTAGCAGTAAAAGATATAATGTATTGACCTGAATATAAGACAACCCCTCTATTTCAAGACTCAATTTTGGAAAAATTAGCCAAATTAGTGGTGGTTTGTTTTTATCATTAGTTGTTGGGGATACTGGGGATAGAGACAGGAAAGGAAAAAAACACATGCAGGAAAGTTTGTCTGGGTCAGGACTCGAACCGGCCAACAGCTGCACAGCATATATACGCCAATGAGGTACAACATAACCACTTGGCTAACCAGGCGTGCCCCAGGTGTTTAACATGCGATCAAGCATTAGCATTAGAGCTACCAAATACTGCAAAGAGGACAATTATCACCTGGTCTTATTTTGAAACCATGATTAGACCATGGTGGAGCAGCACAGTCTCGTCAATGTCTGAGAAACACAGTTTCCTCTGCTGTTTGTTAACTCGTTCAACGTTTGAGTCATTGATTTCTAGTGAGTCTTTGTGTTGCAGTTGGATCTCTCCAGGTCACTGGTGTGTGTGAGTGAGAAGAAGAAGCTCTGACTCACTTGAGGAGGAGACATTTGACTCCACCTGTCAGCTTAGACCCCGGGTCTCTGGACCCTGAATTTAAGATGACCCGACTTTAACAGACTTTTTTCTAGAGAAAAGATACTGTCTTACGTTCGGGTCAATACAGTAGTTGTAAATCCTCAGCAATCAGCCATAACAATATGACCAATGACAGTGGGATATATGTAGCAGCAGGAGAACTTTTTGACCTTAAAGTTAATATTTGAAGCAGGAAAAGATAAGAAAAGAGCCGAAAGGCTTGTAAGCGACTTTAACAAGGGTCAAACTATGATGGTTGACGACAGAGACAGATCATCTCCAGCACTGCAGCTCTGATCTGTGAACTGTTGTTAAAACTGCTAAAAGAATTAACTCTTTTATAGCAGAGGTATAGCACTGTTCAATCAGGGTGTCCATGCTAACCCTCATCTACCACCATTGGCTGCTACAATGAGTAAACAAGCATCAGAACTGGACCACAGTACAAAAGAAGAAGGTGTCTGGTCTGATGAGTCATATTTTCTTTTAAAGCTTGTGGATGGGAAACTTTTCACCAGGATGCATTATGGGAGGAGCTTGAGCTAACGGAGGCAGTTGATGTTTCGATTAAGGTTCTGCTGGGAAACTTTGGCTCCTGTCATTAATGTGGATGTTATTTTGACCTTTACCAGCTACCTAAACATTGACGCAGACCAAGTTCACCCCTTCATAGGAACAGCATTTCCTAATGGCAGTGGTTTCAGATAAGGAGGTTCAGGAAGTTTTGAGGAACAACAAAGAGTCTGACTTCCTCAGATCTCGATCCACTTGAGCATCTGCTGCTAACATCTAGTGGTCTAGAGGAGTCCAGTGGTCAACAGGTCAGGACTGGTTTGGTTAAAAAAGGGACATACACAATATTAGAGAGATAGTTATAATGTTATGGCTGATTGATGTAAATGCATATATACTGTATGAGCTTAGAAAGCCCCACAGGTTCATCAACTGTGACTAGGTCTGAAGTGTCAGTCTGGTAAAGTGACGTCTGAGCTCAGCAGCTAAAGTTTACATGCCGTTGTATCTAACGGAGTCGGGTCTAATGTGTAAATTAAAAGGTGTCCATCAGTGGCAGCTCCACTGCGCCGCTTGTGAAATCAGCGACTTGCTTACAGGAGCATGACTAAGGCAGGTTGACCAGCAGGATGTTACCACACCACTTATTTATCTGAGCGGTTCATACAGCTGTGACGTGACGTGAACTCAAGGCTGTTGGCCCGATTTAGCGGCGCAGCCTTG
Source organism: Polydactylus sextarius (assembly GCA_016801845.1). Taxonomy (NCBI): domain Eukaryota; kingdom Metazoa; phylum Chordata; class Actinopteri; family Polynemidae; genus Polydactylus; species Polydactylus sextarius. The sequence goes on along the minus strand of CM028923.1, from coordinate 13,912,061 downwards.
TGGTTAGAGACGATCCTCGACACGGACGTGACAAACCACCGGAGGTTTTTATGCACCTTTGTGGGTGAAGTTCCTCTTGAGCAACGCAGTGAATCTCGACACTCTGTACACGACTCTGACCTGTGACCTGTGTGCGATTTCCCCTCAGTGGGGGTGGGAGGGTTGAAGAGTGGAGTCATCTTCTGTTTAATATGGACGACAGCCAGGGCTGTTGTCTCTAGTGACCGAGGGAATTCCATTCTCAATTTCTGGACATCAGCTGTCAAGCAGCCAACAGCTTTTACCGACACATTAAAAACTAAATGAGAGACAATGAAACTCACTTTAAACTGAAAGTTGCGCAAGTCACAAGAAGTCGATTCCACTTTTCTGTCACAGTCACATGAGGAGACGCGTGTTGTCCACGACATGGCACGTAGCCTGTGAACTTCACTTCTTATCACGGTGGCGTGTCACTGAGTTCATGGTGGGACGGTGATTTCACTGCAGGAAATCAGCTGCGACCGGTTTTATCACTTGTTACGGTTTACAGACAGTCATGTGGTCTTGAAATGAAAATGTTCTGCTACTTTTCCCTTCTCTCTCTCTCTCTCTCTCTCTCTCTCTCTCTGAGTTTATTTCAAATCAGGAATCAAACGACATAACGAATCATCTGTTGCTCCTCCCGCGCTGTTGAATGCCAAAAACGATGGCTTGACTTTGTTTTGCACGCGTGTCTGATGTCTGATGTCCCACTCATTTTATATTTTACAGCCTCCATGTTACAGCTCATGTTTACGATGTCATTGTTTGTGCAGCTTACTTTGTTTGCTCTGCTGCTGATACGTTGCCGTCATATTGTTGTCAGATGTGGGCTTCCTGTGCCCTAACTCCTGTTGTTTCTAACCTGGGTCTTATTCTGCCGTGTGTGTGTGTGTGTGTGTGCGTGCGTGCGTGCGTTTGTGTGTCTCTGCTGGATGCTTGTGTAGCCGGGCCAAGAGGAGAGAGAAGAGAGATTGGTACGCCAGCCTGACTTAATTCTCCCCTCGCTACCTACCAGCTCTGAGCTTACATAGCTTCCTTTTCTCCACCCATCCCCGTCCCCCCACCAGCTGATCCATGTGCACCTCCTCAGGCAGGAGAACTAATCCAATGCTCTGATACGGACGCAATATGTGACCAACAACTGATCATTCTCTTTACACACACTGATTCTGCTCCTGTCGGTTAATTCTCTGACCCAGTGACTGAATCATTCTAATAACTGCGCAGCTCTGATGTTGCAGCTTCATAACTGTTGGAAATGAAACCGATCTTGCTTGTTGGAAAGCAAAATTTTGTAGCTGCACGTTGGCTAAAGTAACGCTGACGCAAACGTCCAAAGTGATATTTAAGGCTCTGATAATCTGCAGCTTTAAGAAGAAACATCTGTGTTAAACAGACTTCTTCCTTTAAAAAGTTTTTTTTTAACCCAAAATCAAAATCTGAAAAGCAAAAATTCCATTTAACTATCACCTCATTTATACTTCTCCGTTGTAACTTGCCCATAATCTGTAGCACTTCCTTTATGTCTTATTATAGACACATGTAGACATTTTAAGCGTTTATTATTACACAATAAAACTATTAGAACTTTTTCCTATTATATATTGATCTGGTAACTGTTCATCAGCTTCCATTTGGTGCCCAGGAGAAATTAAAGGGACTGAGAGTAAAGTAAACTGTACTTTAAGTAGTAAAGTAATCTTCACATTTTAATATTTAACATCCAGGCAAACCTGTGGCCTTCCAGCCAAGAAGAATGCACTCAGTGTTTCAGAGTCTACATCAGAGCTGTGTGGATATTAGAGATAATGTTTTCCACCAGTCTGTCAGAGCTGACCAGCCGTGTAAACAACAGCCACATATCTGCCTCCTTTATTCTCAAATCTCAAGCCAAACAGCGAAGCGAACACAGCAGATGATCAGATGTTGGATCACAGGATTGAATTGCTAACAGCTTGCTTGTGGTTGCTGATGCTGTTGCTGCTGTAGAATAATGACAGAGAGAAAAAGCATGAAGTAATGCTGCCCCCCCCCCAAAACAAAAATGAAAAAAAAAAAAACTCCGTTCTCACACAGCCATGCAGAACCTCTGGGTCACTGCAAAGCACTTTCAGGAAAACTGCAATATCCAATCAGACTGCTCGGTGAACCTTGGATGCCCTCTGGCAAGAATGCTTCATATCTATGAGAAATCATGTCTCAAAGCTGCGCTGTTTTCAGTGATCGTGTCATGTTGCTTCAGTAGAGCTCATTTATACTGTTTGACTGTAGTTCCACTGTATAAATTTGTGTTTTTACACTTTAAATCATCTCTATTTGCTCTCCCGGATGGAAAAAAACACACAAATCAATATTTATTGGCTTTGTCTAATGTCTGGAGTAATGGACGACGTAGTGATGATCAGAGACAGAGCCCTGTTAAGAGTTGAAGATGTTAAAATGATCGGAGGACATGTGTCATGGTCCCTGAACGCATCATTCACACATTTATCTTTGTTCCTCCTCCTGTGCTGCAGTGGAAAATCACCTGTCAAGGCTCATTGTGGTGGTGTTGGTGTTGTTTTGCAGTAAGGTGGTTGGCATGGAGTCCCCGCTCCAGCTCAAGCTCTGGCTCCATTCACATCCCGATCAGCTGGAATGGCTTGCGCCGTTACTCGTCATGTACCTGCTAAGCTGCTGGGATTCTCCCCTTCACTCTGCTGCTCACTAATTCTGCTCTCACGCAACAACTGTGATCAAACCGAGCCGCCCCTGATTATCGCAGAAAATCCAATTCATCACGTGTTCTCACACTCTTTTTTTCTCAATCTCTCCTCTCTCTTACAATCTATAGAGGACTATAACATTAGGTGCTGGCGACCGTCAAGTCATCCAGACTCCCATCAATGACTCGCTCCCTGTCAGCGGCAGCAGCGTGGCTCAGCTCTTCAGACAACTCGGTACGAACCTGTATCATCATAATGTTGTGTTACTGCTCTGTTGCCATGTCGCTAAACAGTATTTTCAGGCGTCCAATTGAAGGTTTGTTAAATGTCAGTTATAACAACTGCACTGTGGCAGCACCAGTGTCAAATTCAGACTGTGGCAGAATATTTTAACGGTAACAAAGTTCAGATTTGTACATTTCTCAAAGCAAATATAAGATGCAAATATAAGATAAAATGATTGTTGATCATTTCATTGACAGTCTCAGGTTGATAACAGGATATCACCTCCAGTCTGTGATAAGATTTTAAGCAATCGCAAATGTCAGATTTTGAAATCAGAATCAGATTAGAACCATATGTTTCCTGATTTATTTTTTTTAGCTTTCTGTGTTCTCAAGTTTGGTGACCACTGTTGCTTCTGTGCAGTTTAATGCTCGTCCTCAACAATAGCTCTGCCGTTCCAAAGGATGATGATGATGCTCATTTGAAGCGTCACAAAGGCTTTAATAACGTCCCCTCTGTGCCTCTGTCCTCAGGTATCATCAACGTCTTGTACCTGTTCTGTGCTGCTCTGACAGAACACAAGATCCTGTTCTTGTCCAGCAGCTATCAGAGACTAACAGACGCCTGCCGGGGCCTGTTAGCCATCATGTTCCCCCTCAAATACAGGTGTGTGTATTGTGTTGTTTTTTTTTTTTTACAGCTCATAACCTGCGGTAATAAAAAGGTTAAATAATATCCTGTTTGTGTCGTTCTCAGCTTCACCTACGTCCCCATCTTGCCGGGAAAACTCCTGGAGGTCCTGAGCTCGCCCACGCCGTTCATTATCGGTGTTAATTCATTCTTCCGGTCCGAAACACAAGAACTGGTGAGTCCCCTCCATCATCATCATTATCAGCTCCAGATGAGCACATACTTCCGTCGAACACTTTTGCTTTCCCCAGAACAACAGGGAAAAAAATCACTTTGAGCAGAATGTCGCCAGGATGCAGCTTCAAGTAGAGTGGTGGGAAATCCCAATTGACAACACATTGTGTCTGCAACAAACAAAGAAGTGAGATTAAAAAAAACCCAGCATGCACTGAGGGAGGTGAATTAGTTGGATCACTTGAGAACAACAGAATTGTTGTTTGGACCTTTTGGGCTGGTGTGAATACAAACCACTGAACTCTGTTCCGGACCAAACAAGTGGACGGAGACCCAGCTGAGGAGGTGGTCTCGAGGTGTGAAAGTGATCGACCTCGATCTGAGCCAGTTGCCAAAAGGGCAAACCCTTTTGGATTTAACAAGCTCTCGCTGTGGTGCATTGTGGCTGTTACGGGTTATCGGAGCAGTGTAAAAGGTGGTGAAGCCAGAGTGAAGGAGAGCCGGGGGTTACTGTGCATGATGAGGCTACGATGATTCAGAATATTATTTCATTTTTTATCGAAGGTGCCGGCACGCCATTCTCCTTTTCAGTCGTATCACAGCCCGTCTTCACTGTTGCAATGTTACAAGCATCGCATTGAACAGCTGACATGTATCAAACGCTCTTGACGCTCCAACAGTTCTGCAAACATCTGTAAGTGTAAAAACCGTATCACTATAAGGACAAGAAGAGCAGCACGCAACATCTAGTCACCGTGGGATTCACACTTAACCCCGGCCCCAGACGTTTCTGTCCAGTGGTTGAACGACCTCAGCACACATGTGGTTTTGTTTACAGATTCTTGTCCACTTGCAAAAAGTTCAGTGTGAAAACGAACTGCACCAAACGGAAACAAACAAAAAAAATATTTGGTCCGGACCAAAGCAAGTGAACTAACAGACTTTCCTGGTGTGAATACACCCTAAGACAAGTATCTTACATCCTCAAGTCCTATTGTTTCATCTGAACTCTAACTGACCCGTTAAGCAGTGGTTCACTTGTCTTTTATTAATCTACCCCTGTTTGCCTCTACACACTGCTTTATACAAACTCTGCCAAGATAGATTAAACTGATATAAACGACTATAATTAGAGTCTAGATGTCTCCATTAATGTCTTATTAAAGCTCGATGAGTCAAGTAATGACACTGCAGTTAGAGACGTCTGAGCGTGCGCCGCTCTCACTGAGCCATTGTTTCACGTAACAACCACACACTGTGTTTTCCAGCAGTTAGTCACACGCTCATTATCAATGTATGAGCGGCGGTTCGGGGTCGGAGGTCGGAGGTTATCGTCTGGTCATTCCTTCATCCTGAATGTGTGGTGTTGTTTGATGTGCGGTGCGCTGTAATGAGCAGCCGTCGACAGAGATGGCTTCTCTCTCTGTCTTGTCTCCGTGTTTGTCTTTCACTTGCTGCAATCAGCAGCATCAGGAGCAGAGGGGGAAAAAAAAAGTGAACGTGTGTTTCGTTTTCGTTTTGTCCTCAGTTGGACGTGATCATTGCCGACCTGGACGGCGGCACCGTCACCATCCCTGAGTGCGTCCACATCTCCCTGCTGCCCGAGCCGCTCCTCCAGCAGACCCAGACCGTGCTGTCCATGGTAAGAACCTGAACACACACCCATAATGCACTGGTGCTACTGCTGATGCTAAGTGACAGGAAATCTCATTATCATCCTGTGGGTTGTTCCTGCCAAGAAATAAATTCCTCAGCTATTTCTCCTTTAAGAATGGTATATTATTGCTTTCACTTTTCATTTTTCATCAGAAGATACTGAGAAATCTGTAAAACCATCTGTTCCACTTGGATGATAAACTAAACAGGAAGCAAGATTTTAGATGAATGTGGCCGTCTGAGCCACATGTCTGTGGAAGTTCCGGTTCGTTCAGGTCAAAGTATCCGACGTAGTTGAATCTAGAGCAACAAAGATATTTCTCCTTCATCCAAGAGGATTCTCCAGTTCTGATGGAAACTGGTGAATTCCCAGACTTTATCCTCTGTGTAGTTTCCTGTAGAGAAACCTGGTTTATGCAGGATTTCTACATCGTGCAAAGCAAACAAGCCCTGGACAAACACATGACCCAACACAGAAGACCAAACTCCTCAGTCCAGGACTCAGCTGTCTATCTACATCTGAAGAACAAAGAACACATCCTGGACAGGGAAGATAGATGGTTTGAAAAGGGAGTAAAAACAGTTTTTGTGTGAAAATGGAGGAACAGTCACTGAATAGAAGAGGAAGTTAAGACACCATGTGTCCACCAACATACAATGCCTTCTTCTCATCCCATCCTAGAAAACTTGATGAGTCATCTGCCTCAGGAGGGAACAAGTCACCTGAGGTCAAGTGTGGACACTTAACCTCAGGTGACTTTAATGACGGCCGCTACAAGGAACAGGAGCTTCTCAGTAACGCAGTCTCTCTCCATCGGAACTGAAGGAGCCTCTTGGAAGTTTATTTGTATAGCACCAAGTTCTTAAAACCTTTATCTTAAGCCACTTTACAGTATTATAGAACGAAAGAACCCAAACATTTCCCACAGTGAGCAAATGCTCTGTGACTATGGAGAGAAAAACTAACTTCTAACTAAGGTTGGGGGAGAAAGGTGGGGGAGAAAGAGAGGGGGAACAATATACTGTTACTATGAGAAACAGATGCAATAGTAAAATGATCATTGCCATTACCACAATAATAATAATAATAATAATAACTACAAGAGAGCAGATGGATGTTAATAATATACAATATGGTGATGTAAAGGTATTTAGGTTGAGGGAGAGAAAGAGACGAGGAGAGCGAGAGACAGAGAGAGGAAGTGCAGTGCATCATGGGAGTTTCCACAGCAGCAGAATCCTCTAGCAGCTTAACCAAAGGAAAGTCCAGGATCCACCTGAACCATCACTATCAGCCCAGTTGCTTTAGATTCAACTACGTCTGGAACTGAGTCTTGGCTTTAACCACATCACACTCATGGACTTCTAGTAAGACCAGCTGATATCAGCAGCACTTTACTACACTTTGCGCTTGTTCTGAGAAATGCTTTTTATCTCTTTATCAATGTAAACAAATGATCTGCCAGCTTCCTTATTGATTCATTGATTCGTACTGGATCTGTGAATTTTCTTCCTTCTTCCTTTGCTCTTATCGTCATCCTTTACATTTGTCATAGCAAATATAAGACGCTGCTATTAAACAGTACAATTTGTTGTTACTCACTTTACAGAATTAGTAACAGGAAGTCGCCCCCAGTTTGTGATAAGTTCCTCAGTCACATAATTCATTATATGAACTCTAAAATATTACGATCAATGACACATTCAAAACACAGTAAAAACTAAATAGAGGAGAACAAGTTAAAACCCATAACATTGTTCTTATCAGCAGACTCACAATGACTCAGATATATTGTAACAGCAGGGGTCGATTTACTTGTTAGCTCACGTGCTGCAGTGTTTACAGTCTGCAGTAGTGATGACACAATAAGTCTATAAAAAGAACATACTCTCACGTTTTATTGTTTTACTGCAGCGAAACACATTTGGCACAAAGAGGATGTTTTGAACCTTTGTTTACCCAGGAAATCCCTTTGTGACACACAAAGCCTCGTCTTGCCAGCGAGTCCTGGTCCTTGGTTGAAGGCGATTAACATCGAACAACGAACATACAACTAACATCAAAGTCACAACGTATGAAATAAAATTACAAAGAAAGTCCTGTAGAATACAACAGACAAGAGACGGGAAGTCAGAGCTGCACGGATCAGTCACAAAATAAAAGTCCTGCTAATGGTCGACAGAGAAACACATACGCTACAATAATAAACTGGTTATTAATACTTTCTTTAACAAGTAACAAGTTAACAGCAAACAGTAGGAATATTATTAGTGTCAAAAAATGTAAACTGTGTTGAACCAGGAAAACACTTATGTATCGTTGCTATTACGAGCAGAATATTCAGAAAATGGTTCAAGTAAAATTTCCATCCTATCATCAGGGAGTAAACCCACTGTTCACATCGTTGGCTCCAAATCAAAGCTAACAATGAATCATTTGTTTGTTTCTGTTGGTGGCAGCGTCAGATACATCAGCCTGGCTGCTCTCCAAAAACCAACCAGAGGAATCTACTTCCACACACACATTACACACACACAGACGCTGATGAACCTATAGTAACTATCTTTTATTTACAGACAGGAGATATGTCTAGTTTTTACTTGAGAAACTTCAATTTCAAGTTTTGTTCTTCATCAAGAAAATCCCATCATCTATGTGAACCTGATTGTTTCCAGTTGTTTGAACCGTTTCACTTGTGGGAAAAATCTATTCGACGCATCATCTTGATGCCAAGTCTTTTGACATCAGTCATTTTCATCTGATTGTTGCTGGGGGAAGACGTTTTCTCTCTCTCTCTGTTGGATGCAGCAGCCGTGCCTTTTTTTTCAGACCTGTGATGTCACCGAGGCTGAGTTTAGGACGTGTTTATTTGGGAGAAGCCGGAGTTGGCCTTGTTCGACGCGGTCTCAGACCGAGCCAGTGTGTTTGGACGCTGCTCGAATTTTTCAAATTCGGACGTCCTCTTCCCACGAACCCTCGTTGTATTTGTTATATTTGATCCAGATATTTTCTATTTTCTTTCAGAAACACGGCCAAATGACACAGCCTCGATAAAGTCAAGTTTTGATTTGATGTGTAGAATTAACTCTCATTGCTCAAATTGTGTTTCCAGTAATATAGTCAAAAAAAAACCCAAATGTGTGTTAAAGTTACGCTGAACTGCGACTTACTGTCTTAAAAAACAAAAGGTCATAAGATAATTAAAAATGTTTTGATTGTGAAATATGCGGATCGTCCCTAATATTTCTGTCTTTCCGTCAGCAGCTGCTCTGTTTGCTTCATGACTTCTAACCTGGAGACTCTTGTGTGAGTCGAAGAGAAGTTTACTGGGTTAGAGGCCTGTGTCCTCGAACTGCAGCACAACACAGATGTGCAATCAGACTTTAATAGTGATGGAGGATTAATGACTTAAACAGACTTATAAGTAGCAGCAGGGACTGAAACAAGACTCCACCAGAGATAATTGTTTGTGCAGCAAGTCATTAATTTGAAAGTGTTTCTCTGGGAAATGTAGATGCTGGTTTGAATGAGTGAAGGTTACGGTAACGATGGTGCCATGTGATTGTCGGGCAGCAACGGTGAACCGGGGCTTAGCTGCTCCACTCTGCTTCCACTCGCCTCTGTTATATATTTATTCAGAGCAGGGAACCAGTTTCCAAGGAAAATGTGTTTGTTGAGGTCTGGATCTGTCGCAGCTGCAACTGTTTCTGACTCGTAAAACATGGAATCTGTTTCAGTTTCTCTTTCCCTCTTTACTAAACGTTGACCCCCTCATTTCACACACAGACACAAGTGTTTTTAATAAAGTGATGGCGAGAAAACAGGACAGAGTTCCCATTCCCATTATCTGTTCTTCTCATGTTCATTACGCTGTTGTTTTTTTTATTGGGCTACATTTATACATGCTTTGTAGAAAACTCCAGTCAGACTTCAAAATGTTCCATTTAAGTAAAATATTATAGGATGTTTTCGGTTGTTAAATATATTACATACTTTTTGAATTATTCAGCTTTTAATGAATGATTTTTCCTCATTAAAATGAATAGAGGAGTTGGTCAAATCCCTAAAAACTGTCTCCTCTTTGAAGTGTAACTACTTCATCAAACTTTCAGATACAAACTTCATTTAAACTTTATACACACCACAAGTCACTCATCTGTTCAAATGCTATTTAAATTTTTGATATCTTGTACAGTTTTATAATTATCACAGTTTAAGTTTTGTGTTTTTTCCCTGCACAAACTTGTGTTGTTTCACACAGTGTGACGACTTCATCAATACGACTTATGGTTTTTGAACTGTCAGTTGTTGAACAATTAAATCCAATTCAGTTTTTGTAATTTATATAGTTTCTAGTCATAAAAAACATTTATCTTTACATAGAGAAGTCCAACATTTCCATAATGAGCAAGCACTTGGTGACAATGGAGAAAAAACTCCCTTTTAACAGGAAGAAACCTCCAGCAGAACCAGACTCAGACTGGACGGTCATCTGCCTCGACCGGTTGGGTGAAATGAAAGTGGAGAAAAGAGAAAGAGTAGAGACAGAGGAAACAACAACAAGAAACTCCCTCAACTGCCCCATAGACTCCAATGTTAACTGACTCTAACACTCTGAAGCAAATACAGGAAAGATTTTGCACTTTATCTACACTAAGTCTCCTCAATGAGAACACATTTCACCACTATAACGATGATAACTATAGTGTTTGTGTTAAAGTGTCTTGTTTGGTGGGAACCTCAGTGATGTTCTGTGTATATCACTGCTTCTAACTTCATGTTGGTTGACTGGCTTTTAAACTGTAAAGCAGCAGTAACAGTGTCAGTAGACGTTACTGATGTTGTCAGTGGTCATTGATGTTGGCTGCATGTTATTCTTTGTAGGTTTTGGATCCAGAACTGGAAGTGGCTGATCACGCCTTCCCGCCAGTGTCCACACAACCTTCTGCCCTCAAGATCCAGGTACGAACAACTGTCTCTCGATGTCTTCTCTGAAAGACGAGCAAAAAAGTTTTTATACTTACAAAAGAGACGTTAAAGATCACAAAGCAAACGGGAACAAATCTGTTGAAAGAGGACGTGACTTTTTAAGTTGTTGAATCCAGTTCTTCAGTCCATGATTTCCTTCAGTTTGTGTGTTTTGGCTTTAACGATGCTGTGTGTGTTTTTCAGGATAAGGAGATCAGGGGAGTTTTCCTGTGGCTGTTTGCTCGACTCTTCCAGGGTTACCGCTGGTGTTTACACATCATTCGCATTCACCCCGAACCTGTTATCCGCTTCCACAAGGTGCTGACACATAACATATCTACAAAGAATTGTTCAAATCTAACGCTGAAGACTAATTGTTGGTGTGTTAACGCAATAAAAGAGTCAGATTGGAATTTAGTTTACGTTTTATTTGTTTTTCCACAGGCTGCCTTCCTGGGCCAGAGGGCGCTGGCGGAGGACGACTTCCTCATGAAGGTGTTGGACGGCATGGCGTTCGCAGGTTTCGTGTCAGAGAGGGGGCCTCCGTACAGAGCTACCGACCTGTTTGATGAAGTGAGTTTGTCAGATTTTATTTCTAATCATCAGAAGAACTTAAATAGTATGATGATTTTAGTTCGGTTTTCACTGTTTATCTGATGATGTTTGGGCATAATTGGCTCCGATAGGAAGGAAAGATGCTGAAGTTTGAAGTTTCCCCTCTTTGTTTTGTTTTTCTGCAGCTGGTAGCCAATCAGGGGGAGCGGATACGTCAAGAGGAGACCTGTCCGCACAAAGTCATGAACCACGTCAAGGAGCTGGCGGAACAGCTCTTCAAAAATGTAAACACACTCAGATTTCTCTGTTTTTTATTTTTTTGAACCTCCTTCTCTCTTCTTCTGTTGCTTTAAACAGCGTTTCTCCGTGTCTCTTGTCTGTTCAGGAGAATCCATACCCCGCGGTTGCGATGCACAAAGTCCAGCGACCGTCAGAAAACAGCCAGAAAGCTCCGCAGACTCAGACGCTCTTCCCCGTTCTGGACGAGGTCGCCGTGCAGCTCTTCATCGACCACGCCGCCGCCAAACTCAAGACTGCCCCTCCGGTGGTGAAGGCGGAGCTGAAGAGCATGGTGCCGTCCGGACCCCCGCTGGGTGAGCTGAAAAGTCTGGGGTCAGATTTTATGTAGTAGAAAAGTTTAGAAAGAAAGTTTGCGGTGGTGAAGCAGCAGGCGGTAAACCTTTTAGAAAGTCAAAATCTGCAGCTGTGAGACTGCGGGTGTCAGGTTCAATAGTCACACTGGTAAAAGTGCGACAGAGTTCACCCTCCATCTTTCCACCTCAGACTTCCTGTGTGAACTTTTCACTCAGACAATCCGTCTCTCCGCGTGTGTTTAATGGGTTTTGGGCTCAGCGGCGCGGTGATTAATGAGCGTCTGATTGAGCTGCCTCCATCCGTCTCTGCAGGAGACTTCGTAGACAGGAACGGCAACGTGATGGCGAACAGCGCCCGCAGGCTGGAGGTGGTCAGGAACTGCATCACGTACATCTTTGAGAACAAGATGCTGGAGGCAAAGAAGGTGAGTGTGATGTGGATTCTGTCACACAGCTTTTCAAACGTCTTGTCCATAAATATCTGTCTATCTAAGTGTATATTTAATAAAACTGTCAATATATTTGTTCTAACACGTTGCTTGTGTTTCTCCAGCTGATGCCGGCCGTGCTGCGGGCGCTGAAGGGTCGAGCCGCTCGGGTTTGTTTGACCCAGGAGTTGAACCAACACGTCCTTCAGAACCGAGCCGTTCTAGACGACCAGCAGTTCGACTACATCGTCCGCATGATGAACTGCACCTTACAGGTAAACACCTCAGCTCCTCAGCTGGTAGAGGCCAAAACTTTGTCTGTAACAGTGATTTTACACCTGTTTCACTACAAAGACAAACAACTTATATGCATATTAAAAACTTTAAGACATTGTACTGTCACTTACTTACTGACGTTGAAGAGCATTTTCTTAGACTTAAATCAGCGAAAATGATGCACTTTGAAAATGTAAATTAAGCTGATCCTAAATCTTAAATTTGTTGTTGCACAGTGACAGTAAAGAATCTTGAATCTCCAATCAGATTCCTGCATTTTAAGGATTTAAGGTTTAAAGTGATCAGTGCGTCGTCCCATCAGTAATGTTCCTCTCATGTTATACGTACGTATGAAGTTGTCACATGATCAGCAGCGCCGTGATGTTTCTGTGTCTGTTCAGGATTGTTCACATATTGATGAACACGGCATCGCAGCTGCTCTGCTGCCGCTGGTCACAGCTTTCTGCAGAGTAAGTTCACTTTCATCATCGTCGCCGTCGTTTCACACTCCACTTTTAGATATGAATTGTCTTTATAATAAGCATCTTTGTCTTTGTCAGAAATTGGGCGCAGGCATCACTCAGTTTGCCTACAGCTGCGTCCAGGAGCACATGGTCTGGACCAACATGCAGTTCTGGGAGGCCATGTTCTACAGTGACGTCCAGAACCACATCAGAGCTCTGTACCTGGAAACGGACGACCAGGTTAGTACCTCTACTGTTTATCTACAGTTTGATCAGTGTCTGGAGGTGATCAGACCTCAGTCAACCTCCTGATTGTCCTGCAGCAGGACGGTTCGGGAGACGGGAGGGAAATCAGCGCGCTGGAGCTGGCGTCGGAGCAGAACCGCCTGTGGCCGACACTCACAAAGGAGATGCAGACTGAGCGCGTGCAGAAGGAGGAGAGCACCGTGTTCAGTCAGGCCATCCACTACGCCAACAGGATGAGCTACCTGCTGCTGCCGCTCGACACCAGCAAGAACCGGCTGCTCAGGAGCTCGGGGCTCGGGGACGTGGAGAGCGTGAGCAACAGCTACGTCACAAACAGGTACGGGCAGTTCCTCCGTCCACACGTGGAGGCGCTGGGTATGAATGTGTGTGTCACAAAGACACTTTTAAATCCACACATATTTGATCTCTGTCCCATTGTTGTGAATGTGATCTCTCAAGAACATCTCAAGGGAATCACTTCAGCTTTGACACAAATATTCACTTAGACTCAGAGTTGAACTGATAAGATGTTGGTGGTGAAAGGTCAAAGGTCTTGTGACCTCATCTAACATGTTTTTGGCCATAACAAGTGAATACAAGCAGTGATTTCCTGCTACTGGACTCACTCAGTCACACAACCACAAGGCTGTGATTCTAGTGTCTGTCTTTTTCTCTTAAAAACATCCTCTAGCACCAAAGAAAACTATTGATATTTTAACTAGTTCTTCAATAGAATTGTTGTACTTCTGATACTAGTGTTTAAGTTAAAAATGTGATTTATCTGTAAAAACATTGTGGCAGCCATTCAAATTAAATGGCTGCCAAAAATAAAATAACTTAAGTGTACATACTTTGTCGTGTACTATGACTTTAATCAGATGTTTAAGGTGGAAATGTTTCTATAGAAAACAAGGAAAAGTATTTCTGTTATTACATCACAGCCAATGAGCCAATTGATTGATGAGAGTTTAAAAACACAAATGTTAAAGTCGTGTTGTTCTCGTCCGTTAGTATTGCAGGCAGCATGGCGGAGAGCTACGACACCGAGAGCGGCTTCGAAGACGCCGAGAGCTCGGATGTGGCCAACTCTGTGGTTCGCTTCATCAACCGCTTCGTGGACAAAGTGTGTAACGAGAGCGGCGTCACCAACGAGCACCTGAAGGCTCTTCACACCATGATACCAGGTACGGACGCAGCGACACGCCACAGCTCCGCGTCCTCTCTTCTCCGTCTGTCCCGTCCTCATCCTCGCGTCTTCTCCTCTCAAACAGATATCGTTCAGATGCACATCGAGACGTTGGACGCAGTCCACAGGGAGAGTAAGAGACTGCCTCCGATCCAAAAGGTAACCAATTCCTATTTTTACGTCCCACTGGACAAAGGCCATGCAGAACCCCAGCCTGCCCCGCCCACTCCCCTCTCCACCAATCCCTTCAGCTCAGGCTCACAGTACCACGGCAGGTACGTCTGTCCGCCAGAGGCAGAGAACCGTGTGACTCACAGCACGCCTGAGCGGTGCATGCTGGGTGATTTGCAGTCCCTGGTTGTGCTGTTGTGCGTCTCCTGAGTGCCTTCAGTCAGAAGGGTGACGTGAGTCAGAGAGGGACGGCGGAGCTGAGCTGATCTGAGCTCGACGTGACGTCAGTCTCCGATAGCGAAACTCCAACTCCATCACCAGCTTCATGCCAGCTTTTATAGACCCCAGGAGAAGTCAAAGAGAGACAAAAAATTAAAACCTGAACACGTTCCAGTAATTTGTTCACATGTTTTAATCAGTCATTCGCAATTTTAGTAAATCGTTCACATGTTCAATTGAATTCTTTGCTCATTTTATTAAACAGTTTGCACGTTTTAGTAAATACTCAGTGTTAGTGCTTTGTTTTAAGTACAGCATTTCAGTTCATTCAACATAAAGGCTGGAATATAGGGGCACTCCAAATTTACTGTCTGCCCACTTGACCATGGAGAATATATCATTTATGATATTTTTTATTGTAGCATTTAGGAGCAGAGACCAGCAGCGTGTCATTTGAAAGCGGGTACATACTGTTTTAGAACTGCTGATGTTTGCTCCTCGTGGTCAAGTCAGCTGACACTAAATTTGCAGTGCCCCTCTATTCCAGCCATCATGTTAAATGTACTGAAACGGTCTTGAATGAGCTGAACGGCGTTGGTCGTATCTGGCTTTCATAATAAAGCACTAACACTGAGGATATAGAAGGTAAAAGAAGGAATGATGATGACTAAATTAATCTTATTAATCTCAGTACTACAGTATTACTTTGTAGATATTCGTTTTTTTGACACAATGTGGTGTGGGGACAATTTATTAAAGCATGCGCTCCATTTTGACTTGATTTCTCTCCGTGGTCTCTCCTGGTGTCCGTACCAGACACTTAAATGTCTGGTAAATGTCTGCTGCAGCTGGAATTCAAACATGTGACGCTCACTGCTGCACAACACATTATGTCACTGATGTTAAAATTCATTCCCTCTCAGAGGTGGACTTCCTAAGGAAGCTCTCATTGAGAGACAGGAAGTGATGTAAGAAAAAAATCAACAAAGCTGTAGATCCTCAGAGACTGAGCCTGTATTTTCCTTTTTTGTTTAAAGGATCAAAATACCCACATGAGTATTATCACAGAAAGAAAAACATTAACATACTTTTTTCTCTGTGTGTTTATGTTCATCTTTGCCAAGATCCCACCAGCGCAGCTCGTCTGACGCACATGTTATATAACAACAACAACAATAATAATAATAATAATAATAATACATTTGTTTCAACATTATACTCGTCTCAGGTCATCAGGCCTGTAACTCTGCATGGTTACTGGTCTTGTGTAATTAACAGAAGAGACGGAGCAGAGCAGTCTTCTTGTGAGGCGTCTGTGAAGCAGAGTTTACTTTTTTTTTCTTCCAAACTTTTCTGCATGACATGTAAAGGACAAATGTGTGGAAACAGGAACAGAAATGGTGCATGAATTCTGTCATGGAAAGTAGTGATTCCATTATATTTTCACTTCCTGATTGATTTCTATTTCTTCTTCTTCTCCTTTCCATTGCTGCTCCATTAATTTTCCTCCTTTTTTTTCTTTTTTTGTCTTTTGTCTGTCTCCTTGCAGCCCAAGCTGCTGAGGCCGACCTTGTTGCCGGGGGAGGAGCTTGTGATGGAGGGCATGCGGGTCCACCTGATTCCCGACGGTCGCGAGGAGGCCACAGGGCTGATGGGAGGGCCGCCTCTGCTGCCCACCGAGGGCGCCATCTTCCTCACCACCTACCGACTCATCTTCAAGGGAACGCCCACAGACCCGCTGGGTGAGACGTCACACACACGCATGTACGTGTTCACAATATATTGAAGGGTTTGTATCAGATCTAAACCAGCTGTTTGTTCACAGTGGGTGAGCAGGTGGTGTCTCGCTCGTTCCCCATCGCGTCTCTGACCAAGGAGAAGAGGATCCAGGTCAATCTGCCCATGGATCAGTTTGTCCAGGAGGGTCTGCAGCTGCGATCCTGCACCTTCCAGGTTCTATTACATTCTCAGATCTTGTCATAAATAAATCCTGCAGCCAGGATTTCCTGTGTTTTACTCCCGTTCTGTCTGATTCTAACCTTCCTTTGTATGTCTGCAGCTGATGAAGATTGCCTTCGACGAGGAGGTGGCCTCAGACCTGGCCGAGGTTTTCAGGAAGCACATGCACAAGCTGCGTTATCCACAGCACGTCCAGGGAACCTTCGCCTTCACTGTGGGTCAGTGCGGCAAGATGGTGGTGGAGCACAAGACCAAGGACAAGAACCAGTCACTCAAGTAAGTAGTCGGGTTTGTAGGAGTTGTGCGAGTGAAACATCCATCAGACAGAAGTGTTCAAGTGACAGGCTGTTAAATCATCCTGATCTTTGTTCCAGCACAGAGCCGCTTCCCCCAGCAGGGTCACTCACTTCACATCTGTAACATCAGCTGAATTTAAAGCTGCTCACAGCTGCTGAGCTCAGACTCGCCCTATTTAACCAAAGTCACTCATTTGCACCTCCCGCGTTCCTCCTCCAGATTTCACAGACGTCTGGTGTAACATCATTTTCTGGTGTAAAATCATTTTGATTTTACGGCCGAATAAAAAGACAAGAAAAAAAACCCAACTCATCAAGTCAGTTTAAAGGTGCCCTGAGGAGATTCCCCGTAAACAAACAAAAAGTCTCTGTCTAGATTCACTGAGTTTATCCTGGAGCTCTAACAAACACGACGAGACAGTTTTCCTCGTAAAACATAATTGATGATGTTATAAATCATACATTGTTTACATCAGCATTGTTACATATAGGCTGCTGCTCCTTCCTTTCTTTCTTGTCTTCCTCACTGCTTCACAACATCGGAGAAGATCCATCAATATCTTCTGCTCTTTATTATTTAAAAGAGTCTCACACACTTAGTTTCCAGTCTGTCCTTTTTTTTTTATTTGTCTTCTCTTAATTCTAGCAAACAGTCGTAGCAAACAACTCTGTCCTCTCCCAAAGCTATAACTATGCACACACACACACTCACACACACTTACACACTCGTTCTTTTCTGCAGACTGAACAGAGCAGGAGAGAGGACTCTGAATAATTCATCAGTGGAAAATGTGGCAGCTGGTTTATCGTCCCTGTTTTTTCCATCTCTGTACTCTGTGTGTGTGTGTGTGTGTGTGTGTGTTTGCTTGCTAAATAAAAACCTCCATTTACACATATTAATTCTGACTGTGGCCCCGTGACACCAACAACACGCCACTGAATTCCATGATTATGCACTGAGACGAACACCGAGTCGTTGTCAGTTGGTCGGGAGTCGGAGGCGTCTGCGAATCTAAAAGCACGTTTGTGCTAAAAGGGCGAACAGGAAGTGGATGTCAAGTATTTTATGAATGCTGGGAAAATGCTGTCGAATCAGCATTGTGATGTATCGATGTAAGAATGTTCCCGCTCATCCGTTTTTTTCTCTCCTCCCTCTTTTGTTTTTTTCAGGACACTTTCCAAGAACCTGGTGAAAAGTGCCAAACGGACCATCGGTCGTCAGTACGTGACCCGGAAGAAGTATTCACCTCCCACATGGGAGAACAGGAGCAGCTTCCAGTCAGAGCTGGACGAGGACGAGATCTCAGGTGAACCACTGACTCTTCTTAAACCTCATCTGGTTATTTATTTTATGGTGTTTTGTGTCGTTTGAAGTTCAGTTCCACGTATTCTAAACTCTTTAACCTCCACTGACAACAAATTTGTCTCTACAGAAACACTCTGACAACTCTAACAGTTTTTTTTTAATATATAAACATTTAATATATAAACATAAACAATTCCAAAAAAAGTTTCCAGTCCAGGTTTAGACATCACCGCCACATTTGTTGTGGAAATAAAACGCTTCTCTTGTGTCTCCACAGTGTCAGAGGAGGTGGACCAGAGCTCCCTCACCCTCTCCTCCACCATCCGCTCGTCGGACAGACAGACCATGAGCAACGTGGTGGAGCGGGCCTGTTGCCGTGACTACCAGCGCCTGGGCCTGGGCACGCTCAGCAACAGCCTGACGCGCTCTAAGAACGAACCATTCAGGATCTCCACTGTTAACCGCATGTACACCGTCTGCAGGAGGTGAGACATAGAAAGAGAGGACAGGAATGTAAACATGTAATATGTCCTCGGTGTTTAACACACTCCGTGTGTGTGTGACAGCTACCCCGGTCTGCTCATCGTGCCTCAGAGCATCCCAGACGCGACCATTCAGAGAATCTGCCGCTGCTACAGACAGAACCGCTTCCCTGTCGTCTGTTGGAGGAACTCGAGGACCAAAGGTGTCCTGCTGCGCTCGGCAGGCCTCCACGCCAAGGGGGTGGTGGGCTTCTTCAAGTCCCCCAACGCCCCCACAGCAGGTAAACAACAAAACTAAACCAAAATCAAACTGATTACCACGATGTTGGATGAAAGCTATGCACAAATTTGCTAAAACCTAAATATTTATTGTTGTTTTTATGTCTGTGCAGTCCCGTCACAGGCAGACTCCACCAGTCTGGAGCAGGAGAAATACCTGCAGGCCATCATCAGCTCAATGCCTTCGTACAGCGAGAGCAGCGGCAGGAACACGCTCAGCGGCTTCACCTCCACGCACATGAGCACCTCTGGTGGGTGGATGAAAACACTGTTAACCCCAAGACTCTTTAAAAAACACAATAAAGACATGATTCAACAGGATTTGTTCGAAATAAAAACAGGGTCTGAGCTGCACGCTGCACCGTCTGACTGTTGTTTCTCTTTCACAGACTCGTCAGACAAGCTGAGGCAGCCAAAGATCGGAGCTCTGATGAAACAGGTGATGGGAACCAAGGAGGATGTTCCTGGAACGTTCAGCAGAGGAGGTGAGGCTGAGTAACGTCGCCGCTAGCTACTCTTAGCTTCTGTTAGCATCACGAGGATGATGAATGAGTCCCTCGTAGCTCATGTTTAAGAGAGTGTGTGTGCGTGTGAGTGTGTGTGAGTGACCATCCTCCATTGTGTTCCGTTGTTGGTTAACGGGCCATCTCTGTCATTTGACCTCAGCTCTGGGTCAAAGGGCCAAAGTCATCTCCCTCTCTCAACCCAAAGTGTCTGGCAAGGCCAGGAACCCTCCTAGAGGTACAGTAGGCCACGCCCCCTCGACCCCCTTCACTCCACCCACACACACCTTTTCCCGTCTAACCAATCAGATGTTTAACAGTAGCGTCCGTGTGTTTGGCGTCTTCCTCTTCCCTGGTAGCGTGCTGTCTGCAGACTAATGGTCTGTTGTGATGTCGTCTGCTGTGTGCATGCTGCTGCTGCAGCTCTGCTCTCTGACGTCTGTTGTTTCCTGTTTGATTCTTTTCTCTTGTCCAATGTCAACAAACAAAGAGTTTGTTCCTGATGTAGCCATCGTTCAACTAGAAGTAGCAGACTGGACTGGGTAGTGCAAACATGCATGGCTGTTACTAGCTGTGGACGTCCCACACATTTAGGACAATGTCACTTTGTTACAGCTTCAGCTGGAATGGTTCATTAACGGCTGTTGAACGTCACGTTTGATAATTCAGTTGCTACGTCGTGACTCTTTCACGTGTGTATGTGTTGTAGGTAAATGGGGCAGTATCCGTGGCAGCGGGCGTCTAAGTGCCTACAACCCAGACGTGGGGACACGTCTGGCCGGAAAAGAGTCACCGCAGCCCAACGGAGGCCCGAGCGAGGCCATGTTCCTCCGCCAGCAGAAGGCATACCTCTACATCATCGGAGACAAGGCTCAGCTCAAGGTGAGACACGTAACACGCAGATAGACTTAAAATTCCATGTAATGTAAGACAAAACAAAGTAAAACAAGAACAGGAACAAGTATCATGGGCCTAGTTATCCTCTTCATGATTAAGGAAAGACTTTTAAGCCAGAAAGTGTCAACTTTTTCATCAAATTCTGAAAATTCTGGTTCTAGGAACTTTAGCCTCTTATCTTGTTTATCATCACAACTTAAATCTGTCTGCAATGTCTCTTTACAATATTTTGAGAGTAGCTGCTCTATCCTTCATATTTCTGCACCTCTTCAAAAAAACATTGAATAACATTCAGTGCTTTCTATGTGGAGATATCTGAACTACTGAAGCAAATAGCAAAACTCTTCCAAAGTGGCTACTTCACACACATTAGAGAACATGTGTGTTAATTTTCTGTCTGACTGTTGAAATCCAGGATTGAATGTGTCTGAGATGACTCTGTGTCTGTTGTGTCCAGGGAGGGAAGCAAGACTCGTTCCAGCAGTGGGAGGTCGTCCCCATTGAAGTTTGTGACGTGCGGCAGGTGAAGAACAGTTTCAAGAAGCTGATGAAGGCATGTGTCCCCAGCTGTCCGTCCACAGACCCCAACATGAGCTTCCTGCGCTGCCTGGAGGACTCGGAGTGGATGGCCCTGGTCAGTGATCGATGCGTCTTCATCAGAGTGTGTGTCACAGCTCTGTAGAGATTGTGTGTTTTGATTGTGTGTGTGTTTTTTGCGCATCCAGCTGCACAGAGTGCTGCAGGTTTCCGTCCTGGTGGTGGAGCTGCTGGAGGCGGGTTCGTCGGTGATGGTCAGTCTGGAGGACGGATGGGACGTCACCACACAGGTCTGACAGAGTTGTAGTGTTAGATCAGTTCTCTGAGTGAAGATGGATCCTAACCGTGACCCCGTTTGTGTGTTCAGGTGGTGTCTCTGGTGCAGCTGCTGTCAGATCCTTACTACAGAACCTTCGACGGCTTCAGGCTGCTGGTGGAGAAGGAGTGGCTGTCGTTCGGACACAGGTTCAGTCACCGCGGAGCACAGACGCTCGGCAGCCAGAGCAGCGGATTCACACCCGTCTTCCTGCAGTTCCTGGACTGTGTTCACCAGGTGAGACAGCTCTGCTAAATCATTGTCTTGTACTTAAAGCAGCATCACAGGGAAACATCTCAAATAAAAACACGAGTGAAGAAATTCCTCCAAAGTGGCCGACAATGAACTGTAACGGTCAACAGGAGTCTTCTTCCTCTGACTATATTTATATTCCTGATCTGTTTACCTGTCAGTCTGACTGTTTCCTGTTTTTCTAAAAAGCAACGTGGATTATTTTCTCCTCATCAAACGCAGGATGTGTGGTCTCATTTTAAGATTTCTGACCTTTACTGTCCGTGACACATCTGTGGTTTTATTATAGATAACAGTGTCATAGGTGTTTCCTCAGTCTGTTCAGCCGCTGTGCTGTAATAAAATGAACTGAAAGAACACAGTGAGAAACACTTCACTGTTTCATCGAAGTTCCTGTGCAAATCTTTTAAATTAAATTAAACAATGTTGGGTCAAATGTTATTTAAAGAAAATCCACTAATCACAACGATGTTAGTGCAAATGTAGGTGAGAATCCATATAATGTAATAATACAGAGAGAAACCACTGAAGTACCCACATAACAAGACACTTTAACACAACAACTATAGTTTATATTGATGATAGTTCTTCTCATTGAGCATCAGGAGACTGTTGAAGACCTACATGAGTCATTAGTGTAAAGAGGCCAGTTAACATTGGAGTCTATGGGGCATTTGAGGGAGTTTCTTGTTGTTCAATGACTGACAGTTTAAAAACCATAAGTCCTATTGATGAAGTCGTCACACCGTGTGAAACAACACAAATTTATCTACAATTCAACGTATGAACTGTTTATGAGAAGTGAAAGATGTGACAGCTACAAGAGATAAAGGGTGGATGACATCACAGGTCATGTGACTCACTCTAACCTGCTCATATACACACATTATTAACTCAGAAAGTATGAAAAAAGTAAAATCTTATTCTGTGATTATTCAAAAACTTATAAGATATTAAAAATGAAAAAAAAACACCTGAACAGCTGAAAGACTTGTGACCTGTTTGAGTCTTAATTGAAGTTTGTATCTTAAAGTATGATGAACTAGTTACACTTGAAAGAGGAGAAAGTTTTTGGGGATTTGAACAACTCATCCATTCATGTCAATGAGGAAAAAATAGTTTATAAAAAGCACAATATTGAAATGTTTTCACATCAGAAACAGAAATCTGTGGGATGTTAAACTGTGTTTCTAAACCTGTGTC
The DNA here is from genome assembly GCA_016801845.1 of Polydactylus sextarius. Lineage (NCBI taxonomy): Eukaryota > Metazoa > Chordata > Actinopteri > Polynemidae > Polydactylus > Polydactylus sextarius. The sequence continues at coordinate 13,889,450 of CM028923.1, read as the reverse complement.
CCTCAGATCCACCTCCAGTTCCCCATGGAGTTCGAGTTCAGTCAGTACTACCTGAAGTTCTTAGCGTATCACTACGTGTCCAACCGCTTCCGCACCTTCCTGCTCGACTCGGACTACGAACGCATCGAGCTCGGTGAGTCAGTTGTTCCTCTGCTCTAACTTCAGTCATCACAGATACAGTTTGTGTTGTTCTGACCGGTCACGTGTGTGTTTGCAGGAGTGCTTTATGAAGAGAAAGGAGAGAGGAAAAGTCCTCAGGTGTGTAAGTCGGTGTGGGACTACATCGACAGACTGAACAAGAAAACACCCGTCTTCTACAACTACATGTTCGCTCCTGAGGATGAAGAGGTGAGAACTGCACCGACACAAACATCTGATCCTGAATGTTTCAGACGTTCAAGTTCAGACGTCAAAACGAGTCTTCGTGTTACAGGTTCTGCGGCCGTACACGTTCATCTCCAACCTGAAGGTGTGGGACTACTACATGGAGGAGACGCTGTCCGAGGGTCCGTCCTACGACTGGGAGGCGAGGGGACGGCACGAACGCGTTGCCGAGGAGACGGCGGAGAAGCCGGACACGAGCGGGCCCAAGTCTCAGCGGCGCATCGTGTGGCCGTGTTACGACAACCTGGGTAAAGTGGTCCCCGACGCCATCACCAAGCTGCTGCAGGACCTGCAGAGTCTGGAGGCCGAGCTGGGACAGACGTCAGAGAAGTGGAAGGACACGTGGGACAAGATCAAGACCACGCAGAGGACGGAGACCAAGCTGGAGAGCAAGGTGAGACACTGGAGACGTGTCCACGGTGAACGCTGCGTCTTAAATACGTTTGGATACAAAGTGAATAATAAGTTTGTGACACTTCAGTGAAAAGATACAGACTGACACCTTGTGGCGATGAATGAGAATGGAACTAGATTTAAGTTTAACAGTTAACATTGTTTTCTTTTAGTTTTTAATTAATAATTAATCAATATTTTTACTTTATTTAAATAATATTTGTTAGTTTTTAAAACCTTTTAATGTTAAAATAAATTAATTCGTAATTAATTAATTAATTTTTAAAATATGTTTTTATTTTTAAAAAAAAATTCTATTTAAAAAAATATATTTTTTAATGTAAATTTTGTTTTCATTTTTATTTTTTTAATTAAAACTCTTTTTTTTTTTTATTTAAACCACCAGTTGGAGACACGTCTTTATTAACGGCGTCTTCTGTATTTAAAATGTTCCTCCTCAGCCGTCGTTCTCCAGCTCGCTCCTCATGGCGTCCAACCTGAGTCACCAGCGGCGCTCGCAGGGCGTCTACCTGCAGGAGAGCGGCGTAGGCTCCTCCATCAACCTGGGTCTGGACTGTGAAGCCAGCGCCACGTCAACACCTGTGGCAGGTCGGACCAGCACCAGTACGTTGTACAGTCAGTTCCAGAGCACGGAGAGCGAGAACAGGTCCGTACTCGACACCATCACTGCTTCACGTTTACGTTAAATTCGTCACAATTTATCACGTATTTATGCGTTTTATTTTCCCGCCTCAGGAGTTTCGAAGGCATCCTGTATAAGAAAGGGGCGCTGTTGAAACCATGGCGACCGAGGTGGTTTGTGCTGGATAAGACCAAACATCAGGTGAGAGGAGGAAAACAAACAAAAAAAAAAAAACAGTTTGCTTCACTTCACAGAGACAAGTTTGTCATTTCTCTGACTCTGTGTCTCCGCGTCTCGTCCTCAGCTGAGATACTACGAGAGCAGACAGGACAAAGAGTGTAAAGGTGTGATCGAACTCGCCGAGGTGGAGTCAGTGACGCCGGGAGCTCCGGCCATGGGGGCGCCCAAAAACATTGAGGACAAAGCCTTTTTTGATGTGAGTCGATCTGACTTTTCACGCGTTTTTCCTGCTTCGCGACGCACAAATCAGTTTACCCAGCAGTCCAACAACAGAGACGTCCTCTGACGATTATTAAATCAGGCTGAGTCCCGTCGTCCACACGTCTGTATCTCTAGAAACGTCTTCCTCTTCCTCCCGAAGCGTTTCCTGCCACATAATCTCTCCACACAGCTCATCATTGATCATTGTGTCGACTCCGGACGTCTGAACTCCTCATCCTGTCTCTGAGCTCAGCCTCCTCGCACAGGAAGTTCATTTTAAACAGATTTCTCATTTCTCTACTCACTAAGCTCATGAGGATGAACACAGTCGAGGGTCAATTAAAGTAAAAATCCCCCCACCCCCCGGCCCAAAAAGAAGAAAATGCTCAGATACACAGTCCAGGTTGTAAGTATATGGATATTTAGTTCTGAGCTTCAGTGGAGACACTCTGGGGTAAAAAGATGGACGATAAATCAAAATGACCAAGTCTGACTATAGATTTTAGAAGGTTTACATCAACACAGAAATAAGGATTTGAAAAAAAAATCGAATAAATGATACAAAAATAAAAATAATTAAAATAAAATAAAAACAAGAATGTTTCAAAATGTTTGTCGCATAGAAATGAATAAAAATACAATTATTTCATTTTGATTTAGTTTGTTTAAAGTGGTCATTTTGTAATAACATATAAAAAAAAAAAAAAAAAAAAAAACTTTTCAGCTAAATGTTTCTGATGTGTATTTTCTTCTTCCTGTTTGTTTCTTCAGCTCAAGACGACCAAACGAGTGTATAACTTCTGTGCTCAGGACAGCCAGAACGCACAGATGTGGATGGACAGTGTTCAGAGCTGCTTGTCAGACGCCTGATGTGGAGGCGGGACTCTTTTCAAATGGAGCGATGCAGCCGGGAACAAGCGAGCGAAGGCGACGGAGGCGGCGGCGGCAGCGGTGGCGTCACGCGACCACGTCCGCCCGCCGGTCCCCAGCGGGAACAGGGGGAGGGAGGGGGAAGGGGCCTTTCACCACTTAAGCTCTGTTCTGTTCGCTAGTTTTGAACTAATAACCTCGCGTCACAAACGTTTCAGTGTTTTTGTTATAAAAAAAAAAAAAAAACTATGAGAAAAACAAAAAAAAAACAAACAACAAAACGAGAAAAAATGTCCCTGAAGAACCACTTCGCTGTCGTCTCACCAAGTAGCTACAGCCTCAGGCCTCTGACAGTCTGACCACTATGTGCGCTGGATGTCTGTATGCACACAAACAAACAAACAAACAAACAAACAATGCATATTAAAGCACGTTGTTGCGTTTCCTGCGAGGCGTTGCGCGGCTTGGAAGCAGCATGAAGATGTTTTATGCGTCCAGAACATCCACCTGTGGTGAAGCCCTCTACTAACCCTGCCCGCCATTTAACAACAACAACAACAACAACAACAACACTCCGGGAGGACGGGGGAGGAGGAGGACTGACGGAGGAACGGCGGTTAAGATCGCCATGGAAATGACTAATTGATTGCTTGATTGATTGATGGACCAAAAACCCACAAAAACAAACAAACGGAAAAAAAAAAAAAACCCTGAGGAACAAACACAGTGACAGCAGACGCTCTGTCCTCAGAGGACGCCGCTGTCTTTGCCTCTCACTGCCTGATGTAGCGCCGTTTCACAGCAGACGGAGACGAAGAAGTTTCAGAAGAAGTCGACCGGAGGGAGGGGGGTGGGGGTAGTGACAGAGTGACTGAGGGGGCAGGAGGAGGAGGAGGGACTCCTCATCGGTTCATGAAGGATTTCCTTTATCTTTTCTTCTTTTTCTCTAAAAAAAACAAAAAAACAAAACAAAACAAAAACAAATATCTCAAAATAAGTATCAGAAAGTATCAGCTATCTTCAGCAGATGATGATGATGATGATGATGATGATATACTGTGAAAGCCATGAATTGGTCAGAGATCAAACCAGGAGCCGGTTGGAGATTAGAATCTGTCAGGTATTGAGTGTCAGTGAACGTTTCACTGAGAGTGTTTACAAAGTCGTCACAGCTTCCCTCACTAAGCTCGACTCTCTGCTCCGCTCTTCACCTCACACCTTTGGTTTTTCCTTCTCTTTTTTTTTTTTTTTTTAAATATTAAACCACTATTAACATTCAGATGTTTTAAGGGACACTGAAGGAGACTGGACCAGGTTATTTATAGTAGGGATTCTTCTAGACAGAAATGAGATCTGGAAGGGAGGAAAATTAAGAGGAATACTAAAGAAGAGGAAGACTTTACAGGACGTCTCAGAGATTTAAAGATGGACACTGACTCACAACAGTGTTGCTGTTACCTGACACCATGTCTGCTAAAGGGAAAGTTCACTGTTTTTCAGCTTCGTCTTACTGTTGTAATCTTGTGCCGTGTCAGCAAAATGGTGTGTAGGTTTAAACCTACTACACACAGAAATCGTGTCGCACAGGATTAGCATCCAAGATTAGCTGTTAGCTAACCCGTGCTCAATCCAAACAGGAAGTGACGTTTGCCCTTGTGTTAACTCGCTCAGCTGTTTTTTTCACAATCTGGTAATATTTGCCGTTAAACAGCCAATGGGGGCGCTCCTTCAGGAAAGCTAGCTAGCTGTGCTAATGGTCATGCCAGTGCTAATGCAAACATGGTTTATAGTAAAGTATGACTCAAGTGAACTGAAATCAGTCTCTAGATTAGCATAATTAACAGTAAAAGCTTAACAGGCTAGCTGTCTGGTTGCTAACTAGCATGTTACATATTCATGTGCACAACTAGCATATATAGCTCAGCGTAATTCTGATTCAACACAGATCAGATGTTATAATTCTGAGGCTTCACTTCTCTTTCACGTTCTAGCATGTGCTAGTGAGCAGACAGCTAGCCATGCAGTTAGCTACAGTGGCCAATCCAGGAGGCTAATGTCAGTGTTTTCATGGAGGCGTTCCTGTTTCCTGAGTTTCTTTAGACTTAAACTGAAAAATGTCATAATTTCCCTTTTAACACTGTTGAAAGTGTCAGACATCAGAGTTTGACGTTAGCGCCGCCTTCACTGCTGAGACTTGTACATAGGTGAGTTTACATCAGTTAGAGTTGTTGTATAGAAACAGTACGTTTAGCTGGAAGGTTTTTCAAACATCAAGTCACCTTTTTTTTTGTTTGGTTTTTCTTATTTTTAATGGATTGTCAGACTGCCCCCCCACCCTCCTCCCTTCACCTTCCCCCACCTGGACTCAACCCCCCCCCCACCCAAACAGAAAAACCACTCGAGACACCCCCTCCACACACACACACACACACACACTCGTTAACACAAACCCTGCTATGTAAAATATGGTTCTACTGCTGTCTTGTTGAACATAAAAATTTGAAATTGTAGATTTTTTTTTTTTTTTTTCTGTCGTGTCTAATAACTTCCTTTGTATATACTACTCCAGATTTGTATGTAACGTTTATGGTAGTAATTTATTTAACTTGTCTCCTCAGTTAAGAAAAGTTCCTCAAGCACCACTTTATTTTTAAGAAAAAAAAAAATTAGGAATTCAATGTGCCATTTGTTTATTTTCTGTATTAATGTGACTAATTTTTTTTCATTTTTTTTTTTTTTTTGAAAATGTTAAAAGTTAAACCCTCAATCTATTTTTTTTTTCATCTTTTTTTTTTTTTTTTTTTTTTTTTTTGGAAACACGGTCGTCCTTACTCAATCCAAACCGTTTATGTGAGAGTGGAAATGGTGTGTTAGTGGGAGAGAAGGATTCTGGGGTGTTTTGTTTTGTTTTATTTTCTTTCTTTCTTTCTTTCTTTTTAAATTAAAAACTGGTTGGATATTTTTTTTATTCTGGTTTTTCTGTATGTAGATTACAGTCAAATACATGCGACCTGGGTTCAGTTTAACACATTCCCTCTGAGTTGAGTTGATGAGTCACATCGAGCTGCTTCAACAAACTGAGTATTTATTTGATTCAGCACGTTTGTGGTAGATTGACGGGATCCACGCAACCACTCAAAACCAGCAGATATTTAATTAATTATCATAAAACACAAAGAAAACAGTCAAATATTCAACTTTTTAAAAACTGGAACTGGATATTTCTTGGCATTTTTGCCTTAAAATGACTCAAACCATGAAGAAGTAGCTCTGTAATCTCAGAGGAAATCACTTTACGATGTTTCTGTAAAAAACTGAACTAAATGTCTGCTGGTTCTACGTTAAAACCTCCAGCCTGATCTGACTGCCACCTACTTACTGAATATGTATTATTCATTAGTTTTTATCATTATGATACTCTACATCCCTACCCTACTACCTTTCTGGGTAGTTTCATGTAGTTTCATTCACCTTATAAATCTAAATAAATTAAAACTCACCCAAGCTGCAGTTGGACCATCAGACATCAGAAACCCCGAACCCCCAAGAGGACGACAGCACGTCCTTATGTTTTGACTGTAACCTACATCCAGTCACACCCAGCTCCACCTTTTCACTCTAGTTTACTCATCTCCCTCTGTAGTAACTCTCTACAACAGTCTACAGCTAACAACAGCAATGACAAAATCCTTTTTATTTTTTTTTAGTTTTACTTTTTTTTTTTTTAATTAGAAATGACATTCTGAGCCGGGTTATGTTGTCAATCATGTCAATATAGTTTTTAGAATCCAAATAAAAGCCGTGGGTTTAAATGTTCATCTGTTCGTCTGTATTCATGTATCTGTATTCGTCTGATATTTCTTCACTTTGAGCATCAGGAGACTTTGTTGAAGACCTACATGTGTCATTAGTGTAGATAAAGAGTAAAATGACTGATATGTGTCAGTTTTAAAAGTGACCACTTTCCTGTATTTGCTCCAGAGTGTTAGAGGTCAGTTAACATTAGAGTCTATGGGGCAGTTGAGGAAGTTACAGCTACAAGAGATAAAGTTTTTTTTTTTAAATGTAGAAAAGAAAAACAGCGGATGAGTGGAGTGGATGACATCACAGGTCATGTGACCGACTCTAATCTGCTCCCATACACACACATTATAAACTCAAGAGACTGTAGGAAAAAAGTATAAAACTTAAACTGTGATAATTTAAAAATTGTACCAAATATTAAAAATCTAAATAACATCTGTATAGATGAAAGACTTGTGACGTGTTTCAAGTTTAAGTGAAATTTGTATATGAAAGTTTGATTAAGTAGTTACACTTCAAGGATGAGGAAGTGTTTCGATGATCTGAACAAATCCTCCATTCACTTTAATGAGGATGTTTTTTTTTTCAGAAAATATTCAATATCAAAAAAAAAAAAAAACTGATAACATCCCATAATGTCCTAATTAAGCTGGACATGTTGACTCAGTTGAACTCATTTGAATCAGCACATACTTTTTTTGGCCACTTGTTTTTGGCAACAACAACAAACACAACATTAACATATTTTTGCCTCATTAAGGTTAAAGTGGCATCATTAATAGTAGAAACAGTTCATGAGAACAGACTGAACCCGAATAGAAAAATGATCAAATATAATCTAAACACTGAGCTGAAACTCCAGAGTCATTTAACCGACTGTGGAGACAAAAACATTATAGATTATTAAGTCCTCTTTGTACTTTATTAGGAACACCTACACCTACCTAATAGGTCAGTGATGTAGTAGTGGTTCAGTGTATAAAATCCTTCAGACACAAGTCAGGAAGTTCACTGCAGTGAGTGTGACTGTGGCTTGTGTGTTGGAGCCAAACGAGCTGGTTGAAGTTTTTATGAAACTTTCTAATCTCCTGGGATTTTCACACACAACAAGTCTCCAAGTAGAGATTAGACTCAGCGCGGAGCCAAAACAACAAAAACATTCTGTAATCATGGGAACGTTTTCTTGTTTTTTGGCTCATTGTTGGTCTGAAATTCAAATTAATCAGTTTAACCTTTTAGAGGTAACGGTATCGTTAACAATGTAGAAAACAGTAAAAAAAAAAAATAGTAAAAAATAAATAAATAAATCACAATTTATTTGACTATTATTTGACTTTATTGTATCAAGTTTTAAAAGGCTAAATGTCTTGTTGCCGATTGTGTTTATCCTTTTATAACCAGTTTACCAACTTGTAACGGCTTTTTCCTGCAAGGAACGTTGGACGGTGTGTATAAAGTGCTCTTTGAGTGTATTTGCTGTAAAGATGTGCAGCTTTGATGGTGCAATTTAAAAACACAGTAACACTGACACCTGTGTCCACGTGTTCACCAGTAATACAAAGCTGTGAAAACGTTTGTGTTTGTAGGTTGAGATATAAAGGATGCTGCTCTCTGCTGGTTCACACTGAACACTACAGGTCTGATGAACCTCGCCGCTCGGTCGGATGATGTTTGCAGAAAACGGAAAGACGACAACCAGACACAACTTAAACGAAGCTTTTGGTATTAATGTGGTCAACCAGACACTTTTAATTTCTTTTTTTTTTTTTTTGTTTGTTTGTTTTTGTTTTTTGTAACAATGATCGTAGAACCTGATCGCTGTCAATGATTTAAGTAAGTACACCAAAGAAGATCAGGAGCTCTGCAGAACTCCAGACCTGCCCCTCGTTCCAATCCTGCTGCTCAGAGAAATAAAATTAAACTTTAAAAAAAAAAAAAAAAAAAAAAAAAAAAAAAAAAACATACAGCATCGCTCTTACCAGATGCCACTCTCGCCCTGTGAGTAAGCGCTTGGAGAGAGAAGGAAAAAAAAAAAAAAAAAAAAGGAACAGACAACAATAGTAATCTCAAGATTGCTTGTAAAATTACTTTTAAATGTAGATAATATTTGTATATAGGTAGATAATGTTTGGTTGATTTAAGGGGGATAGCAATAAGAACTTAAAGGTCAATACAATCAGAAGGTCTTAGCTCACTAGCTAGGTCAACAGAGAACCAGTTATACATGCACTACAAAGAAAAAAAAAAAAAACAAAACAAAAGAAATTCAATTTAAAAATCAGAAACCTCAAGTTGAGATTATATCCAAATTTCTTTGCTCATAACTACACCAAATGAGTCACCGATGCTAGATTGATTCTTTAAAAAAAAGAGAACAAAAAGGAAAAAAAAAAAAAACAAACAAAAAAATGCTGGATTTCATTTTTTAAATAAAATGGCTAATTGACATTATTGCACATGAGCAAAAGACAGTAATACTATTAGAACTCTGTTCATTGACCCGCCCCCTCCTCTTCCTCCTCCTCCTCCTCCTCATCATCATCATCATCGACGGACCCTCCTGAAGCACTTCAAAACATTCAGAAACCTGGTGACGTTCGACAACAAGAGATGTTTCGGCAACCGAAAGAGAAAAAAAAATCTTGATCTGGTGGTGTTGGGGTCAGGGTGGTGGGTGTGGGGCGGGGGGGTTGCAGATAAGACAGCCGGCAGAGATGAGGGTAGAACACTTACATTGTGCTATCATGTACAGTAAATGGCTGCATAAGTGCTTTTTCTTAAGCTCAAAGAGAGAGAGAGAGAAAAGGATAGAGAGAGAGAGAGAGAGAGAGAAAAGTTTTCAAAAAACAGGTATTTATTGTTGAGGCATCGTTAAAAGTTAGCCTGTGCTATCCATTCAGGGGTGACCATGTAAAATCCCTAACGTCGGGCTTCCAACTGCTTCAAAACAAGTAGGAGAGAGAAATCTTTCAGGACATAAAAATAATAATAATAATAACAATAATAATAGTCATGATGATGGTGATGTTACCCCTCGGACTCTGTCGCTGCTACATTAAAACCGCACGTTAATCATGTGCAACATTGGGGGGAAAGAAAAAGGTTTTGAAGATGATTCCTCTACACTCCGTCCTGTCTGTTGGGTTGTTTTTTTTTTCCTCTTATTTTTCTGATATATTTTACTTGTTTGTTTTGTTTTGTTTTTTTTTTTTCTTACACGTTCCGCCGCCTCATTATTGGTGTTGATTGGCAGTGTCCAGGTCCAATAACATGGCAGAGTGATTCAGTAAAAACACCATAGTTGCAGTGAGGTTATTCAGGGGGTCGGGGCGGAGGGGGTGGGCGGGCGTGGTTGGGTTGGGGTCGGGTCAAAGAGGTGGTGGTGGAGGAGGGGGCGGGGTCACTCTGGAGGAGGCCGACAGTCTGCGGCGTCACCGCATCGGTGATGGAGCTCGGCGTCGGCGTCGACGCTCAGACCGGTCCGTTGACTGACACTTCTTGAGGCGGTGGCGTTTCCTCTCTGTGGACAGGACAGGGAACGCATCACAGGATGTTTCAATTACCTCGACAGATGCTAACATGCTAATATCTGAGTTATGTACCAGTGCAAACAGCAAGAATCAAACCAATTTAACCAGACATTCATATCGATAATGACATGAAACATCTAAATGACACCGTGACACCAAATGTATTCATCAGCTAACCAGCAGGTTTACAACACTCAGTAGGGTTAGTACTTCCTCTCTGACACGTTTCTGTCAGATCTAGATTATAATCTGATCTGCGCCAAACTCTAGATTTAGATCTCAACACCTGTTCAAGAACTAAACATCATTTTATTGACAAAAGTCAATGAAAGTCAAAAGTGAAAAATGTTCCCTTCAACAGATCTGAACCAACATGTATTATTATTGAATCTTCCTCTGACACCGGACTCATCCTAACAACATTTTTGGTGTGAACAAGGTCAGAATTTGTTGTTTAATCCTGACAAATAAGCAAACAAAGACAGAAAATAGTTGAATATGACCATTAATAATCTCAACATGATGTCATTAAACATACAGATACTAAAGCTGCAAACAATCAATAAGAAACGTAATGATTAATTAACTAATCATAAGTGACTGAGTCTGGTTTGACTTTGACCTCCAGTTATTGGGTCACATGACATCACTACAGTCAGCTGACTAAATGTGACACACACGTGTCTACACATAACGTAACGTAACGTAAATATACGGATGTTTACACTCCGTTGCCATGGTTGCTGATTTCATTTTGATCATTATGATTATTTACCATCTGCCGAGTCACTGGAACATTAATCTAAGACATAACACGAACACAAGTCAACTCAACACAACAACATGTTATTATGAGTCACTTACTTCTTGTCAGTCTGTGTGTTTACAGGTGAATCCTCCACAGACTTCTGCTCTGAGGCTTTAGGAGAATCTGACAGAGAAAGTTTCTCCAGAGACACCGGACTCTCCTCACTGCAACACACACACAGGCGTGTTTTAATGACTTCAGGGGACATTTCGTTGACTTGCGTTCATTTCCTGGAAACTTTAGAGATCTCAGTTGTTGGTACCACTTGTCTAACTCTTATCTAAACCTGACCATCACCTTAACCAAACCGTAAGTCTTGTCTTCACCTTCATTTTTTATTTTTTTTACATTATGGGGACCTGCTTTTTGTCTCCATAAGGAACACAGACACACAAACACAAACAAGGAAGTTTTTCACAGTTTTAGTTTCAAGTAACGAGGTAATAAATCCTGATGAAATGACGTCACTGGGGCTTTTACAGGCCTGAATCAGCAGAGCAGTGACCAACGGTGCTGGAAATCACTTATCACTGGTTTATTTCAAAATGAAAGTGAAACACTCTCATATACAGACGTAGCTGAGCTGCATCGTCAGAGGAATAAAACAGCAGCAATATTTCTCGATCTTGTGTTTTGATAGTAAAGCAGCTCTGTCACCTGATGATCAATAATTCAATTATACCTTTAAACAACTAGAGGAACAAGTAAGAGAGAGTTTCTGCTTCACTTTCTAAAGTAGTTTGTGCAGGAAAAAAGCTCCCAGGATATATTTTACTTCGAAAGGCTCGACTGAATGAATCCAGTAATTTCAAATCCCAGTTCAGTCTATAATTACCTCTGTGGTCACACGCACACGTACACACACACACACACACACACAGTGTGGACTGGTCAACAGAGGAGGATTTTCCTACTCAGCAAGAAGATGCAAACCTTTTGAGGTCAGCTGTCTTGTTGCCGGGGGTGCCAGCTGTTTCCGAGGCGACGGCTGCCACAGGAGGAGCAGCGGCAGCAGCAGGTTTTTTGTCGTCTTCCTCGCTGTCGGATCCCCCGGAGGAGCTGCTGTCTGAGGCAACGAGAGGAGCCTTCTTCCCGTCTCCCGCCGGCCAGGCAGCAGGAGAGGCAGCGACATCTGTCGACACAAACACACACACAGACACACACACACAAACGTGTCAACGGTGCTGAAGTGATGGAGGTCGTTCGTTATAACAGAAATAAAACATCTCCAACACGCGGGGTGGAGGTATTCAGAACACGAACACTCACCGCTTTTCTCGTTTTGTTTGGCTTGTTTATCTGTGTCCTCGCTGCCCGAGTCCACAGGAGAGCTGCACCTGGGATTTTTCTCTGTGCTGTAGGAGACATGAGGGAGAAAGCTGTTAAGAGCAGCAAAGAACAACTGGTTCAACATAATCTAGATTTTCTACAGTAACTTCAGACTCTTTGTCGAGTCGTGGTCAGGCTTGATGGCACCAGTATCACCAGAAATGTGCTAATCCAGCGACTGTCTCATAATGCTGTGACAAAGGTCGTCATGGCTGCTCCCTGTCAGGATCTTAAAATCTTCTGTACAGTGTTGTATGATCAACATGAGATGCCCATGTTGACAACATCCACAGCCACCTCTTGAGATCGTCACTCATTTGTTTGTTTTCCTCCAAACACTTCAGATCAAACCACTCGCAGCAGCCGCAGATTTGTTCTCACATTTTTCTGCACTTTTAAAGCTTTCAGACAAAAGGTTACATTACCTCCGTTTTACACCAAAATTGTTTTGACTGACAAAATTGTGTTATTTATTAGATGTATAAATCTAGTATTTCAGCTAAAGTTTTTTTTTTAAAGATGGCCTCAGAGGTGCTGACTTAAAATAAACAGGTTTTCCTCTCACCCGGAGAAAGGCTGGAACTCAGTGAAGTTGGCCCAGCCGGTTTCCTGTGTCTCTGTTCCACCTCCGGCCGAGGAGCCGTCCCACCCCGCTTGGGTTTGGGCCGCTGTCGTGCCTCCAGAGTCCCTGAAGTTTGCTGTCCATCCTGGACCTGGACACGAGACAAACAACGAGGCTAAAGACAAAAGGAGGTTTTTCCGAGTTATAAACCGACACAGGGCTGCTGTTCTCTGAATCTGACCTGTGTCTGACGTGTTCTGGTCAGAGTCTTCGTCCTCGTCGGATTCAGATCCACGGTCCTGCTCCCTGCCTCCGTTCTCCATGCTACTCCTGGAGCTTCCCTCTGAGGTTTGAGAGACCCCAAACCTGGACGAGAGGGAGGGAAATGAGATGGTTTACAAAGTCAGAAACATTTCATGTGTGAAGGTCTGAGGGAACAGGAGGCTCAGGTTTACCTTGTTCTGGATTTAGCTTGTGTTGCATAGTTGATCTCCTTCTCTTCCCAAATGTCCTCTTCCTCTTCAGCATCATCGAACTGGCGTATCCTCTCTTTACAGCAGGCTTCAAAAGCAGCCGCATTGGCCTGAGAATGAACAAGACACAGCAACTTCCCATTTCAGAAACAAACTTAAAGTGTCAGAAAATCCTAAAACTAATGATACATGTCATATTTCTTCATTTTTCAGTGACAGAGTAAAACACAAGCACCTTTAAAAACACTTACACTATTATCATCAGCATCTAGATTGAAGTTTATTTCGGCAATTCTGTCAAACGTGGCGCTGAGGAAAAGAGAAGGACACGTTAGTCAATAGCGGTGGGTTGAGTAACGGCTGTGGGATAACTGAACGTGTTTAGCAATAAAGAATGAGACGCATCTTCTCGTGTACTACAGCGATTTGAGACAGACATGAAATCAAACAGCGAGTTCACACGACTGTTTACTCTGGCGACTGCGCACAGATGTTTGAAGTTGAGCAGTTGATCTGATTTTCATTAATTTCCCTTAGATGGAAACTGAAGTGTTGGACTCACTTGATGTTTTCATCGTGCTCACTGAACTCCTCATCGTTGAACCCAAACTGATCCACAAAGTTGGCCGTCATCTGCTGGATCTGATAGTCGGAGAAGGCCTGACGAGGTTGAGAGGAGACTTTAAAGTGACGTCACCGCAGACAGAAGAAACTACTGAAGATAAAAGCGGATTGTTTTTTTTTTTTTATGTAACAGCTGTGCGTTCATCCTACCTGCTGCAGCGACAGGTCGTTGGGGAACGGGCTCTCCATGTCGTCGTCCTCACTGGACGAGTGCATGTTGTGGGTGCTCACCTGCAGGACAGAGTGCAGCTTTATTACACTGATGTTCACTGGCTTTAGAAAACATACTCAAATATTTCTGAGCTCTGAGCACAGGTCTTATACTTGGTGATCTTTGTTTTCAGAACAACCTAATGACTGATAACCCACCAGCTCGACTGTGTTCCTCCTGTTAGTCTCTCTCAGGGTCTCGTCCACGAAGCTCTCCCAGCGACCTCTGCAGTCCTCTGGCAGCTCTGAGACACAAAACCACTCTGGGATTTATTCATTTTTAACGTAACTTTCAGTTAAACAATCTAAATCAGACCTACTGTGTTATGTGTGTGTTTACCTTTGATGAGGTCAGTGATCTGGGCCTGTACTGGTCCTTTTTCCAGGTTCTGGACCACCATGTTGGCAATTCTGGTCAGGTGACCCATGTTGCCTCTCCTGGTGCCGCCCTCAGCCCTGAGAGTCACACACACGTCAGATTGGCTCAAATACAGAGACTCTGGGAACATTTAGCTTTAATGTGCAAAACAGCCTTATCTCATCAAAAAAATGAAGCTGCGACATGACAGTTTCAGGAAATGTGCTATTTCAATACAAATGTGTTAGAGCACATCACAGGCTGTAAACACAAAGACTCTTACTGTATTCTGTCATTCTCCTCCCAGGCGTCGAGGATTCTCTGTACCAATCGACACTTCTGGAAGAGCTGAGGGTTCAACAGAAGGACATATTATTGAGAAGGCTGTTCTGTTCGGTGTAACTCGATAATAGTAATGTATAATCGATAATGGAGCAACATAAGCCACCTACATGTGCCACAAGCGCATTGTGGATGGAGGTCTGTGGGTCACTGGTCCTGCCTGTCTCCCCCGCCTCCCCCGCCTCCCCCTGTGCCTCGGTGTTGGGCGCTGCAGGCTTCCCGTCGTGGTTCTGGAGGACCGGGGGGTTGGGCCGCTCCTCTGAGGAAGGGTGGTTCAGGATAGCCGCCACACACAACTCCACTTGGAAGTGCAAAAAGTTATTCCAGGAGTATTTGAAGAACAGATCCTGTGGGGAGAAACAAAATAAAGCAGGAAAGATCAGTGAATTAATGACACTAGTTTGACAACGTGCAGTGGACTAGATGAACATCTTTAGACAATGACTGTAGCACCACACTCCTTCATCACAGTTATTAAAAAGTTGTGGTGGTGAATATCTAAAACAGAAACTCTCGACTGGCCTCATTTGTTTGACTGAGAAAACATTGGAGCATTTAAATGCTCTGTCTGACATGAACCCGTGGCTCTGAGGCCACGCCCACTGACCTTTGGTCTGGGGGTGTGATAAGGTAATCAGTCGTTCTCGGTGCAAAGCTGATGCAACTTTTTTCTAACATACAAACTGACTCAAACAAATCTGTGTGTCACGACAAGAAGCAGCTACGGAGTTTCAATGTCCTACCAGTAGTAGGTCCATGGTGGCAAGATTGCAAAGCTCCTGGCAGATACTGGGGGCATTGGTCTGCAGTAGAGCGGCCACGAGCCGGGCCACATGAAGGCGGGCGTTCCCCAGTGGCTGCTCTAGAACGCCAACGGTCGTCAATATTGCACTTTTCTGTGGATGGAGCAAGAAAAGTTTAAACTAGTCAACATGCAAAAAAAAAAAAAACCCAAACATTTTTTGATGTGTCAGTGCAGTGCAGTTTTACCTTGGGGGGATCCAGAAGAAGCTGCTGGAAGTCCTTTAAATGGGGCTCAATGGCATTTAAAATACTGCTGTTGACAGTGTAAGACCTTTCATAACCCTGAGAATACAGATCCATCAGCCCTTCCAACCTGCAGGACACAACATACAAACACATATCAGGATTATTCTTCTTTCTGGATCAGGACCTAGATGAAACCACAAACAAAAAAGAAAAAAATCTTAACATTTACACCGAAACACTGTGACTCACCCAGACCTCCTGGTCTCCAGTAAGGTAAGTAGCACTTGAGTTCCGTTAACGATGGAGGCCTCGCTCCTCTCCCCCTCAAACAAGTTCTTGAGGAGCCCCGTCACACTCTCCTGCCTGAGAGTCACACAGTCAATAACATGTTAATGAGTCTGTGAATAAACCACGAATCTGTTTCTTTATTTACTGATGAGATTTCATAGGTCAAGTCAACAATCTCTCTGAAGGAAGCAAGATTAAAGAAACAATCTTAAGATAAAAATCTAAACTGTTGTCAAAATGGCTCTGTCACCGAACTTTGCATGTGTGAGTTGGTGTAAACTTACGACTCTAGTACAGTCAATAGTGGGTCAGCCTCCATGTTCTCCTGCATCTGATTGGCCTGGTCTCGACTAAGGCGGATGATGTCACAAAGCGTTTGGGACGCATTTGATTGTCTCTGAAAGGTGAAAGTGAAAATGTTGAATTTCTTTATGTAAATGAACAGATAAGAAGTGGTGCAGTCTTCCTGGTTCAACACTCACCTCTTCATCTTTACCAGTATGAATGAGCTCTGTGAGTCTTTGTACCAACTTTTCCTCGTTCAGCCACTGGGATGGAAAAATAACACAAACTGTGCTGGATTTTTTGAATATGTTAAGATTTTAGATTTTTACATTAAATTATAGACATGTTAAATATGTATAATTTAAAAAAAAAATACACAAAGATATTTAAGTTGCTTACATGAAGGACTTCCTGTCTCAAGGGCGCAGGCTCCACACAGCTGATGAGGCGAAGCAGCAGGTCCATCATGGCGGAAGCATCAATATGTTTGAGCACCAGACCAATGAAACCTTCCTTTTTCTTTAAAAAAGTAATAACCTGGCAAGAAACACAGAGTCAGCTTTGTGTCGTTTAAATCAGATTACCGCCACAGGATTACTTGTTTATGTTCATCGGCACCTGCTCTGTTTTCCTGGCGATGAGGTTGCCGATAGTTTTGCTGAAGAAGCTGGCGAGTAACGGGTTGAGGGGCGGGTCCTGCTCCAGGAAGTGGTACAGCATCTCGAGGAGAGACTCGTCCCCGCCCAGCTTGTCGTTTATAATGGACACGTCTGAAGTCAGGAGCTCACAGGCAATGTTGGGAAATCTACGATGAGAAGTCATGTTAGACTTTTGAAAAGTTTGCTGATTATCTTGAGTGCAAAAAAGGGTCAAGTAAAAATAATTTGATCATGTTAAATTCAATTTTGTCAGTGACTCACTTAAAGCGGCTGCGCTCCTCCAGGTCAGCAGGCGGCTCTGTGGTGATGAGGCTGACCAGCTCCTGCATGCAGTGGTCCTGAGAGAGGAAGAGGAGCAGTCGACGGTTCTGGGCCTTGCACTCTTGCAGGACATCGTCCTCTTCCATCAGTTCTCTCAGCGTCACGTCCTCCCTGTCCAGCAGCTGGTCGATGTGGGAGGTGGTGTGCAGGTCAAACTTCCAAAACATGGTGGCCGCTGGGACGGGGGACACAGCCCTGGAGGAGGAGGAAGGGTAAAAGGTGGACAGAAGATAATGACAGAGAAGAGTTAACGCATGTAGATTTGAGGATTAAACCTTCCCGTCCTAAAGACTTTGAGCCTGGCGTTTTCATGAAATAAAAACAACCATTCGTCTCTACTGTTTGTTCCGGTTCTTTCGTGTAAAGCCCAGGCTTTCAGTTAAAGTTGCATGTTGATGCCCGTAGTGGTAAACCACATATGATTGAGAGATTGAGAGCAGGGGTTAAACACTTGTAAGGATCGCCGATGAGCGTGGAGAGCAAGCAGACGTTTCCTTCTGCCAGATCCTGTGTTCAGGCAAACCGCTACATTGCAAACTACTTTTTCTGTAAAACTAAATTTATCCCACGCTGACAAACTTATGTATCGGACTGACTCAGACATGTCAGAGTACAGCAATTAGCTCGGTCTGAAAAATCAGCAAGATTCAGGATTCACCTGAAGATCTGAAAACAACCATAGAAACATCCAGCACAAACCTTCAGTGGGCTGAAAGCACAAACTCTGCAATCTCTTAGCAGCTAGCAGCTAAAGTGCTAAAAGTTAAGCTAGACAACCCTGAGGAACGCAGCTGCTGAGGTTCATGGAGGGTTTCTTCCCTGAGACCAGAGGATAACAACATCAGAGGAACTAGTGAAAGCTCCCAAATCCTGACAAAGGCGGAAGGTGGTCCAGCTCTACAACTTCCAGATGAAACAACAAATCCCTCAACTTTTTAGAGAGAAATCACTTTCTTTCAGACTCTTTCTCTTTATTTAGATTCAGCTTTGCTGACTTCGATTTATATCCCAATTTAAAAAAAAACACTTTTGCTCTATGACACTGTTTTGTTTTAAGTTCACTCATGCTGGTAAAATCCTCCTTGTTGTTAGACCTTAACACAATAAATCAGCTGATGCTCCAAACTTGTTCCAAACATTACTTATGTAGCAATTCACAAACATCGAGCCATCTTTAATGATGCAGTAAACACAGAGTAAACGCCGCTGCAGAGACAAAAAAAAAAAAAAAAAAACGAGTGGGGGAACATAGGGAGTGTCTGAATTTAACTCTTGTAGCTTTCACTGCCATTTACTTGTCTCGACATGTGCACGTTTTTTCCGTGGGTCTAGTAATCCTTCTAATATTACTTGTTCTAGCCCATTGAGGTGAAACGTGAGGGTCAAACATTAGCGGAAGGGTTTGGCAATGTACGAGTAGAGATGTTTCAAACACGCAGACATGCCGTGGAGGTCGTGCATACTTCAATCATCACAATTTATATGCAATATTAAGAGCTAGTATTATTTCCATGGAGTCTAAAGCTAGCTAGCTTACTTGTAATGTTAGCACTTTTTTGTTTACTAAGTCTGTTTGTCTCTTTTGCAAGTTAACTTAAGGTAAACTGCTCAGTGATACAGTTGACGTTAATAACGGATGGTTAATTTTTCTTTATGCTGCAATAACTTTAACAAGGCTACAACTGCTATAATCACAATATAATTGTTCAATTGTTCTCTCCCAGTTTATCCGAAGGGGGTTACAAAATCAATTCATCAGAAAAAACACCAGCTCTGATGCTGAGCCATAATGTGGAGCTGATGTTGTGTCAGTCACAACTAAAGCTCTGCTCCGTGGAATGTAAACATAAATATGGAGCTGATCTAATCTATAGATGTAGTTATACCCACGTTAATCAAAATATTATGTAATTTCAATAACACAGGTGCATTATTACTATCCAAATATATACAGTCATAGTCTGTGCAGTAGATGGAAAGATGGAAAGTGGTGGTACGTACCAGTGGATGAAATGTGGATATCTTTAATCAGACCTCCCCCACAGGCAGGCAGGCATTTGTGTTTGTGCAGACGACAGAGAGTGTGGCGAGGCCTGGCATTTATCAGCATGGGTCTCCTCTTAAAACGCAGGCCTCTTTAGGAGATGAGACGCAGAGAGACTCACCATAACCTGCACGACACACACACACACAGAAAAAACAGTGGAGATTAATCAGATGACTTTATGTGTCCCATTAAAGTTGGTCGCGTATCGTAGCGAGCAGAAGTTCAACTACACTGAGATCAAGAGATGATGGAAAGTAAAGATATTTTCCAAGATGTTTGGAACAATTTTCCTGAAAGTTTCTTTAAAAAAAAAAAAAAAAAAAACAACAACAGAGAACAGCGCAGCAGAGGTACTGTTTTATCACAAAACTGATTTATGACATCACTGTTACAGACAGAGTGAGCGTTTCTCTCACACAGGAGATCACAAGATCACTGTGTGTGAACGTGACACTTTATGTAGGAGCACAAGTGTTCACAGGGATGCAGCTTTGAAACTGGTTCTGGGTCTGTTGTTGGGATGTGCAGAATTCTGTCAGGACATGAGACCAGCAAGGAAGGTGTGTGTGTGTGATCTGGATCGGATGTTTATGGTGCGTACACATTCTTGTCTGTGTCGTTGTCTCCTCTGCTCTCTGTCAGTGTTTGACCAAGAGTGGTACACAGCTCCAGACCAACACACATGCCCGCGCACACACTCTTCATCAGTGTCTTTTACTCTACAGGGATCATATTGACCCAAGTCCTACAAACTTCTCACAAGTTTCACAAGAGTGTGGAAAACAAACCAAGTTAAGCTTCATAATACCATTCCACACTGAATTAAATCATATTTTTAATTGTTTCTTCTTCTCTAAATCATTGTTTTTAGTCATCTTTATTTTCTAACTACTTGACAAAGCAGATGTAAACTGCAGCAGTAAAATGTAAACTGCTAGCTGAACAGTTCATCATTTAAATTGTTACTTTCTCAACAAACTTGATCCCACACAGTTCTGTTTGTCCCTGAATCTTTATCTTAAATGTGTATTTTTAATGTAAAAAAAAAAAAAAAACGATGCCTTAACGTTTCCGACCTTAATATTTTTTTTTCACAAGTACTGCTGCCCCTAAAAATACATGAAGCACAGCGCTCTGTGTAGGCGTCTTCACTTCACTTCGAGCGCCTTTAACTTTTACACAACGGTGCGTTTCTGCATGGGCGTCATGGATACACATCGTCAAACATCAAACATGTTTATTCTACTTTAGAAATAAGGACTTGTACCTCTTTACTTTGAGACTAATAAAAATGACCTAAACTTAAAATAATGGACACTGACAATAAAATAAAGTGAATCTCATGCAGAATAAAATGTGTTGACTTACTAGTAACAATGAAACTATTTTATTTCCATTGTGTCAATGACGTCTAACTCAGTACATTGTATGATGAAGCATCTATACTTTCATTGTAGTTGGTTTAATGTAGGTTCATAACTAACACAATTCTGCATGTTGAAGTGCTGGTGGTTTTATAAAAGTGAACAAAAGTCCTCAGTGTCAACTACATAAAGTCCAGTCTATTGTCTTACAATAGACGAGGGACAAATTGCAGATAAATCTGAATAAAACAATAACAGCACATCTACAACTTGTCCAGTGTTGTCATATTATGTAATGATTTGATATACAAATTCAACCATTTGAATATTTCAGTCAATTTCAGTTTCATGTCACCTTTAAGACCTGAATCTTATGCAATTTTTGGTAATAATAACAACAACAACAAACTACCGATATTCTGACAGAGATATGTAAAGATACTGTTTAACTTTTATTGTTCATGATATCAGTGCCTCGCTGCAATAAACTTCTGGGAAATGCTTTTATAGCATAATTATGAAGGTATAAATCAGTATAAATCAAAAGAATTAAAAACATGAAGAACCTTTCAGGCTACTGTCAGTTTTGTGGTTATCTAACAACATCATGGTCGCTATAGTTTAGTAAACAAGTTAACAATCAATGATGTGTTTAACTTATAACAACAATGATATGTGCACAGCCGACATCTATCAAGTATTATGGGAAAATTCTAACTACATAAACATACAAGTGAGTGAAATTCACAACCAGACAAAAATTGACATTAGTTTACATTTTGTTAACTTCTTCTATTTTCTATCTTGACATCCTGTCAAAAAAGGCATTGGTAATGTCACAAAGTTTATCTGAAATACACATTTCATTGTGGTGTCACAGTGTTCCTGCTGCTTTCTGCTCATGTCTCTTCATCAGCACAACAGAGGCTTTTAAATGCTTACTATCAGATGACTGTAAGATGAAGATGCATCTTGAACAATGGAGAACAAGTACTTGATATGACTAAGCAAGTACAGCTAATCTAGTCTAACCTAACACACCAGACATAACAAAAAAAAAAAAAAAAAAAAAACACAATTACGTCAGCTGGTTCTGTCAAATCTAACAAAGTGTCTCTAAGTGACGTGTTATCAACTGTTGATCATGGAAGTAAAACCCTAAGAGAGGAAATCAAAGTGCTTCCTCCTTTTTCTTTTCCTTTTTTCCTGAGGAGGACCCGTCCATGCACATGCAGCAGCAGCAGCGTCCATCTGGCATACATTTACAGAGTACACAAGTGCAGTAATAACCCGTTGAACGCTCCCTGTGGACACTGAGCAGGAAAGCAAACGCTTGACTTTACATCCAAAATAGAACCCACAAGAGGCAATCGCAACAAAAACAGTCTACTGGCACATATAACAGACGATGAAAAGAGGAACAATGGCACTACATAAAGGACATATGTGTAGATGCTGTGAGTCAACAACAGCCCGTAATTAGGCAAGTGCAAATGCGATGAAATCGAGCAAAAGAGATTTCCACCGACACTTAACATCAGCTCTCCTTTACACGCTGAATGAAAATAAAGATGCAACCGGTGGTCACGTTGTTCTGGATACTTAGCGGCCATGCATTAGCAAATGATCAACCAATCTGCAATAGTGCATGTCAGAGGACAAACAAAAGCTACAGTTTTAGTCTGTAGGCTGTAGCTGCTTACTGGAGGCACTGGAGTTGTAAAATTAGACCAACTGACCTGCATCTGATGCTTGATACAAAGATAGTTATAAGAAAAAAAAAATACTAAGAGAATAAAAGCCAGTTGTCAAAAGTGTTAAGAGTGACTATGGTGAACTTTACACTGTGATAACTTGCTGTAATTTTTAAATAAATCTTAGCAATGACGCCATGTGCTGTAATATACTGACACAACATCTGATGTCCTCACTTCCCCTTGAGGGGTCCCCTGTCCCCAAACACTGTCTAACAATGAGATACACGCTGGTGTGTAGCTAAAGAAATGTAAACTGAGCTGCCGTAGCCTTGGCATGAAATGCACATCAACTGACTTGCGGCTGGAGCTCAGATTTCTGTTTACTTCAACTCCAGTGGAGGCACCACTACTAAGGATAAAAGATAAAAACGGCATAGATTATCGCTGCAGTGTGATCACAATCCTGTGTGTTCATTACATTCCCCACAGCCGTAGTTAAAAAAAAAAACACGAACTCTCTGTCTTTTATACCCAACGGTAACTAACGTACGAACTTAAACGGTGTGTAGTTGATTTAAAGTCAGCAGGGTTTGACTATTGCTGGCCTCAACAACACAACTCACACCGCTTCCTTAGTTAGTTAGTTAGTTAGTTAACTATTGAGTTAAAGAAAATTGAACACACATGCAACGACAGAGGGAACAAATCAGTAGGGGAAATAAACTAAATCAGTCTCGATTTCACCCGAGAACAAGTTGTAGACGTAACCTAGCGCAACTAGCGTTAACTACTCTTTAACAACTAAACACTTTTCTTTGATGAATGTAGCCGATTAGCCGAAGTTTGATTTTTAAATAACGTTGTTCAACGATTTTCACACGATAACTTCTAAAACTAGCAGGTTAGACAGTTGCCCATGTTAGTTCCTCCTTTACTCTGATTAGCAAATAAGCTAATTAGCTACTAACAGTTAACGTGTGCCGAGCAGATAGCCAACTTAAATAGCTCTCTCAACTTAGGTTCAACTTTGTCGATGCAGCAGCGGAGGAGACGTTAGCTAGTCACTCAAACTCATGACAATCTTTTTGTCCGAAACTTACCTTTGACTGAAACTCCGCTGCTAGTCCTCCCGTCTGTGTGAGATTGTTGGTGGAGTTTTACGTCAAGCAGACAGCTATTAAGTCTCTAGCTACCCAGCTAACTACCAGCTAACTGTGTTAGCTAACAGACATTAGCCTGTGAGCGAATGGTGATTTGTTTTGAAGAGGGGGTCAGTCTGCGACAACACTGGCTACTGTTAGCTAGCTCAACTTAGCTAACGTTAGCCAAATGTTGCTTTGAAGTCCGTCAAATAAAGAGTTCCCCGACGTTGACGGCTACTTGACATTAACAGCAATACCTGTTATTTCGGATATAGAGTGTATGATTCGTACTCACGCACAAAGTAATTCAAACGCGGGGCTAACTTTAGCATGCAAGGCAGGAAAAACTCAGTCATATTTTTCGAATCAAAATGGCGACATGGCTACGAGAGCGCGCAGTAGACCTACACTGGGGACGTGCACCGACTTCAGACAGTGAAGTGAATGATGCGACATGATTGTACTGAAACTAACAGTCAAAATTTAAACTCCTTTACATAAATGTAATATTTTTCATTATGCAACTACTGGGGCCTACGTATGTATTATAATAACAAGCTTTGTGGTATTTTAACAATACAACACTTTCATGCAGGTTACAGGTTTTATGGACCTTTAATATAAGTTTTATAAACTTTTGCTCCTCCTCCTCTGTTTTTTTTATTGTGTGCTGAAAATGATGTCCAGCTATTCATTTAAAATAAGCAAATGCTATATACATTGATTGTACAATAGCTTGCATAGAATTCTAGTTTTTATAAATATGTAAATACAAGAGGTTCATTAACATAAGAAATATTACCTAGTGTTCAGGTCTGACCTCTGTCCTTCATAGTAAAGTATTACTACTTTGTGGAGATGAGTTGAAAGACTATAAATTCAAGGTGGCAATTGACAATTATTGTAACTGCTAATGAAAAATAATACATGTGCTAGTCTGTATACATTTTCAGGAGAGAAAATAGTAAATATCCATAATGGAGGTCTAGTATATGAAGGTTGAAATAATTTGATAAATATCAACTGAAAACTAAAGATATATTGAAACTAATACTACTTAACATCAAGTTTTTGACAATTTTGCACATTTTAAAAGAGGGAAGTACAGATCAGAACTCAAATCAGACAAATGCTTTTCAAAATAGTCATATAAAGTCATATAAAATGTGAAAAGGTGATGTAAGTGATAAGGATTAACCTCATTAGACTCGCGTAGAGAAAAGTCTGTTATCAGAAATGAATGTGCAATATAACGGACCTACAGTCTGCCTTAATGAAGGTGTTGGCGGCAGCTGATTAATCTGATCAATAACAACTTAACTTGTCATTTTGGAGGCTGGGGTTTGTGTTGCTGTTGCATAATATTGTGTTAATATTTCTAATATTTAGTCTGCCTTCTTTAGTAAAGACATAAAAGCAGTGTGGACAAAATGTTAGAAACACCTGACTGCGGTCGCAAATAACAAATTTCAAAATAAAAGTCTTTCAGAAGTAGCATTTATTGTAGGGCTAGTGTATTAAATCGGGCTTAATTTACCCAGATGTTAGAAACTATGCTCGATTTGTAATAGTTAATTTCATTACTTTTTCTCTTTCCTGAACACATCAGTAAAACCTTTCTACTGTTTCCTTCCTCTGCCTCCTTTCCTCACCGCCTTTCACCTCCTCTCCTCCCCTCGCCCCTTCCGTCCCACAATGCATTGTGTTCACTCGCTGGATCATGGACCAAAGCGGTAAGGAAAATGCCGTGTAAGGCCGCCGTTAGCAAACTTGTTTTAAGTGATATATTTCTTTCTGTGGTTATATATGTTGTTGTAATCGCTCGTCAGATAAACACGCACCATCCTGGTGGTGTGCGGTTTTGCTGCGGCATCATTTTATCCCCCAGAGCAGCGTTACAGCTAGCATGGTCCAGGCTAGCTACAGGCTAGCTAGCAATGAAGCAAAGCTAAATCACTTCTGTTCGCCAAAAGTTAATGTTGAGTCTTAAATGAACATACGGTGCCATATGCAGTGTCCCAACTGATTTAATGTAGGTGTAAATAATTAATGTTGCATTTCCTCACACATTTGCAGCTTAACTGCAAGTTGCGTCTGAGTTGGGGCGCGAATGTTACATGACTGCTGTTAGCTTAATGCTAACTGGACTAGCTAAGATGCAAGGACTGTCATTTTTAACAGCGTGTTTTTGTGAATACTTGTTGAAATTAATGTTTCATTAGCTTCTTAGCTTATGTTTTCAGAGCCAGGCCGTTAAGACCACATTATAGGAATATAATAAAGTAATTGTTTTTATTGTTAAAAAGCGTAACAAACTTTGAAGGTGTGATCCTTGTTATAGTGACGCCGTTGTAGGACTTGGGATGTGGAAAATCTCCAAGTTATGTCCTTTAAGTGTCCGTATTTCATGAATATTAGGGATTATTAATCTGTGTGTAATCTGTGTCGTTTTAAACTTTGCGGACAAGCTGGGCTGTTTTTGTTCCTGTGTATTTTCTTATCCTGATGATCTTTAAAAGTTATATCAAATGTTTTGAGCACCTGTTGTCGAGTTTTGGGTTGTGTAAATAACAAAATGTCTCTCACAAGCATAATAACTTATCTATGTGACTCTCTGTCCTCACAGACAATGATCTTCAAGGAAGTGATGGTTCTGGGAACCTGGGTGGCCCAGACGTTCGACGACGAATCCCTATCAAACTCATATCCAAGCCGATAAGGAGCAAACCGCCGCCGCGCGTCCAGAGACCCGCCAGCAGGCCGACTAAAAGTGAGGCTGGAGAAGATGGTAGGCACATTATGTAGCTCGCTGTGCCTCTTAGCTTTGCTTTTTAATGTTATTATCTCACAAAACACACTCTTAAGTGGAGTGTCATAACTTGCATATTCGTATTTGATATCTTTTTCTTTTGCGGGCTATAGTTAAAAAAAATCAAAAGTCATCGCTCATCTGTGTGAGGTGCAGGATTAAGTAAGAACTTGTAAATTAAAGAAAAGAATCCACACACTTCAAGTCTTTGTGCAAAAAGGCTTTACTGAAACTGCTAATTTTCGGTCACTAGACCTTCGTCAGGCAGAGTGGATCATACTGAAACAGTACTTGGAGTTAATACACGTTGTGTCAGTTAACAAGCATTATGGGAGATGTAGTCTTACAAGCATCTGTTTTGAAAACACTTACATGTGTGTCAGTAAAGCATCATGTGTAATGTGGTGTACATGGTAAAGACAGTCATGAAACACCTAAATACAGAAAAAAGAAGAACAAGTTCATGCTGTGTGCACATCAGGCTACAGCCTCATAAAACAAAGCAAAAACAGTTCAAGATTATAGAAACACACTCATGTCAAAATCCCCATTTAGACCTAATGGTTGAAAGGCTTCCAACATATAGATCCAAAAGAGTTCCTATTTGCATTACTTCCTGTTGACATCACCCCCTCTGTGTAAAGTTATCTGTTCTATATCTTGGAATCTAAGGGAAGAGATAGGGTGTGACAGATCATTAAAATGACAAGCATCAGGATAGTTTACATCTTTTCGCCTAATAGAACTTCTTTGTTCTTTCTTTAAGAGGGTGGGTGGTTTTACTTATGTAAATTTTATCACATGGACATTTTAACAAATAAATTACATTTTTTGTGTTGCATGTGATAACTCCCCTGATTCCAAAGTTCTTTCCTGTTCTAGGGCGCTTAAAGATATTTGTTTTTATTGAGTTATGGCAATGGGCACAGTTTCCACGGGGATTATTCCCTTCTTTAATAGGAGCTAATAAAGTATGTTTTGGAGGGGGTCTGAAGGAGTTCAGACAAGGCTGGATCTGCCTATATATTAATATAGTAATATCTGTTTAGATGAAAGATTATTTGTGGCCTATAAAATCCAAAATTACTCATCAGAAACAGTTTGTTGAAGCACATGGTTTTGTTGACACTGACAGTTGGTGATTTACCTCAAAGTTATATTTTAAGCAGCAGCTAGTGTCACTTTGATTGATAAATTACAGAATTCATAGTGTGTTTAAAGATAAGCAAAAGTTTTATCGCTCATTAGTGTAGCTGTGGATTTCCTTACTTTTGGGGAAATTATTATTAGTAAATATTTATATTGTAGCATTTTCCCTTTTCAACACTACCATTAATCAGTTGATTAATTTAATCAGTTAATTTTATTTAATCATCCAATTATGATCAGCATTATTGCTGTGCCCCAATGTTGTTACTAACAAAATTACAAATACAAGAGGATTAACTGCACAGCTGCTGTGCTTTACTGCATTACTTTTTATCCAGATGTATCTAATAGATTGGCAAGTGAAGGTAGAATAATTGACTATGTGGCTTAATTATGTTTCCCCTGAACTGAAGAGTCAGTAGTTTTACTGAAGAGCTTTTACTTAAAACTTATAGTGAAGTTACACATTAGTAACATGCAGCACAGAATATCACTGACTGATTGTAACAACAGTCTGTAACATAAGTATAGAACATTTTCCCACTCCTATAAGGCCATTAAAGGAAACCGTAAATATATACCAGCTTATTTACAGTGTTAGATAATGCCTGGTGTGGTGTTACGGAGCAGCGGTGCACAATTCACTTGTTTTTCACTGTTGGCTGGGGATAAAAATCAAAACAATGCTGTCCTGCTGCTCCTGCATCTTGAACAGAACATTCTTGGAGGCTTTCTCTTCAAGTGATCGTGCACAGCTGTTAAACTTCTGTGATAAGCTGTTTCTCATTTGCAGAGGTTGGGTCTATGTCTGCACTACTTCCACACATTAGATAGTCTTGTTCAAGTTTTATAGCTGCAGATCATTTTTCAGGGAAATCTGTCTTTTGACCATGCCACATGTGCAAGACTCTACTGCAAGCTAACTGTAATTTAATGTCGTCTGAAATTGGCTGACCCGAAAGGAACATCACTGCTACTTCTGCTGTTCCTTAAACCCCCAACATTACACGCGTGAATTCTAAAGCCAATCAAATGAGTGGTTATCGCACAACTCTCAAAGACAGGCTCCCTCATATGTTTCTAAACGTGGCATTATAAGTTCTCTTTTACCACTAGAGGACGCCACTAAATAACCCATAGTGACTATAACAGAGCACAGACTGCTGTCCAGAGTCACAGCACAGATGACCTTACATACTGTGATGCACTCTCATCAGTTATTATATTTAGTACAGTGAAAACAACTGTTTGATCTCAGAAAAAAGTAGAATGACTTAAGTGTTTGTTTGTTTTTTTTAAATCCTCAACAAAACAAGTCCTCAGTTCCAGACCCGTTAAGACGTTTAGTACTGGGAATTTAGTTGGACTTAATGCTGTTGTCTCATTATTGCTCATGTCTTGTGTTTTACAGACAACTTTGGCTTCAAACAAGAGGACAGGTTTGACTGTGGGGCTAAAGCTGGGGATGTGTTTGCGAGTCAGAGGAGATTTCCTCAGCAGCTGTTCTGGGACTATAAGGTACAACCCACTGGATAATCAGGCTTAAAGAAAAGACTCGACACACTCTAACACATCAGTAAATGAAAAGCGGTAATAAAAATTTACTTTCTGGTCCTTTCCCAACAGTTGCATTTGATTGGAGAAAGGGATGAAGTACCAATTCACTTCTGTGACAAATGTGGTCTCCCTATCCAGCTGTACGGACGGATGGTAGGTCCTTTATTAATCTGACTGTTGTGTGCAAATGTTTTCAGATAACTGTATGTCTGTTTCCCTGTTCGCTCCTCAGATCCCATGCAAACATGTGTTCTGCTACGACTGTGCTTTGCTTCATGAGAAGAAAGGAGAGAAGATGTGTCCAGGGTGAGGCAGGCAGATGGTGTTGTTTATTGGAATTTCTTATTTTTACTTGCTATTGTGTTTTTTTTTTGTGTGTGTAACTAACACATTGTACATGTGTCCAGCCTCACTCTCTACAACTGCACAGACCCGGTGCAGCGGATCGAGCAGTGCCAGCGCGGTTCCCTCTACATGTGCAGCGTTGTGCAGGGCTGCAAGCGCACCTACCTGTCCCAGCGTGATCTGCAGGCCCACGTCAACCACCGCCACCTGCGGGCAGCCAAGTCTTCCGCTGGCCGCCAGGATCCCGTACACCTGCCCCCATCGTCCGATGTCCCCGAGCGTTTCCGTGTGCCTCCGCCTCATCTACCCAAGAACCACATCCACCTCCCCAACCCACTCCAGCATGGCAGCCACGACCCGTACAGTCAGCCGCCACCACCGCCCTCCGCTCATGACGGCCCGCCCCCAACATCCGGCCTAGGGCCCGAGACGTTCCGCATCGCCACAGTAACGACCCGCAAACACAGCAATCTGATCACTGTGCCCATCCAAGATGACTCCTCCTCTTCCCGTGAGCCCCACTCAGGTGGGCCAGGACCTGGTCAGCCCCCCCACCACCACCCTGGAGACTATCCCGGGCAGCCACCTGTCGTGTCCCACTCTCACCACATGATGGCGCCGCCACAGCAGCACTTTGGCCCCCCTCCTCCTCCTCCCCCTCCCATTAGCCACCCAATGCAGCATCCCTCCCAAGCCTCTGGGACGCCGCACATGGTGTACAACCAGGCCCCACCTCCCCCCATGTCTACTGCTCCCCCACCAATTACCCCACCACCAGGGCACATCATGGGCCAGATACCCCCTTATATGAGCCACCCGCCCCCAGGACCTCCACCACAGCATAGTGGTCCTCCCGTGAACGCCCCCCCACCTCATCACTACAACCCCAACTCCATGCAGCAGTTCCCCGAAGATCAGGGCACCCTCAGTCCCCCGTTCAGCCAGCCAGGAGGGCTTAGTCCTGGGATGTGGCCGGCTCCAAGAGGGCCCCCACCACCACGAATGCAGGGTCCACCCCCCCAAGGCCAGATGCCCGGACCACATCACCCAGATCAGGGCCGTTATCGGCCTTACTATCAGTAAACTGCCAACTGAATGAATGGGTGACAGTCGGTGTCCTTCTGTTCCATGCCACTCGTCTGAAAATGTGATAGTAAACCTCAGGGTTACAGGATGTAGAAACTTCGTTTTAATAAAACTGCCCAGAAGCAAACGCGTGTGTGGTGCACATTTTAGTTTACTTTACTGAACTCCCCGGTGAACGTACTAGAGCAAAGAAAGAGGGAAGAGGAGGAATGTCCCATTTTTCGTTTTTTTAAAAAGCTTGTAATTCTGTATATACGTCAGCCGAATTCACGCATATGTACTGTACAATGACAGATGTTAACTATGTCTCAATAAATTTTTAACGGCAGATTTCACGTCACCTTTGTTTTGTCCTGTTAAACAGCAGTTTACAGCAAACTTAAAACGTTTTTTTCAAAGGAAGCTGAAACAATATGAGGAATGTGAATTGTTGGGGAATTTGGACTCTTTGGGGAGAAACCAGATGTGTGTAAACTTCAAAACAATGTGTCTCCTGGCTGTGTCAGGTGCTTTCCAACATTTTGTGACACCACAAAACAAAGTTTGGTTGACTTATTACCTCAAATGACACATACTGTATGTCTGACAGATGGTAAATAAAGAACATTTACATGAAGTTAAAAAACATTTTATGTAGCACTAATGTTCTTCCTTGCTTTGGAACCACTAGTCACCATTGACCTGTTTTTTCTAAATATCACAAAATGACACCGTCGCTGATATAAAAATTTCATAATAAGAACAATAACAGATTTTTAGATCAACTGCACAGTACATTTTCATTCGGTCTAGTGCAGTAAACTGGAACTCTACTCCTGATATAAATGTATCTTGTGTTCAAAGCAATTAAAAACCAAATACTGTGTCCAGTGCAACGAAATGGAATATCTAAGATGTATTGCATTTATTTATATTTTACCACGGTTGAATGTATCTGCTTGTTAGCAGCAATAGTTACATGCAAAGTAGAAAAGATGGACAGACTTGTTAAAAACAAAGGTAATTACATCATCAACGTAACAGATGGACGGTATAGTTAGTAAAAATCCAAAGACTAACAAGTCCTGTGACAGCCAAGGCTGAACCATCTACAGAAAAAATGAAATGATAAACTTAAGTAATACACAGAACATTGTGTAGTGGACACTGGGAGGAAGTTTGTAGCTTGTAGAGGGACATTCTTCCTCATAAGTTCCTCCTCCTGGAGACAGCTGCTCTTCTAGAGTTGGGTGTTATGTAACTACAAAAAACAAGAAAGATTGTTCATATGTGCAATAAGGTGCTTTTATCACATAGAAATATGTATAATTCTGTTGCAAGTGTACTTGATATGCCACAAAAAAAAAAAGTCCAGTTAAATGAAACATGAAATGTTGTCCTCACCACACAGTTATCTTTGTCCTTGTTTTTGTCAAGCGCGTGCAGCGCGGCATCATGAATGGTTGGGAAGAACATGGAAGTTAGGATCTCATCATCGAAGAACATGCAGTTGTGGAGTTTCTCCATGATGTACACTGTCAACACATGAATGGTTAATTGAAAAAAGCTTTATGATGACCTGCTCTACCTGCTGACCCACAGCTGCTGGAAACCTGGAAAATGTGTTTGCATCTTGTGTCATTGGGTTCTATCTCACGATTTTAAAAATGCTGATCAAACTCACCATCACACGACACGATATAAACATCCACACCAACTCGGATGAACTCTTTGATGGCCTGTGGTGAAAATCATCGATAATCAGTGAGTTTTAATCAATGAATGATGATATGTAGCTTCGTGTGTAGCTCATCATCTCACCTTCATTTAACAGATATGTAAAACTGATCTGCTCACTTTTACTGTATTACAGCAGCAGAAAGTAACTTAATACATTAGTCCAATTAAATCCAAGTACAATTTTACTCCTGCTACAGAAGTTTTGAGTGGCCAGAGTAAAAATGATCCAATATTAGAAAAAAGTCCAAACTACAATTACAGCCTTTTGCCTCAACCAATCCAGTCGCACATAGTTAGTATCAAATTTATGAGTTTTGGACAGAGATGCTCTGTGTGGTCAAGGTGACCTTGGCCTTTAGCCACCAAAACCTAGTCAGTTCATCCTTGAGTCCAAGGGAATATTTGTCAAATTTAAAGTCTGTCGTTGTGTTCTCGATATATTATCTTATTAAACTGAACCACTGGATTAACATGCCTAATTGTGCTTGGGTATATTTTGCTGATCACACTTCATACTATCATACTGGGGCTTTTGCCTGTTGTGGAGCACTTGTATATTAATATTAGTCCTTTCACTTTTTGAATTTGAAGACTTTTTGGATCACCACTATAACACCTTGGCTAAAACTGCTGTGTTCAGACACTGTATATAATGGAAACAGAAGATTTCTTGCTGCCACTTCACTCAAATAAGATAAAAATAGGAAGGATTTTACTTTGAAGCTATAACAGGAACTGCAGCATCTACACACCAAGATGAAGCCTTTTTTTTTTAGAACTTTTTCTTCACCATTTTGAGTCCTTTCAGGGCAGAGATATCCAGAAAGGAGACAGC
The DNA here is from genome assembly GCA_016801845.1 of Polydactylus sextarius. Lineage (NCBI taxonomy): Eukaryota > Metazoa > Chordata > Actinopteri > Polynemidae > Polydactylus > Polydactylus sextarius. The sequence continues at coordinate 13,856,386 of CM028923.1, read as the reverse complement.
AGAGAAGTCCAAGATCAGGCTATGGAGGTCCACTCTGGGAACACTGATGTTAGCGGGAAGCTCGGCATTCCAGTCCATCCGGAAAGGAAGGCCATTGAGGTCAGTGGGCAGATCCAGCTCTTTCATGTTCACATGAGACTTATCAGTAGTTTGATCAAATAAATCTACCAAACCTCCCTGTTGTACAAAGGTATGAAAGTGGGCGTAAAAGCTTTTTAAAAGAACAATACAGAATGTCATTTTCCTTTTCTTCAACATACTCAACTTTTATGTCTCACCTCTGTAATGCGAGCATCCTTTTCCTGAAGCATTTTCTTGATTTTCCTGAGGGCCTTGTTCCTCTTCCTCAAAACTCTCAAGGGGTTAAAACCAACCTGGAACAAGCAAGTGTCGACGCTGTATTCACATACCAGCCATATATTGTCTGAGAAATACCAACCAAACTACAGGGAGAGGTGTCATACATACAGTTTCTACAAGCTTGTCCCTGAAGAACTCTATATTGGCAAAGAAGATGGGGGACGGTATCCTGAAGATTTTTAATCCTTGTGGTTCGAATACCTGTAAAGAAAAGCATCATGATTGCAGTGGACAATAATGACATTAAATGAGAAATGTTGTTAATTAGAACAAATGTAAAAGCAACATCTCACACAACTGCAACCATTGACTGTATATAAAGATAGATGATGCCTCCACTTCCTCTCAGTGTTTGTATGCAGCTTTGGGATGGTGTTAAGCATCTTTGAGAAGAGCAGGTTAAGGTGAGTAGATGTGGTGGACTGGGTACAAAGGGTATCCAGATGTCAATGTAGAGCAGAGAGACTCATTAGCATCATTGACCTAGATTGAGGACGATGTGTTGGTTATGCTGGTTGGGTTGCAGGTGGTGGAATGGACTGTGGTTATGGAAGGCTTACGGTCCAGCTAATACATAGGGAAATCAAGTTTTGGAAGAGCTGTCACATCTTCGATTTGTATATATGATCTATGGTTGCAACAGTAAGTGATTGTAACTTAATATATTTACATGGAAATAATCTTTGCGATCCTTGTAGAGTTCAGTCCCAGGGATGTTAACCAAGACAGAGCAGCGGGGACTAGAGAGACATGAGGAGGGTACAATGTTAATGTTAATAGTCTGTATAGGTCAAGGGGTGGAATACATCAAGGAAAGATAAAGCATCACCATTCAAACAACAAAACAGAGAAATTACAAAACAACCAATGGTTTTGTGATCTCTTAAACTTAATCAGAAGAGGAGTCTACTAACTTGTGATTTGAGTTTATATAATGAAATTAGACAGTATAGTGTAATATGTGGTATTAGAGTTACTTAGAACACAGTGTTTGAAGAGCTGTGAGTGAGCAACATATCTATTTATCCTGTGACACAGGAGACATCCTGTGATTTCAAAGTTTTCTTGGAAACCTTCCCTTTAAATGTCCTGTAATCTTGAGCAAGACAACACACTTGATCTTGGTTTTCATTTTCCCATTGTTCATTTTAGAGGTCAGTTTACACGTTAACTAACTGATATCAGATGACATGACTTGTATAGTTACAATTGAGTCCTGAAGACAACAGTGAGCAGCTCCACACCCAAGCCCACAGCCAGACCAAGATCCAGGCCGAGCAGGATTGCACCCACGCATGTCCCCACCCACACCACCTACAGAAAAATACCTAAGGTCAAACACTAAAACAGAACAGATCACAGCAAGTATAGAATTAAATGAGTAGAAGGTTGGATTTTCTAAAATTTTATTGAATACCTACACATTCTAGTTTGTCCCTCCGATATAAGTATGGGATTTCTCTGAACTGCATCAGCATGCCCTTCAGGTTTACGATCACCAAGGCACCGAGAACAGACTGAAGTCAAATCAAATATTAAAGGTGTATACAGATGGGAAAAATAGGCTTTTTTGAAGAACAGATATACAATCAAACTAGACTTTATCCCATAATGTATACGAATCAACAAACAAAACTGTTCAACATACTCGTTACTGGACAATACATTTCAGAAGTGTTTCTCACCCTTGGAAGTGGCTCTAGCAGGAACCCTAGTGCCACAGTTACAATCATTGCCATCATAGCTGAGATCAGACCTGCAATCTGAAAAAGTTAATGTTTCATTTTAAGATGTCAGTGAAGGAAATGAAAATAGTATAAACAAGACTGTAAAAAGAAGAATGTAGTAAATCTTTTTCAGAGACTATAATATCTGCAGATAGCAACTGAGTTGAAGATGGCAATGCATGATTTATTTTTCTGACCTGTGTTTTGCCTCCTGAGCTCTCTTGCACCGCTGTTCTGGAGAGTGCTGTGCTGGCTGCAAATGATCTGAAGGTTGCACCAAATATGTTGCTAACCCCAAAAGCAATGAGCTCCTAGGATGGGACAATAAATACATAAATTACCTCTGTGGCACTGAAAGGTTTTCTTTGATTTCGCTTTTTTTGTGTCAATTAGAATGGAACTGTTTTGAACAATTTTTACTAATAATTTATTGTAGGAATTGTATAATTCAAATTCAACCTGTTGTTCTGCCTGTAACACATAAAAGCTTACAATCAACCTGTAACTGAAACTTTATAGCATCAAAAACAAAATTACGAGTCTTATTCTTATGGTTACATTTGTAACCAATTAACTCTTTTTCCTTTACTGAGCCAGACAGCCATATCTCATTTCATATAACTCACCTGATTGCCATCAATAGTGTAATCGTGTTTGATAGAGTAGACTTTGGCCACAGAGAAGGCAACAGCAAACCCCACTATAGCTATAGGAAATGCCTCCACAGTACTCTCTTGGAAGACTTCTATATTAGGTGCAATGGGAGATTCATACCTGAAATAAAAATTTGTTTGATTTAGATGATTTGAACTACTTGATGGAGCAGCAATGAGAATATTTATGTAGAGTTTTAAACTTACCCGCTGACCATTTTGCCAACAACTTCAACATTGAATTTTTGCTCGAAGTTGAAGGCGTAGGACACCCCACAAGCTATGACAGTCTGTGAGATAAGAAAAAGACAGATGTTGTCTGTTCAGCTTGAGGGAAAAAGCTTAACATAAACTAGTTCTTGGGTTTAATCTCCAGGAGCATAAGTCAGCACTTTACATCAAACATCTCTCAAATTCAAAGTGACAGAGCTTGTCACTACTCCAACTATATTAGCACATAATCAACCAATGTACTGGTATGAACTAAAATCAGTGGCTGTGAGAAACACAGAATTGATAGAAAGAAATAATTAACTGATTCAATATATATATGTTTTGACATGTTGTAGAACAGTGAGTTTCTGGCTTCTCTCACCATGATAACCTCTATGGGGATGGGCACTGGCAGCTTGGCTTTGTATATGTCATTCAGCTCCTTCACAATGAACACTATCACCATGATCACAATAGATGTGACCAGGTCACAGATGTTGGTAGAGGTTAACTTAGCAAAGATTTCCTCCAGAGTCTATGAGAAAAAAGCACAGATACTTTATTTGGCACATTGAACACAATTAGATATGAAAATCATTTTAGTTTTACAATTCAACATGGCACAATTCCATGGCAAATCACATGAAGAAAGTCATAAGAAGGCTGTTAAATTTAAAACACCCTCTGTGTAATTGTGTATCTGTGCAATATCAACTTTGACCCAAGGTTAAAACCATTACAGAATTACACTATTCCTATGACTTTTTGATGGAGCTGCTGTGTTTGAGCATACACATGAAGTGACATTGTAGAAGATCATGATAATGATAATCATGATAAAGTTTAATGGTTTGCACTAACTAGCTGTCTGCCAGTGGTCATGCAGTTTTCTATTCCATTTTCTGATCTAACTCTTGAAAAGAAAGAAAATTACAATATTTCCCAATGTCAGCCTAATCCTGGAAGACAGGAAGTGATGTTTGAAATTATTCTAGCCAAACAATGGTGAGTCAAGAGGACTAAAAGACAAGAGGGCAAAAGTTTACTAAAGTTTGTACTGGTTTTCTGCATTCAGACTGCTGCTTCCCCCCCTTGTTCCTTTATAGACTACTGCCTGAATAATGGTAATCCATATCACCCCATCCATTAAAGCTTATTCTTTTGATGGTTGCAGGGAGGTTGGAGCCACTCTCAGCAGGTAGGCCAGTCTATCATAGAGATAGCAATTCATGCTCATGCTTTCAATCGACAGACAACTTTGAGTTGCCAATTAACCTAGACATTGTTAGACTTTTGGAGAAAGTCAGAGCACCCAGAGTTTCTACAGGGCACTGGAGAAACTCTGCAGGGCCCTTGCTGTGAGACAACAGTACTAACTACTGCACTACCATGCCACCCAGCTCTACATCCACTTGAAAATATAGGATGGTTTGAGACTGATAATATAACTGTCACATCTTGAACTTACATATATGATAGAAAGTGGACCACTGAGGCCTTTAATATTCAATCCCAGCACAAACTTGAGCTGTGATACCAGGATGTGGACGGCAGCTGCTGTGGTGAAGCCAGACACCAGAGTGTCTGAAAGGTACACAACAATAAATCCCACCTGCAGAACGCCCATAGCAAGCTGCATGAGACAGAGAGTGGAGAGAAAAGACTTGAAAACTCTTCCAAAGACATGTAGCATTACTGGTATGATCTATAGAAACAGGGTCAAGTCTACCTGGAAAACCCCTGCAAGGAAGGTCACAGAGGAGGCCACCATGACTCTCTGCTGGTCTGGGGTCAAATCCTCAAAGCCTGTGATATTTGCTGATGGTCCTTCTATGGGGACCAGGCGGGTCACCACAGCACCTATCATGAGGCTGAGGACTGGGAAGGAGCCTGTAGGGAAGGAAGGTGTAGATGGGTGGAATGAAGCCCTGAAGATATGTTCACACTTATCTTATCTCATATAATCTCAGTTTATCAAAAATGATAAGACCAAAGACTTTTCCAAACACTCGTTCTTCATATTGTAGAGTGAGTGACATACCCACAGATATGTGTCTCGAAGTCCCAAGGAAAAAGTATGTGAGCATGGGGAAGAAAGCCGTGTAGAGTCCATAGCTTGGAGGAAGTGAGGCCAGCAGAGAGAATGCAAGCCCTGAACATGACAGTGGCAAAACAATGAACACGTTTTAAATAATAATGCACATTTTTATACATAAAATAACATTTGAGAAATAAAATGATCACAGGAAATCTTCCAGAAATGACTAGTAAATTCTTAAATAATTGTTTTGTGTCTTCTAACTTTCTAAAGTTCCTACTATTACCACAGACTAATACTAGCTAAGCATCTGTGGTGCTGGGTTGAAAACCTTGAGATAATATTTGCTGCAGAAATTTACATTAACATTAACATTAACAAAAACAAGACACAGCCATTCTAGCATCTTTGAGGCTGTGCTGAGACTGTGGTACTTCAAGATAAATCTTAATGGCATCACGCTGACATTAATAAAGCTGAACTACAAATGTTTACTGTGTTCATCATGTTAGATGAGTGTGTTAGTATGTTCATATTCAGTAAATAGCACTATATGAGGCTAAAGGGAACTGTTGATGATTCACATCAATACTCAAGAACAATAAATCACTGCCAATTTTCTTGCTTTATAATGCACTGATAACATGCTGTTAATGTAAATTTATTGAGTTTTTTTCGTCAAATAAATCTATTACTGGCCTCCTGTGCTCCTGCAATTCCTATTGACGTCATATATATATATATATATATATATATATATATATATATAATATAAACTAGTAATATCTAAAATGACTTAAGTTTTCAGTTGTAAACTTGTGCTGCTCTTCACCTTGCATGATAGCCACCAATCCAGTGCTGATCCCAGACACCACATCACCCAGCAGCCACTCTCTAACTCTGTAAATTTTCATCCAGCCAATGATAGGTAACACAGAGAGTACTGCATTCTTGACACGTTTTGAATCACAACTGCACACAAACACAAGAAAATCATTATGTTAAATGTCAAAAGACCATAATCCTCATCTCTGCATTAACCATGGCTCACTTACATCAGATACTCTTTGACATGGTCCAAGATGGTTTTGCGAACCCTGTAGATTTTCTCATGATCTTCAGCAAAGCTGTCCTCAGAGTACACATGTCTGGCCACCACGTATTGTTTTCTCAAAGTCACCATCCTCACACCTCAGGTGTCAGAAGATCTGTAATCTCAATATGATGATAGATATCCTGGAGAAAGATCCCTTTAAAAGTCCCGTTGCCTGTTGCTTCCTAGCAAACTGTCTATCTAATCTGTGAAATCCATTTCAGTCAGTTTTGTCTTTGCTCTGATCAATCATTAACACAAGGTACATTTATGATTCATTGTATTGATATGCTAGGAAGATTTTCATAGACTTTTCTATTCTCACTATGAAGTTGTCTTTTTCATATTCATTAAGAAGTTTTTGAGACTATTCCTGGTACTGGGTACTGGGTGGTACTTTTTTTCTTTTTTGCTATAATCTTATTCAGAAAAATTTCTACAACCATTTTTAAAAGCAAAATCTGATGCTGCCAGTGCCCTTTCTACTAAACTAGATTAATGTGTAATCCAACTGCTGTAGTTGTAATTTCTGGTTTATCAACAGGCTGCCCATCACACCCACACTACACATTTTACCCTCTCCAAATTATGAAAGTATATACTTTAATTTTATGTCGCTAATTAAGCAAAATCTCTCCTAAATGACACTTTCCCACTCCCCCTGATGGATTCAAAGGCATTTCCTTGCTGAATGAGATATATAATCTCTCCAGCATGTTCTGGATCAACCTTGGGGTCAAGGTAATCATCTTGATCACACACTTCAACCATCTCATCTGGCTTCATTGGATTTAAGCTCTTCACCTCATCACTAAGTCTCAGAAACCCCTAGTGTTAGTGGTTTTTTATATATATATATATATATATATATATATAATTATTTCAGCAATCCATTCTTTTCATACTGGTTTTTAAACAAAAAGCAATACTCTGAGAACAGTTTTGTCAAAAAAAGATAATTTATTTTCATTATTGTGAAAATATAACTATACACTATGTAACTATATACCTACAATTACTACAAATTCACTATGTACAGTATAAAAAACAACAATACTAATATTCAGTTTATTTATTACATCACAGTAAATAATATGTGGAGGAATTGAGGTTGTCAGATGATCATTATTCATAATTATAATAATTTACAACATGATCTATAAAACATTCGCTTCATTCTTGATGTTTTCCTCCAGAAATCATCATCTCATCCAGAATTTAGAAGTGGGTTTCTGGAGCCTGTCAGTGAAGAAAGAATTATGTCATATAATTTCAAATAACATATCAACATGCAAAATGTGAGATCAGCACTTTCACTAAATGAAAGTAGTTATATACCTTTTGAAATCACATGCAGCTTGAATCATAATCCAAGATACCACTATGATATTAATAAGTTAGCTGTAAAATAAAGATTGCTGTTGTCCAGAATACTAAACTAATAAATGAAACAAAAAAGTTTGTTTTCAATCATGGCACCAATGGGAAACGCCTGAAGTCAAAGAGTTACAAACCACACTGTTGCCCTCAAATAAAAATAGATACATACATTTATATCTCTGTTTCTCAGATTGCCTCCAGGGTGGTGAATTGTTACTGTTGTTACAATCTGCAGAAGAACATGAAGAGTGATTAAAACTTTTCACAAATGTTGTGTTGTATGCTGTGTTTCATTTAATGAATAGAAAAAAACTCTTCTTCACCTTGTCATAGTCAGATTTCTTTTCTATGGAATCTGGATGTTTCTCGAGGACGTGCAGCATGGCATCATGCAGTGTCAAGAAAAACATTGATGGCTGAACCTCGTCATCAAAAAAGCAACATTTGTGCAGTTTCTCCAGGATGTAAGCTGCAGGGGAGAAGGAAAAATCAGTCAAAGAAATGAACTGAGAGGTCTACAAATGAGACACTAATGATTGGATCTACTATGCATGCATTACAGATCCAATCCAATCCCACGCAAAAAAACATAATTAAGTTTGGCATGGCATAAAAAACTAAGTCATGGAGTGAATAAGGATGGAAGAACTGTCAGATTATGATGAATCTGTCACTGATCTGTAGTTTCATACTCACGATCACAAGCCACAATGTAGACCTCAACTTCAATGCGAATCAGCTCTTTCAGTGACTGCAGGAAAAAAATAGCAATTAAATAATTCAAATAAAAATAATGTCAAATAACTTTTCATGCTCAGATTCAACAACTCACTGTCTTGAGTCCCTTTAGGGCAGAGATGTCCAAGAAGGACACGGCAGCAAAGTCCAGGATCAGACTGTGGAGGTCTACTCTTGGAACAACTAAGTTGGCGGGAAGCTCAGCGTTCCAGTCAATCCGTGCAGGAAGGTCCTTGAAGTCAGTCGGCAGATCCAGTTCCTCCTTGTTACTCTCATCCTCAGATTCTTTGATGGGTCCACAAGAAGTATTCAAGAATCCTGTCTGTAATGGGAGATGTTAGAGCCATTTTTTAGTTTATGTCTGAATTTCTGTTTATTTGGTATAATACCTGTGAGCCACAGTAGGAGGTGCTCTGTACTGTGGGGTGCAGGAAATTGTTAAAAGAGGTAACAGGTAATTACTCAGAAAGTGTGCTGTTGACGGTGGAAGCACACAGGCTTTTGACCATTGTTGTCACTTTTTTTTTTTTTTGGTTATTGCATTGTGCAAAACATGTCAGCCTTTGTTTGATTTTGCATTCAAGTTACAAAGTATTGTAAGTGTTTGCACAGTTCGTCAACTGTTTTTGATTCAAGCGCAAAACTATGAATAAACATTTGGTGACTGCATACGATGTTTCATTCATTCATTGGACCTAGAAGACGAAACGTCAGCTACTACAAGTACCCGTGCAGCAGCCCCTAAGTGGCTTAGGTTAGTTTGTTGTTTTATTTTTGATAAGAACAAGTCACTACAGGAGAGGTTAGACATATGTATATTATGATTCTGAAGAGTAAAGTTTGCCACATGGTTAGTCCTCTGGTGAGCAAATGCAGGACCTTTAAGTTGGAGACAGTGATTCTCTGGTGTTATGGCCACCGTGGTTCTAGTTGCCCCAAGTCAGGGAGTTTAAATACCTTGGAAGTAAACCTAGTTTACAAGTAAGGGGAGGATGGAGTGGGAGGTTGATAGACTGATTGGCACAACTTTAGCAATAATGTAGGGACTGTGCTAGGCCATTGTGGTGAAGAGGAAATTGAGCTGTCAATTTAACCTTCAATCTATGATCCAACCCTCACCTCTGATCATGACCTCTTGGTAGTCATCAAAAGAAAGAGATTGTGGCTACTCCACAGAGTAGTTAGGCTAGTTAAGCCCCTCTTGAAATAGCTTTTTCTTTATCTCTCCTGCCACTTGGACATGGCAGGAGACTTCAAGATAGATCTAGAACACAGAGATTATATATCTCATCTTGCCTGAAAAAAAGGCTCAGAGAACTGCTCATGAGAAGTGCTGGTGAAAGGGTCACATGGCCTACTAACATGAATGAAAAGACAGATGGAAGTCTTAATTATATCCTCTCTACATCCTGTCCCCTTCTTCCAAAAAGAATAAACACCTGACTAGAGCATTACTGACAGCAAGAGGCAGCTCCTAACACCTGCACTGATGAACAGAAGTATGTATCTTCTTTTACAAACACTGTGGAAATGTGGCTAAAATCCTCTAATCATTTGTCTAGAATCTCTGTTGACCAGATTTAGGATAATTCATAACATCCTCCCATAATTTATATGCACTTATTGGTCATATAAGATGCATAATTGTACTTTGATCAGCAGGCTGTATTTACTTTAAGTTTACAGGGCAGCGCCACACCTTTTGAAGTTCAAAGGAACTATCTGTTGTAAACCCTGAAGTTGTGTTGTAAACACAACACAACAAACCCTCATTTTCTCAATACATCATACACATATTCTTATCATGTTCACACAATCACTGGACATTTGAGTCAAGTGGGGTTGAACTTTGTACCATCTGCTGAGCAAAATGCCATTAGTCATTGCTGATATATTGACGGACCATTCCTTTTTTATTTATTTTTTTATTTTTTTTCCAAAATATGACTTTCACACAGAATGTATTGCATTAAATGTTCTGCTATGTAAAGATAGCAGACTCAAATTGAGTTAACAGACAAAAACAATGACAACAACAGCAGCTTTTATGGTGGTGTTAAAGAAATGAAGCAATACTAGAGTGAAAGTGTGTGCTTTCACCTTGTTATCAGTGAAGTTTACAGTGATTGCTTACCGATGTCCACTGCAGGTCACCTTTCTTTAGAAGTTTCCGGATCTGCCTCAATGCCTTATTTCTTTTCCTGAGCACTCTGAGTGGGTTAAATCCAATCTAAGACAGAATCAGGCCACAAATGAGATATTTTCTGACCTATCTGTTTACAACATGACCTCATAAAATAGATTGGTTATCAGGTTATTGGTTTACAATATGCTTTATAGCTAGTTTCCACCAATTGAGGTGTTGTGTTACAACATCATTTAGATTTATTGTATTGAAAAAAGCAGCACACTATAACGGTGCAAGACTTACAGCTTCCATCAGTTTGCTCTTAAAGAACTCAATGTTGGCAAAGAAGATTGGTGACGGTATTCTGAAGATCTTCACTCCCTCTGGCTCATATATCTGTGGAGAGTGATTTTCCATTACACCCAAATTAATGCCATCATCATAGCATTTGGTAAATCTTTAAGAAACTCTTTTCACCTATCTTGTTCCTGTAAGAACCATGAACAGACAACCTCCCATTTATGGGAATTGTAAAAAGCAATTTCTATTTCTAACTGGTGAAATTGAACTTTCAACATCTTTCAGAAATTCACAAATTTCTATCACAAATTCTGAAATTGTCAAGAGCAAATTGAAATCCTAAGGATCTCTTGATAAATAACACAGTACAGTAGAAATAAGGCAAATTATTTAAGTAATAGTTTGACATTTTGGGAATAGACCTTATTCACTGAAAGATAAATGAGAAAATTATTATGATTCTCAGACTTGTACATTACAGGGCTACCTAAAATAGTTTGAAAGATGCAAACATCTTTGTTCTGAGGTGGTTCAAAGAGTATTAGTTATCTAGTGGATTTGTTGTGAATGTTTCTACACTACAAGCAGGCAAGAGAAGTTGAGGACACACAGAAATCAATGCATATATATATAATTTAGTTATTAATTTGTCACAAAGTAGTTGCCACGGTTTCCCCCAAAATGTCCAACTATTCCATCAACAGAAATTACAGACACACAAGCAAACACAACTTACATCAACATAGTCTTTTCTGTCTTTGTAGATATCTGTTCCCCTGATGTTGGCCAACACACTGCAGCGAGGGCTACGAGAAAAACATCAGCTTTAATAATGATACTTTCCACTGCTCTGAAACTCTTCAAATCTTGTCCTGAGTTCATTCTTCAGTTATTGCTGTGAGATGGTAGTCATAAGCTAAAATGCTGATGTAACATGTGCTATTTACTCGTACAGTTAAATGTCAGGGTAATGTGTAAATTAGTTTTTTCAACAATTGGCCTCTCGGTAAATTGCCTTGGATGGAATAATAATTCAACTTAAGAGTTGGTGGGTGGATACTCACAATTGAGTTCTGAGGACAACACTGACCAGCTCCACACCGAGGCCTGCAGCCAATCCTAGATCCAGACCCAGTAAAATGGCTGCAATACATGTACAGAGCCACACAATCTAGATATAGAAGAAAATGAAAAATAGAGGGGTTTAAGAGGGGTTAGAAGGGGATACTTGATACCTTATATCTTTATAATTTCCATCAGATTACAGTGTATGAACTTACACAGTCTGGTTTGTCCCTCCTCCACAGATAAGGGACTTCTCTGAACTGCATCAGCATGCCTTTCAGGTTGACAATGACCACAGCGCCCAGCACGGACTATTAAAACAAAGGTCAAACTTCAGCTAGTCCAGGTTCCAAAGACTCTCTTTATATGTTGGTAAAGTATCATGTAGGAGGTTTACCTTTGGAAGTGGGTCTAGTAGGAATCCAATGGCCAAGGTAACAATCATCACTATGACAGCTGACAGTAAACCAGCTATCTGAAGAGGACAGAAGAGGCAGAGTATATAAAACTCTACAATTCACTGCAAGTAAATGTCCTCCTATCAAAATCTTGCTCAAATAAAGCTTGCATCAGCACATGCTCAAGTATCACAGGATTTCACAGTATCAAAGAAAAAATAATTATTGTGCATCAGAATGGCCCGGTAAGACTTACATTATTGTACATTACCAACTATGAACACGTTAAGTCATTGAGCAGTTTGAGCATTTCTAAAACTGCTCATCCCCAGGGATTTTCATGCAAAACAGTCTCTTCAGTTTATTCAGAGTTAATGGAAACACTTAAGATGTCACACAACACCTCACAGGTCACAGGTTTAAATTTCTCAGAATTGTATATAAAGGAATAGTTTGAACACTAAGCATGGCTCTGTCAGAACATAACAAATACATCCACAAGTACCTCTAGGGCTAACTAAGACAATATACCTAAGTTCATACAAAAACCAAAGTGGTAAGAATAGTTTTAAAGGCTTGTTGTTAATCCTTGTTTCCAATCACTATGCTAACCTGACCAAAGCCTCTAGCTAACATTACATTAGTATTCTACCCCGACACTGGTCATGTTGTTTCATTATGACTGGCTCCTAGGTTAGCTTAAACTCAAACTTAAACTACGTTAAGGTTACAGCTGTGTTGCATTTAAGACACGTTGGTTTACCTGTGTCTTGCCTCCTGTGCTTTCCTGCACTGCACTCCTGGAGAGTGCTGTGCTCGCAGCGAAGGACTTGAAAGATGCTCCAAAGATGTTGCTAACACCAAAGGCAATCAGCTCCTACAACGGTACAGTCAGAGAACATATTTCATTTTTATCAATATCACCTAAGACTTATGTCTGATTGTAAATATTTAGCAACATTACAAACCTGATTTCCATCTATGGTATAATCGTGTTTCACAGAGTAGACTTTTGCCACAGAGAAGGCCACTGCAAAACCCACTATAGCCATAGGGAAGGCTTCAACTGCTGTCTCCTGGAAGATGTCCAGGTCTGGAGCCATTGGTGGTTCATATCTAAAATTTTACAAGTCAGCGTGTTCGACTTCAGCTTTTAATTAAAAAAATTAAGCAGATTATGTGTTCACAAAGTGTAATTAGTTTGTTAATGATAGTACTATGGTTCTGATGGTTCTGACATTTCTTGGCTTTGGAAAGTTTCTTACCCTTGTGGAATATGACCAACAGTGTCGATCCCATATTTCGTCTTGAAGTCAAATCCATATGAAACTCCACATGCAATAACAGTCTGCAGAGGAAATGGTGTAAGAATGAAATCCGGACATGACGGTTGAAAGTACTGAGGATGTCTTTCCTGTAAATAATATGACTTCTTTCTAATAAATCAATCAAGTTCATATATTGGACGTATTGCTCTTATCGATGACATTCTGCTCTGTGCTGTCATAAAAAGTCAGACTGTAGTCAGTGTCATCATTATGACTGTTAATGTTGCTCACCATTATAACTTCTATAGGGATGGGCACAGGCAGCTTTGATTTGTATCTATCATTTATCTCTTTTACGATGAAAACCACCACCATGATGATCAGGGAGATAACCACATCACAGATGTTGGTAGAGGTGATCTTGTTAAAAATAATCTCCAGGGTCTGAAAGATGAAACATGTTAAGGTCAGAATTTAAATGACACACACACACACACACACATTTATTATGTTTTGAAGCTTGCTCTGTACTTACATATATGATGGAGAGTGGTCCACTAATACCTCGCACTTGTAGTCCTAACACAAACTTAAGCTGGGACACCAGGATGTGGATGGCAGCTGCAGTGGTGAAGCCAGACACCAGAGTGTCAGACAGGTACATGACGACAAAGCCGATCTGCAGAACACCCATCGCCAACTAGAAGACACAGACATTAGACATCAACACCAACATCAACCAGTTTCCCTTAACTTCAGGACTTCATGCTAAGCTATAATAACAATGTTCTGGCACATAAACTATTTTTGTCAACCAGGTTAAATTAAACAACAATTCATTGTCAAATTTCAATAAATTTGAAAGTCACTTTGACCTTTCAAGAAATGAGTATTGTCACTTTTGGAAACTTTAAAGACACCAGTGTCTTTAGGAAGTTAGACTCAGTGTGTTGGGTTGAAAGCAAAAGCGCACAAATTATCAGGTTGTTAAGAATCTTAACGTCACTGGGGTTTAAAAATTGGTCATCTTGTTGTGGGTGTTTTTGCTGCATAACTTTTTTAAGCTCAAGATGCTGGGTTGACAAGACAAAGGTGGGTTGAACTGAATGGTTGTAGTGAGGTGTTTCACCTGCATGAGGCCAGCGAGGAAGGAAACAGACGAAGCCACCAGCACCCTTTGCTCATCCATTGTCAGGCCTTTAAACCCTGTGATGTTGAGAGGCGGACCCTCGTCTGGGACCAGCCTGGTGACCACAGAGCCGATCATCAGACACAAGACTGGGAACGGACCTGCAGAGGAACACAGAGAGAAGACAGTGAAAGAGAGGGTGTTACAGTGTAGTTTAAAGACACACACACACACACACACACACACACACACACACACACACCAGCCTGCCTTACCCACTGAGATGTGCCTGGAGGTTCCCAGGAAGAAGTACATGACGACAGGGAAGAAAGCAGAAAAGAGTCCGTACCAGGGAGGTAGAGAAGCCAGTAGACAGTATGCCAGACCTGAAACACATAAACATACATAAATATATATTTATACACATAAATATTAAAGTCTCTCTAATATGTCTTTCACAAGTCTTTCATAAGATTTGTAAAATATATGTTCTTGATTCCTTTATGTTACTTCATTTTACAACCTTTTATACTTTACAGACCACATGTGTGTGTTCTTTATGTATATATGAGTATTGATACGTGTACGCACACACAATCACAATAATACATTTCTGAAAAAGAGCTATTTAAATTAAGGATTAATAAGTAATCATCTATATAAATATGTTTACATATACAGTATTTACAGTGCATACACATACATAGATAGGTATACAGACAGATGTAACAAAATAAATCATCTTTTCTAAAATCTATTTATTACACCAATTTATTTTGCCTAGAAATTGTCGCATCTCCATTGAATGAGAGTTCCAAACATGTAAATGTAAAGTAAATAAAAGTTCAACAGGACAACAAATTCTTGTCATGTACTTAATTTAGTCTGCAGCTGAAACATCCAAATTATGAATAAATCAAACTGAAAAGATTCAATACAGACGCCGGTGTTAAGCCTGACCGTGGTTATCGTATGAGATTAGATTAGACACCTCCTGCACAAGTGTTAATGATAAAATATTGATATTTATTATGTATTAAGTACACTGAAATCAACAGTAAATTCTTGTGCTTTTGCTTGGTCTAACTTGACCACATTTGAGATGAAATTTGTCGCATTTTTTGATTTAATACAGTGAAAACACTCTATGAAAACAAGTTAACATATCAGCCTCATTAAACAACATAGGAGACCTTTTTGTAAATCAGTAACAAGTGGTTCTGAATCTTTGGAGAAAAGCCAAGGTAGATGTTGTGGTGGTTGTAAAGAGGAAGACATTTAAAGATTTTAAGTAGAAATCAGATCTGTATTTTTTTTTTTAAATATGTAAGATTATATACATGATAAGTAACTTGCTGCTGTTATTTACCTTGCAGGACGGCGACCAGTCCAGTGCTTACTCCAGACACGATGTCGCTGAGCAACCATTCTTTAAGTTGGTAGATTTTCATCCAGCCAATTACGGGCAGCAGAGATAGAGCTGCATTCTTGGCTCGCTTGGCATCGCATCTGCAATGAAACATAATACTTATGGTGTTTTCCTTAAGAGAACTTTTGATTGCTGATTGTTTACATTGTTTTCTTAAAAGATCCAAATATTCCTTATTCTTGTAAGGTGATCAGTCATGTTCCTTACGTGAAGTATTGATTGATGTGGTTCAGCATGGTCTTGCGTTTTCTGTAGACCTTCTCGTACTTCTCAGCGAATGAGTCCTCCGAATACGTCGGTCTGGCCACCACATACTCCTTAGCTCCTGCTCGCATCATTTTGCCTATGGTGCGTGGATGACTGCTGCTTCCTCTCTATGTGGCTCTGAGATCCATTAATCACATTAGTGTTAGGGAAGAGCATCCTGCCTTTGCCTTTGAACATGACTTATCAAAGAATATTAACAGCAAACAACAAAGCTCCAGACCTCCTCAAATATAGACAAGATGAGATGAGCCAGGTCAGGACCTACACTGTCCTGGGGCGAGATTTGCCAGGAATCATCTCAGCTCTAGAAACCTCACACCACAGAGGCTTGTTTTGAATTTTAACACTGAAACGTCTCAGCTTCTCCTGACTTTTTTTTAAGATCAACATTCCTTATTAAAGTTTATTTTCTTCATCTGGAGGTAAAAATCTATTAAATACTCTAATTCACACTAAAAAGCTCCATATCCTTATTCCACATACCTGATTGTTGTCTATTCTGTCCTAAATCCAAAGTGTCCAGTCTGTCTCCCTTTTCTTTCAGCTCCCAGGGATCAACTGTGAGCGCAAACAGTTTTCGGCATCAATAAATGCCACCTCCGGTGCTTATCGCAATTGTAATTATTAACAGCAATTATGATGAAGCCCCCGTTTCACACAACTGCTGGACGCCTGGCTTATCCTTGACCATTGTTCTTACTGATATCTCTAACTTGCAACTTTCAGCGGAGGCTTTTCCGCCCCCAAAGAGTATTTGAGAGATATTATAGATATTGGAAAGTATTTTACGGGCAGGATAGGGAGGATGTGGACAGGACGAACAGGACAGGACAGGACAGGCAATTGTTATGAAGTGGAAATCAAGTAACTTTTTAAGGAAGGGAACTAGAGCAGTCCTGAGGATCGGCTGTGACGCTCTACTGTGCACTTCAAGAGTAAAAATAGTTTGACCACTGCAGGAAATGAGATTGTTTGTGGAGAAACTGCTAAATTCAAGAGATGTATTTCCAAAATTTATTTATACAGCGTGTGATAAGACTCCCTGAAACTCTGCAAATCAACGTCCTGGCGTGAAAGTTAAACACAGCGCGAGTGAAAACTCGTGAGTCAATTTTAAAAACATAACTGACCTTTAATGTGCTTCCTCTTACAAAGTGGACGGAAGAAAGGGCTAACGGGGAAAGAAGTCTTCCTCTGAATTTAAAGCAACACCGGCAGAAACTGTAGGAATACAATGTGTGGGTGGAGGTTGTTTCGCACTGATGTGAGTGTGTTCAGCAGGAATGCAAACATTACAGGAAAGTGTGCGAATGACCTTATCGAAGTGTCTCCTCAAAATTAAGTGGAGGTAACGCCTGTTCCACTAGCTTAGGTCAGGCCAGGATCATGGGAAAACTTTTGGAAACCCAGATTAATCTACAGCCCCTCCTGGTCAAAACAAAACCCCCAGTCAGAGATATTCATGGTCATATTCCAAAAGTCCCTATATGTGCACGTGATGGCAATGATGTCCATGCACGTTTGTATTATATCTATATATTGCAATAACAAACCTGGCCTAATCTGTAATTTGAGTGATCAGGTGGTGTTGATCCGCCTTTGTTCTGTCACACTGACAGAACAAAGTGCAAGTGATTGACATCTGATTAACACCGGAACAATGATCTGCTATCAATCGACTCAAGGTTAGTAATTTTCCATTTGATATAAATGTTCTCCATTAACGTTAATAAAAAAGGGCATGTGGTTTGTGTGTGTCGTGTTCATGTACGGAAAGAGTTTAAGGACGGTATTCATTCACTTTTGTACATTATCTATGATTAAAAGAACACTTCACACTTTAATTATCTAATTATCTAATTATTATCTGCTCCAATTAGCAATTGCCCAGTCAATGTTTAGCATGTGGATTCCTCCACATGTTGAAGCATGAAATAGTCTCCAAAACTAAAAATCCAACACATTTAGCATGTCATGAATCATCAGATTACCAGCTTTTCCAAACTGCAGCTCATAATTTTATGAGCTCATTTTAGTTCTTAACCTTTCAATCCCTAACATAATAATACATTGGAAATGTCTAGGCTAGTGGTTCATGTCTACCAGGTTTATCTACAATATCTCATCAAAATTATCAATTAGCACAAAATATGTAGCATACCGCTGTTGTCAGTGGGTTATTATATTTCCACAAGCTATAGAAAAAGTCAAGTGCTCACCAGGTTTTAATGGTACAATATATATGTTTTCTCTGTGGCCAAGAGCAGGTGGTGGCGGTGATAGTTGGTCGCAAACAGTTTTAGCATTTGTTGTATTTACAAGACAAATGGTTATAAGATAAGTAGAGCTACTTCTTCAGGGCAGACTGTAAGTTACTTCAGTGGAAGCAAGGAAGCAATTGAAATGAAAGCAAAGAGAAGAAAAAAGGAGGATTGTGCTGAATAACTCTTAATGAAGAAGGATGGAGTGTGACACTGGCTGACAATACAAACAATTGTAGCTTTAAAGATTTATACCATGAAGACCATTAATATCTGTACTTTATCTCTCCTTTACACTGTAACTTATCTTTGTGAAAGGACAATTTTAGATACATTTTAGACAAATAAATCTGCATGTAAGCGAGTGTCCACAGGAAACATTTAGAAAAAAGCTATTTCCAATCAAATAATTTGTGAATATGATTGTCAGTTGCTTATCAGTCAGGATATGATTATTGTAAAAAGTAGGACTGCAGTCTCAGTGTATAAATGACTTAGTAACTTTTTTGCAACAGATGTGTTACAGAGTCACATTTGTGCTTCATGCTTTAAACTGCAAATACAGAAGAGCGGGAAGAACTTTCAGTTCTTAGTGTCCCGTACAGTCCTGCCGCTGTGTACAGGATGTGTTGACACTGACATTAGGGAATATGAAGTCTTCATGAGTAATCTACTCGATGCTGCAACTCTGACACACACACAAAATATTTTCACAGTGAGCATTTTCATCTGATCTTTTACAACAATTTCCACTTCTAACAACCAGGATATTTCTCAAGGATTAGTCAAAGCACCATGGTTGCCTCATCTAACAACAGGGAGGACTCTGTGTATCCAGGGATCAAAAATTAAAACTGTCAAGGTCTTTATTACTGATCCACAGCATGTCTTTTTCTAAATTAAAAAAGCAGTTACAGGAAGTGCACTTTTGATCTCTGTCATTCTTGCCTGACATTGAACATCAATTTGTAATACATCCACATGATCATCGTCATCACTTTCCCTCACTGATGCACTTATCTTTAAAGACTAGGATTTTTGTTCTACACTTTGTTGAAGACCTACATGTATCATTAGTGTAAATAAAGTGTAAAATGACTGATATGTGTCAGTTTGAAAAGTGACCACTTTCCTGTATTTGCTCCAGAGTGTTAGAGTCAGTTAACATTAGTTAACTGACTCTAACAGTTGAGGGAGTTTCTTGTTATTCAACGACTGACAGTTTAAAAACCATAAGTCCTATTGACAAAGTTGTCACTGTGTGAAACAACACAAATGTATCTATAATTCAACCTATGAACTGGTGAAAGTGAAAGGTGTGGCAGCTACAAAAGACAAAGAAATAAGAAAATGAGCTGAAGAGTTAGTGGATGACATCAGAGGTCAGGTATTTGGTAATTGTATGAAGAAAAGACTGAAAAAAATAACTTGAACCGAGATAAAACAAGACTGTACAAAATTCAAAAAATATAAATGTTTAAATTTCAAAATTTAAATGTCTGAAATTATGATGTAGTTACACTTTAAAGACACGTTTTCTTATTTTATTCCTCTTGTTTCAGTGTGACTTTTTTTTTTTTCTCAGTAAACATTTTGACTTGTCATAGAAGGAAAAGGACAGGTGTTATTTTGTTGAAACATTAACAATGACTGTTTTATACATGTCCCCCATTAAGTCTTCACATTATCACGGTGAGTCAGCCTGGCACTGAAACTGCCAAACGGAAACCAACCATCATCATCTTTATTTTCAAACCTGTACATTTTTCCTACTCTAAGTTTCCCAATGACAAGGGTTTTTGTTGCTGCAAAATGTCATGTTGCATAACCACATTATATCTGATTTACATATTTTAGGATGAGTATTAACAACACAACACAATGCTCCATTGAGTACTGTTGTCTGTTGTGAAAGGAAGATGGAAACTTCATTCATATGACGGCAGTTTAGATTAAACAAATAAAAAGTTGAGACAATACAGTGGGTTGGTTGGGATGTGAGGATCACAGTGATAAAAAAAAAAAAACATTTTAAAATTTCAAATTTAAAAAATACATAAAATCAAGAAATCTGTTCAAATAAATGCTCATTAATGTAATTTGCGAATTAAAAAGTCTGGGTACAGTGGAAATTGTCAACATCCTAGGCTCAGCACATGAAAGGTGTTTTTATGGCACAGACTTTAAACTTCTCATATGCAACACATTGTAATAACTATCAGGGGAGATAATGTTGACTGACAACAGAAGCATTTAACAATCTCAGATCTGGGATTGTGTTAACAAAGATAACAGATGCAGTCAAAGATTAATAGCAATGGACTGATAATGAAGATCAACAACACATTCCTGTAGTTTCTGGAGAAACTTACCGTGATTTCCAAATAGATAGTTATTCAGTTAATAATCAATAATGTTTTCAACTAGATTCAACAGCTTTAAGGTCACCGGACTATGCAGAGAAAGTGTAGAAATATTGTCACTTACTTAAGTAGATTCATGATCTGGCCATCAAAGTATCTTTCACATAGTTTTAGTATTTTTCCAGCTCTTGCCTTTATATCTTTGCCGATTCACTTGAAAGTGCAAAAGTGTTGATCGAAGGAGAACTGGGCATTCAACAAAGAAGCACAGACTGCTCTGGTGTACAATTAAGCTGTGTATGTGAGCGTGTTTGCCTCAGTGACTAATGTTACCAGCCATGCAGTGTCTCCTGTACAGTGGCTGTAGCAGTCACGTTAGAGGACAAAGTAAACCATCAGAGCTTGGTGTTAAGTGTGAAGGCAAACAAGAGGTACAAAGTTTATGGGTTCAGCAGGAAATCAATAATAACAATAAAGAGCAAATATAAAACTAACATGTATTTCCATGAACACAAACTTAAGTGTTTTTATCATAAATGGAACACGTTTATGGATGGAGAAGAAGGCGTCATTATTGTAGTAAATGTTTAATCAGACTTTATCAGTCATAACTTTGCTATTATTAGGGTTAAGTTCAAAAACCTGTGAACAAACAATAAAACCATCAGAGTGGGCCATGAATTTACACTGTGTTTTCTTCAGTTTCATTTTGAGTAACTTTAGTTTAGTTAAGTGAAGATAATTTAACTAAGGTTTTACTGGGATTAGGGTTGGTGTGTCATGTCATTTTTTAAAAATAATAATGGAAAAACGTTTCCTGGGAAGAACATTGTTATGTGGCGGTAATTAAATCATCAATCATAAATTGAAATCAAAGACAGTGATCAATTGAATTCAGTAAATTGCTTGCATAACCTAGAAAATGTGTTAAATTTGTGTAGAGGCAAACATACATTTTAACTATTCTTTAGATAAAATGCACATTAATGAATAATGACTGAATACTAACAGATTTATGCGAATCAAATGATATAGCTCATGGGCTAACCCACTTGTTGGTTGTACTGAGTTGTCTACAACTAAAAAATGAGAAACATACAGCTGAGTAGTAAACAAAATACAGACACTTTAGTAACAGAGGCTGTTTGACTTTTGCCGTCAACATAAAATCTAATAAAACTTTATTTGTGTAGCACCATTCAGTTCAAAGTGCGTCACAAATGATTGACATAGACTGCGAATGACATAATAAGACATTATGACATAATAAGATAAATGGATCAATTTATAACAATGTTACAACTGAATACAAGGCTTCTGTGTAGTCAGGTAACATAATTTTAACCTCGCGTTCTCACCTGAACTTTATCGTGTCAACAGAAACAAAACAGAAAGATTTTTAATGACAGTGGATGAAACATTTCACAGCCTTTGAGTTTTCTCCAAGTTTCTACATGGAGGTCGCTAGCTTAAGTGAAAAGAGCCTACAGGCAAGAAAGGAATGAATGTCAAGGAATGAATAACAAAATAAAAACAAAATTTGGCGATATGCTAATTTTGGAGGTTGCAAGACTGATATTTGAATTATACAGGTTCCTGGGCACACAGCTCTGAAAACCCTGTCAACATATCATGAATCAAATTATTGAAGCTCAGCTGCTGATGTACCGGTTTTAAGAAAGCTACCTTAAAAATTTTCGACCCAAAAAACAAACACCATACCCCAGATATTTTAGTATAAATGATAAAAAAAAAAAGGTACACTGATACTAGAGAGACAAAGACGTAAGATGAGTAATAAGGAAATGAAGACGCAGTGCTTTATGACACAATGCTGGCTTATTACTCTTGTGTCTAAAATTGTCATTATGTTTTGCTGCTGCTTAAAGTGTCAAACTGTTACCCACAATGCATTCTGGTGCATCTGATAGTCACCACATAATTATTCAGAACTAAGGATGGGTTTAACTTATAGCCGGAACCAAAAGATAATAAAAGTTTGTGTCTGTCTGTTTCTAAAAGCGTACACCTTTTTTCTGCTGTGTACCACTTGGTTGTATTTGGGAAAGTTATGCATTTGCTACTTTTCATCAGTAGTTCTTCATCTTCTTCTAGAGAGTTAAAAGATTGTTGTGTATTCATTAATTTCTTACTGATGTGACAACATAGATGTGATACAGCTGTAATGTGCTTTGAAATGTGATTTGCAGCGATAGTTACATTTTATAGACCCAGGTATGTATCTTGTGATAATAGTCAATTTTATTGAACCATAAAATCACATTATAAAGCAGATAATGCTGACCTCTGCACATCTCAACTATTGAAACCAGAATCAGCTCTTTGGAAGGAATATACCACTGGATAGCAGCAAACCTCAGTCTCAAACAGGGAGAAAAGAGCCATGAGGGAACACCAAATGTTTCATTCTGAATTACTTCAAACTTCCTCACTGTGAAAACTGACCAGAAAATAGATTCCAGACATATTAATTATAAATAACACAAAATAAAGAATTAAAATCACATTCTAAAACAAAAAAAAACTGATTAACACAAAAAAAAAAACAAATTAAAATTCACTCTTCAGTTGTCATTTATACACAAATACTAAAGCGTAACTTCTGTTTAGAAACAATGTGTCAAAAAACAAACAAAACAAAAATACAAAAACAATATCAGTATCACATGCAACTACTGTGTGAAGTGCAATAGTGTTTAAATCTGAAGTCTTGAGCTCAGCTTTGCTGTGACTCAGATCGTCCCATGTCTCCCCCTTGAGGACACTATTGTATTGGAATATGTTGATATTCGACTCCTGGGTGTTAAGACTTTTCCTTTTGCCACCAAAACCTTTCCTTGTTCACAACTTCCTGTGTCTGGATCACTATCGTCTTGAGGCTCATTTCAACCAGGATGTGAGAAATATTAAATTAAATATTTAATCTGAAGACAAATTTCAATTGAAGTTGAAGAAGAAGTCCATTTGTTGCCCTTCTGTCTTTCCTTTGTGTGGTGTTGTCGCCCCCTGTAGTTGTCTGTTTTGCAGAAGTACCTAATTTTGGGTTTGTCTATCTTTGCAGATTCTCTATAAGGCATCTTTCCAACAAGCTTGAAAACTTGACTGCGATACTGTCATCTGACAAGTAATAACATAAAGAAATATGATGAGAAACAAGGAAATTAAGATGCTTAGAAGACTTAAAAACATAAGGGGAAACCCGTCGTGATATCAGCAATCTAGTTAGTTTTCACATCCACACAAAACAAAACAGCAACCTAAATTACCACAGTTTTGAAACTGCACCTCGACCATGACAGTCACTCCATCTTGAGCTCAGAACTTGTTCACCTGTTTGTTGTTTTGTACTCAGAAGTTTACAAACCCTGATAATTCTTTAAAACTTCCAGTGTAATCCAACATCAATAAAAACATTAATGGCAAAACACTAGAAAGTTCTACCATTGTTGTCTGAGTTCACTGAAAGAAGAGGTTGTAAGACTAAAGATGTTTTGAGTATAGTAGCAATGGTTTAATGCTAATACAGTGAGGCAGGAGTTCTGTATGAGTACACAGCAGCTTAATGTAAAGCTGTGGCAAAATTCAAAATGTCTGTGATTGGAGCAGAGTTCACTGAAGGTTTAAACAAAGTTCAGTGAGTCTGTTTGACTGTTGTTTATCATTGAAGCTGAGGGTATTGACACCATCCAGCAAACAGCCTGCACCAACTTCCTTTTTACTTATTGATCAAAATGAAAACAAATTTTCACTTTTTTGGAAAAACTAGAGAAAAAGTTGGTAAGTTGGCTTTTAATTGGTAAACTATGCACAGCAGACCGGTGATCTTTTGGCATGAAACTGAAAATACAAAAGTTTTTAATAAGTTTATCAAATTAAATTTGAGGGGCTGTACAGTGGTTTGATTTTATATATTGGGAACACGCCCCATTTAAAGGAGCTTTATTTAGGAACTGGAGGACTTTGATGTTGCCTATGTCATTTAGGTTGTTAGAGGATCAGTTGTGATCAGTTTTCATCCCAACTGGGAAATAATCTGAACAGGTTTGAATACTTCCTAAACTGCTCAACAGCACACTAGTTGACATGGGAAAACAGTACCATCATCATGGCAGATGTTGATACTGCAGATGTCCTCATTAGTGTAGTGGGCAGTATGTGGTCAGGGAACCGTGGTTTGGTTCCCTGACAAGCAGGCTTTTCTGCTCCACAACAAAAATTCACTGCAAAACAGGGATCAACGTCTGGCTTTCTCCCATCATTTGGCTTCCCCATCGTTGTATAAAGTATCTGAAAACCACATTAAAGCAGAAGTAAAGATACCCTACCAAAAGATGAAGTTCAAGTCTTAGACTAGAATGCTACCCAATAAAAGTCTCAAAGTAGCAAGCATTTACTGTATTTAAGTATGACAAGTGATGAAAGTAAAAGTACAAGTACATGTTAAGAAGAGGGATATTATGAGGTTTATCCAGACACTTTAAAACATGGAGCCTACAACAATCATCATAGACAATGTCTTGAGCCTGAACAAATGTAGCTACAAAAGTGATTCTTTTCCCGCAAAGATCTCTGCTTCATATTGATTTTTTTAGATTCTCCATCCATCCATCCATAGATAGATTAGAAAATTGACCATGAACACAAACATCCATTGTTGTTGTTAAATTGCTTGTTTACAGTTGTTTATGTTGTGGTTATGATCGCGTCACTATTATTAACGTTTATGATAGTTCAGCAAATGTTTTTTTTTTTTTTTTTTGCATGGATACTGCCAGTATCTCTGCCTGTCACGCATATTCCCTGACAGGGAGACACTTTTCTGTTCAACAAATGAATTGTAAAGCAGACATCAATAATCTGGTATTTTCCCATCATTTATATCCCACGTTCCCCATGAAAACCACAATGAATGTGACTTCATATGTCCATTACCCAGTGTCAGATGCAGACAGATCCATGTCACTAAAGACAACTTTTATTTATTCTACCCTTAATAATAACTTACTTTTTTATAGTGTTTGCATGCTATTGAAAAAAAAATCAGATCAATATATTCTTTAGACCCTATTGTTATACTGTGTATTGTTTATATATATTGTTAAATGCCAAGTCTCTCCTTATGTTGACTGTTTGAGCGTTGTTGCCCTCTAATGGAAACAAGACATTAATACACAAAGACAGATTGCACCCCTTGCGGTATCTCTCTCTATATTAAGTTCAATTCAATTCAATTCAATATGTAGACACACAAGATGGACCATAGCATATAAAAAGATAGAAAATACAGAAATAGATAGATAAATACATTTTTAAAAAAAATAAAAAATTATGTCATAAGACCTCAGTTATTTTCTTTACTTTTGTTTCTCCATTCATCCACCCTTTACAATGGAGCCTACATCAACCCTCAAACATGGTTTTGATATCCTAAATTGTCACAGGTAAACACCACATTTCATTTCATCTGATTTTTATAACCACACTGCACATTGAAAATGAATGTCAAATAAAACAGAAAGTGATAGAATTAAAATAAACTCAAGTACAGATACACCCACAATACTCCCAAACTTAAGTACAGTATTATAAAAGCTAAAGTGATTATCATTTGTCATTGTCACCATGCATGCAATGAAATTTTACCTCTGCATTTAACCCATCGCATACATGAGCAGGGGGCAGTCATGCAGCATCCGGGGAGCAGTGTGTGGGGACTGCACCTTGTTCAAGGGTATCTCAGTAGGTCAGTAGGTTACCAGGCTGACAGACACAAGTCTGTCCTTCACGACCAGGTCACCACTGCCCCTAAGAAATGACTACTGCTTGCAGGACAGTTCATTGTCTGTTATTCACCCTCCTTCACAAGGTCCCTCTGACATTTGAACTGAAATCACTTGATTCAGAGTCCAGAGTGCTAACCATGGAACCGCTATTCAAAAAGTGTCATTGCTTCACTATGTTACAATACAACACTTATATGAACAGATTTGAATCTTTTGCAAGCTGACCAACAAATGTTTAGACATAGAACAGCACTACCTAATGATCATCAAGGCAGATGTTGGTACTGCAGAAGTCCATGTTACTATAGTGGACAGTATCTCCGCCTATCACACAGTGGACAGTTATGAATATTTGTCATCCACTAGTTGGCTTATCACCGTCGGGCCAGGATGGGCCAGGACGGGCCAGGGCCATGTCGGGGCCACCTAGGTGCTAGTGGCCCAGGTCCAAAAGCCTTATAGCCCTGAAACATTTGTGTTCAGATTGTCAGGCCAGTAGCCTCTCCGGACAACCCTTTGGCCAGCCCCCATTTGTGAAAATGTCACCAACACCGCCCATTTTCAAACATGATGGGAAATTCAAATAAGCAAAAACAAATGACAAGTGGCAAGTAAACAATAAATTCTGTCGCTATTTTTAAATGTAGTTGTACCAGATCTACATGGGTCTGCTGTAAGACGTTAGCTTGCTAACTGCCGCTAGCATAGCTTATACTGCATCCACAGTTTCTTAAATTTTTCTCGGACTTGGAGGGCAGCTCTCTGGATGTTTACCTTGGAAAGCTCTGCTGCGATGTGTTTCATGACCTCCTCGTTCCAAGAGCAGAGCACAAACATTATCGTGAGACCAGAACTGACAATCTAACGTTCTCCATAGAAGTTAAAATCGTAAATACGTTGCTCTCCTGCCATTTCAGAGCATCTACCTGCTGCCTCTACACCTACAGCAAAGGGTTGACTCCACCGTAATGTTGACCCCGCCTCTAGCCCCTCTCTGGTCCCTCATTGGCCTAGCGTGGCACAACATTTTAGTCGGGCCAAAAATCTTGGGCTACTGGCCCTGAGAAAACCCAGACGTGGAATCAGGTAGCTCTGGCAAAAGACAGTGTGAAAATAATTAGCCCCGGGTTGGCTTAGCTTTGGCCCGACAGTGTGAAGCAGGCTAATCACAACCAGTGAAACTGGAAATTTGTCTCTCCTCGTTTGTATAATGGACAGCATGTCCGCCTATCACGTGGAAGACCAGGATGCAATTCCATGTCAATAGCATCTTGAGTTTACTGGCAAACGTGCCGATGCCATAAGCTCAAATGGCATAACAAACAAAAACAACAACATAGCACTGTTCAGTCAGCAGAGAGCGAACGGCAATACACCTGTCTTCTGTCAATGAGTGGAAAATGAGGATGAAAGCAGGTTAGTGTGAAATTTGACACCACTAAGATGAAATACTTTGCAGGCCATCATCTATAAGCTTCCCTCCTTCACGAGGTCCCACCAAAATCGGAAATCGGATCGCTGGATTCAGAGACCAGAGTGCTAACCATTACACCATAGCAAGGTGCTGACTGCTGCTGTGATGTCAGTGTGACTATCAGCGGATCGGTTCTCTGTCTAAGTTTTTAGGTGAGCAGCGTTGTAGCATACTGCTAGTTGGCACTGCCATTGCCAAGACATCATTTCAGAATGACGAAGAGGACTTGGTACGCCACAACACGACTAGTCTAGTGAGTTGCGAGACGTGATTACCAGGTTGCTTCCGCTTCTCCTCGTTAGTATAGTGGCCAGTATCTCCGCCTGTCACGCGGAAGACCGGGGTTCGATTCCCCGACGGGGAGTGTTATGTGCTTATTATCAAAGGAACGTAAACATTACCTGATTTCTGACGGCCTCTGCGAAGTCCTTGTCAATGCTACTGAGGCCCTCCTCTCTGCATTTGCAAGATGAACTCTCTGGTGGGCACTTAACAGTCGTAGGTGCAGGAAGTGGAGTGGCACCACTTAGACCTCACTAAATCGTTCATTCGCTCAGTTCTTGTTACATTTCAGAACTTCCAAAAGTAGCACAGAAGTGCTTTGAAAGGCTGCCACCCACACTGCGACGGTTTTCCTCGCCGCAGAGCTCCATCGAGGGGTTCTTCGCTTGAAAGCTCAAAACATGCTTTTTGTCCCAACGTAACGCTGCACTGCCGTGTTGTTTCTGAAAGACCGGTTTTATCTCTGTGGAGGGCTGATGGAGGCGATCAACTGACTCTCCTTTAACTGCCTGGTGCTGGTGGGAGGGCCTGGAATCAGTGCTACCTCGAGGTCATAAAAAGCAGTCAAACACTGGGCACGCCCAACCTCTACATTCACAAAGCGTTGAAAAGCTCTGTTTCCGCCCGGTTTCAACTGGGGACCTTTCGCGTGTGAGGCGAACGTGATAACCGCTACACTACAGAAACCACAGGTACCTAGGCTGCCTCAGGAAAGCAAGAGAATCTGCACATAATTGTGCGCAAGAAGACCAAATAGTGTGGAAAGCGCAAAGGACTCTTCATCTCAAGGGAGCTGTGACTCAGTTTCAGCTCTATGTCTATGCCATTCCATCATCGCAGCGTCCTCTCAGTTAGAACCTCTTCATGCTTACTGTTACCCTGCTTTGGTCAGACTCTTCTTAAATTTCTAATCACCTCCAGGGCACAACATAACTCAAAAGAAACATGGGGTTTCATGTTCCCGCTTTACCCAGGTTCTCTGCTTGTGCGGCAGTGCACTTGGGTGTTGGTGTTATGGAGGTAAGCATAGCTGCCTTCCAGTTTCCCACAGTTTGGTCATCCTTTCCTTGCTGTCTCTCCCTGATGGTCTAGTGGCTAGGATTCGGTGCTCTCACCGCCATGTTCGGTTCGATTCCCGTCAGGGAATCCTCTTCCGCACTCTCTCTCGACATTGATGGTCCCCAAATGTGTAACTCTCCTTTTCTGCTTTCAGAGGCCTGGCGTTTGAACCCGCTGACTTTCCCGACAAGTCCTTTCCTTCGGATATACGCATCTGCAGCATGTACAAAGTCAAATACGATGTCCAACGTCCTTCTTCGTTTGCCGCACGACGCTACAAGTTATGGAAACAGCCTTCACATCGTCACCAAAACTGCCAGACAACAGTAACCCAATTCCTAGAGCCCACGTTGGCCGGGAATGGAACCCGACCATCAGGGAGAGACGACAACACAGACGGATGAGAAAAATGAATGTTCAACAGTTACCGCAATGCCAATAAACCGTCTTCCTTGACCAAATGACTTGCACCGCATAAGTGACAGCACTTTTCCTTTCAGCTGCAACCTGATTGGTGGGTGTGGACTGGGGTGAGGTTGACCCCACTGTGTAAAGTGATTGCGAATTTGAACAGTTCACAAACAACAACAGAACACTGTTTGGTCAGCGCATAGCCAATGGCGGCATTTAACCTGTCTTCTGTCAATGAGGATGCAGATTAGTGACGAAAGCAGATTAGTGAGAAATTTGACACCACGAAGATGAAATACCTTGCGGGCCATCATCTACAGCCTTCCCTGCTTCATGAGGTGCCACCGAGATTTGAACTCGGATCGCTGGATTCAGAGTCCAGAGTGCTAACCATTACACCATGGAACCACAGCAAGGTGCTTACTGCTGCTGTGATGTCAGTGTGACTATCAGCGGATCGGTTCTCTGTCTAAGTTTTTTTTTTGTTTGAGTCAAACAAAAAACAGGGGAGATTCCATGCGTTTAGGTAAGCAGCGTTGTAGCATACTGCTAGTTGGCACTGCCATTGCCAAGACATCATTTCAGAAAGACGAAGAGGACTTGGTACGCCACAACACGACTAGTCTAGTGAGTTGCGAGACGTGATTACCAGGTTGCTTCCGCTTCTCCTCGTTAGTATAGTGGCCAGTATCTCCGCCTGTCACGCTGGAAGACCGGGTTCGATTCTCGACGGGAGTGTTATGTGCTTATTATCAAAGGAACGTAAACATTACCTGATTTCTGACGGCCTCTCATGAAGTCCTTGTCAATGCTACTGAGGCCCTCCTCTCTGCATTTGCAATCTCTAACGCGTTTGGTGGATTTGAAATCAAGATTTACTCACAGTACTGCATCATCCCTCCGCCAACAGACTTCAACTGCACGTGACTCAGTTGTTCAGGTGAACGATGGTTTACATGAGGGCACTCTAAGGAGCATATGACAGGTCCAATACAGTGACACAAAGCAGGCGAGACCTAGCTCTCAGACAGTGCTAGTACTGTACTTTGGCTACATGAATCCATAAGTGACAGTGCGCATTTCCCATCACTCAGAATCACAGTTACCTGCTGTCAGCTAGGTCATACCGGGCCCATATCAAGGCATTTCGTCCGTAGCGACTTGTGTCATGACTGTAGTGTTAAATGATCTACCTCTCATTCAGTTTTTCCATCACCTGATCATGCAGTTGGTGGCCTCTGCATGCAGCATCGTTTTGGAACCTTGCTTGACAGGATGCCAGTTAGATCCTAGTGTTTGTTCAGGCTAAACAGCTGCTTCCGTTCATAGCTGCATCCGTTCTTGCAGTCTCTTCCGAGGTTTCCGTTCCGCGCCATGACGCTTCGCTCAGCCTACAGTTGGTACCCAATCGAGACATATGTCCTGAAGCAGTTCTGTACGTCAGGCTGGCGTGGAACCCGATTTCAGACAATCCTTGAATCAGTGAGGCCAAATGGTAACCTCTGCCTTGACAAATGTGCATCGCCAATGTACATTGAATCGCTATGGTTCAGACGGGAGCCTTGCTCGATGAAGACGTTAACCAACGTAGAAACACTGTCAAGCTGCCGCAAAATTGCTAAGCCGACCAATGGTTGATGGACATGATCAGACTTCTCAGCTGCTGTAGTGAACAGGTGTAAACCTGGGTTACACTAAGCTTTGACATAAAACAACCAACTTAGTTACTGCATGTCAAGAGCAAGTTTTAATCAGAACCCAGGTCTACTGCTTAGAAGCGATTGTGATGTTTGAGTACATATCTGCAGGCAACTCATCTCCTGTGTGTGACTGGTCACAGTTGCCGTCCTCCGTAGGTTCGAGTAACAGCTTCACCACCATTTATGATTGGTCAGCAATACCCGGCCCCTTCTCTCAAGATGGCTCTTTCTAGTTCTGATTGAAGGGTTAACAAACAGGGAGTTGTATTATATGCGTGCTCTATTCAGTTCTGGCACCTTGCTTGCTCATGTCTCAACTCATCACGCCATCTGGTCACCTGATCTGGGATGGCCCTAGACGTCGACGAGGTCTGCATATGCTTCAGAATCTGCACTGAATGCTGCCTTCCTTGAAGTTGAATCACAAGCGAATTCTCCGCTTCGTTGTCGGGAGTCATCAGTAAAAGCATGACGCTTGATTGCAGAAGACCCGTTCTGGTCGCGGCGAGGACCACTGTACCCACGTGCTCATACGATCGCATAGAGAATGCAAATACGCATCCAAGTTGAAACGTAGGGCCCCGTTACCAGTTCCTTTCAGCGAGGCTGCCCGTATTAGGACGTATTCGGAAGTCCACGTACTTGCAAGAAACGCAAAATTCCACGCATGGGTGACGGGTCATGCGGTGGTTACCTGTTTGTCTGTCAATCAATCGTTTCTGGCTGGGGATCTAATTGCTATCTGACTACCCTTTGCATTTCAGACTCTAAACTTTGGCCCCAACTCTCAGGTTCAGCGATCCAGGTTTCATCCTGCCCTTAGAATGGGCTTTTGCATGCTGTCGTCAGTGAACAGTCTGTTCTCGATCGATGTGCTAAGAGCAAAGACAGCTAACCTGGCCAGTATGGACGGTACCTTCATCTCACGGCAGAGCCCAGTTCGCTATTCTATACATGTTCAAACTGTTTTGTGACCGTACAGTCCTGACTACGTTGAGGAAATTCACTTTATACCTCACTAGCTATCCGCATTCCTGGTCATCCTCAAGTCCTTCAATCTGGGCACGGGGATGGAACAGGCTCCACCCGGATGATCATGTTCCTTTTCATAAGGGTAACGTCATCAAAAGCCAAGCTTTCCAGACTCGTTACCTAGTTTTGCTTGTGCAAGGTACGCTCTTGGAAACTGAGGGCATGAATTGACTTCGAAACTCTCACAGGTGCATTTTGCGAGGCTCTCGATCAATAAAGCAGTAACGTTCACCAAGAGCCTTACATCAGGTTAAAGCCTCGTCAACTCCAGTCACAGTCCCTTGAACGCGCGGGAAGCAAGCTTGTACCATCGGCACAACCGATCTGTGATAATGTTAACAGACTCTAGTAAGTCATGAACGCTTAATGGGTACAGCGTACTTCTGTAAGTGGTGTGACTCATTCAGGCAGCCACTGTGGATAAAGTAGTCTACAGCCACATTTCAGGTGCCCCGCTTCTCTTCTAATTGATCTTGCAGACTGGACCTCTAATTCGATAGTCCTTACGCATCAATCAGTCACCATTACTGGGTAAAGGGAATCTGTCCTTCTGCTTCAAGTGATCGCACTTGGACTGCAGTGTACTGACTTAACTTATCTTCCCTATTTTTTCTTCAGCATACTCCAAAAGGCTCATGCTTATGACCTCACTACGTTCCTCGATTGCGCCTCAATTTCTACTAGCACTCGTGCACAACTATACCTGCAATTACATGTTCCTGAGGTTTCCTGCTGACCCGCTTGTGAGGGCATGCTCGACTATGCTGTTTGGATGATCATGATTAGAAATAACCAACGTCACCTGGGCTCCCTTGACACGAAAGTGATCGTGCGTACGACTTCGAGTGCTAAAGCCAGTGAACGTACCTCGTCCTGGAGCCATTCTGAATTAACTTCACAGTAGACAATTCGAACTGCACGGTTTCCAGATAGTCCATGATACTTGCTTCCCAACGTCTTTCCTTGACTATGACTGTTCAGCTGGAGACTTCATGCTCAACCTGAATCCTGTAGTGGCATAAATAACGGCACTGAATCATCCTTAAGCGCTTCCACCGAAGACTGTTGCAGGAGTACATGCGATACGCCACCTTACTGCTGTGTCATGTCAGTGAGTGAAAGCATTCATCAGCACGCAGATCTAGAAATCTCTTTCTGCCCAAACATGCTTCGCGATCCTCATAGCTTTAACTCGCTTAGTGTGCACCTTGGTTGACCATATTTACACCCTAGATCGAAAGCGCATGCAGTACAAATCGATACAGTACGTTGCCGGCAGCAAGTAGAACAGCTTCACTCGTCACTCCAACAAGCTGGACCGTTCATGACCAAGACGATCCAGGGAGAAATGTATCAAGAGCAAGAATTACCATCATTTACGCCTTCCGCAAAGCTTGCACCTAGCCACTTTTTTGCTGGGTGAGACTGGAGGAGCACTTTAACAGGT
Source organism: Polydactylus sextarius (assembly GCA_016801845.1). Classification (NCBI taxonomy): domain Eukaryota; kingdom Metazoa; phylum Chordata; class Actinopteri; family Polynemidae; genus Polydactylus; species Polydactylus sextarius. The sequence goes on along the minus strand of CM028923.1, from coordinate 13,822,367 downwards.
AGCGCGAATGTCTGTCAACCTGGAATGTGCCAGCCTCTTCTTCAGTTTGTTAAATGCAAAGAGAATTGTGAAATTTCACCAGAATTGGGGAATCATGTTTTCCCAAAGCCTTTTGAGGCCTTTGATTAGCTAAACAACATGAACCTCGGTTCACAGCAGGAAGTGGAGTGCTTTCCACCCGTTCTTCGTCATTCATTCGCTCAGTTCTTGTTACATTTCAGAACTTCCAAAAGTCGATTGAGGAACTGTGGAGGACTAATGCAGTAGAATCGCTCCAGTTCTTGTTGTTCAGAACTTCCAAAAGTAGCACAGAGTGCTTTGAAAGGCCCTTACCCACTGCGTTCCTCAGAGGACCCTCTGGCTATCTTAACCTAAAGCTTTTTGTCAAGCACTTTTCTAAAGCCGTTTCTACTCCAGGGAAGGATGAATGGCTCAACAGTCTTGTTGGAGGCTTAGGACTACGTCTACCAGTCATAAAAGCAGTCAACCTGGGCCCATTAAAATCTTCATGCAGTTCCCAGATTTAAACCAGTGGACTTACGCATGGTTCAAGCGTACCGTGTGCTATGCAGGAACCTACAGTACGGGCCGACCCAGGGTAAGCGCCGATATCGGACGCGCCATGTGGAGCTAGATTTGCTCCATAGATGTGTTCCCAGTTATCTTCTACTTCTTCCTTTGTCGATGCTCTATTCAATCACCTCGCACCCCTTACTCTTGCAGCTTTTCGTACAGTTCAGTCAGGCTCTTTTTAAGGTACTAGGCCCTCCCAGCGCTTCTCGCCCTCCAGTCACTTATGGACTACTTGGGTCCGGCTGTTCCAGTAAGCCCTTCCGCTCACTTGGACCTCGTCACAGAGCGATTTCCCATCAGATCCGTCTTCTGCTTCATGTAACTTGCAATCCTTTAGTCAGGCTTCTCCTATCCCGATTGTGGCGCGAGAACTAGTACATGCACCTTGCTCGACAACGCAAATTCGATGTCGACACAGTCCACGCCAACTTGAACTTGATCAACGAACACAATTAAGCCAATGGCGAGACCAAGGGCACAGAAATGATTCAACATACGCACCTAAGCCTCCATATGACCGATTGAACAGATAGGTGAGACACTTACTTACCACGAAGGAGTCCTTCGAGGATGCAGATAAACACGACCTTGCATTTGGCACAAACGCGATCGTGGCATAGATAGATTTGGCTGAACGATGAACTGGTGCAAATTTACGCCTCATGAATTCCGATTGGCACGTGACACAGTGCTGTCTGTCAGCCAGTGGCGCCCTGTCTCCTGACAGCGTTTCTTACGGGAGATGTGAGAACATTACCATAGATTCTTGCATTTTGCTGAGCAACAGGCCCTGATTTGGAACTGACCTGATGGACTCAGAAGTGCAGATTAGACATAGGAACAAGCTACAACGACTTCTAGCTGCTGTCTCGAGTATTACTGTCGCATCGTTAGTGTGGCAAGTTCTCCGCTTCCCCACAGGGGATCATGGGATAGGTTTATCAGCGAAAGACGTTATCTCGACTGGACTATAGTCTGAGCTTTTCTCAACGATCATGTGGACTTGCCTTATCAGGTTGGGAGGCTGCCATTGCCACAGTCTATGCCACTGTAATCGATCCAATCCAAAGGTTGAAGAGCTTGCCACCCAGTGGCTCTACTCTCGGTCTAGCGAATCAAAATCTTGTCACCAGAGCAGACTTTTCATGACAGAGTCTGTAGGCTGGAAAGCTGACTCACTTCTCAAGCTGATGCGGCTGGTGCTTACGCCATTGGCAAAAAGTCGCACACGGGCTTACCAACCTCTAAACTCCAAGTTCTCGCCGTTTCAACGAGGTAACTTTCGTTAGTCAACTAACCACAAGAAACCAGCATCTGTGCTCTGGAAAGCCAGATTATTTTTGAGGGCAGATTGGGCAAAGTCAAGCTTTTAACTCCTGTCTGGTGAGGGCTGGATCAGTCTCGTCATTTAAAAGCTCCCATCTGGGCGCCCCTCTACATCCCAAGCGCTGTTGCCTCCTGGTACCTCTTCTTAACGACCTTCCGAGGGCACAACTACAACTCCAAGAACCCTTTACCGCGGTTGCTCCGAAAGTGGCTGCCTTGGTTGAGGAAGGCACGCAAATACAGTGTCAAGTTTAGCCTTTCCTCTCACTGTGGGTGGCTAGTTTCGCCTTCATGCCATGTCTCGGGCATCCTCCAGTTGAACCTCTAGCTTATGTCCCCAATGTAATCAATTTCTGCTTTCAAAGCTCGGCTAACCGCTATTCCAAATCTTCTGATAAAGAACATGGTTTCAAGTCCAATACCATTGTCAGTGCAGTCGCGCTTGGAGTTGTAGAGGTAAAACTGCCCCAGTCACAGCAATTTCCCTCGTGCCCCCGTGAGGACATTCGGATGGGGAACGAATTTTAACAGGCAAGGTTCCCCAATTCACCGCAGGGACCATCTTTACTGCTCCATTGATGGTCAGTAACTGTCGTGTTTCGGATTTCAGATTAAGGTAACCCCTGACTTGGTCAGCGCTACATGGGCCTCCGTCTGTTCATGTCAAAGTCAAAACGATGTCCAAGATTTGACGCTTCGACACACGTGGACAGCCGCTATCATCTTCACCAATCCAGAGCCGCACCCTAGAGTATGAACCAGTGTAATCACAAACAGAACCGCAAGAGTGGTAAATGATGCTTAAGGATCCGTCTGTCAATTATTGCTTGTAATTAAAAGATCCTACTCAGGATTCGTGGAAAGCCTAGTTGCACCTCACTTGGAGCTTGATTGCAAGGACTTATCACAATGACAGTCGGGTACGTCAAAAGACACCAGATCCGCTTCTGTAAGTGGTTCCTCGCTTCTGTAATGCAGGATTGAATTGGACCACACGAAGGTATTTAATTACAAGGAACGATTTACCTGACTAACTCTCAGTCTTTCTGCTACTGAGTTGTCTGAGCGATACTTACTCAAGGCAGCAGGTCAGGTAGGAATGTGCGCAGACCTCATCGGTCTTCTCTGTTAAATTAAGTTCAAGTACAAAGCGCGAAGCTCGGTTTCCTCGTCGATTCTTGTTGAGCACTAAACACCAGACTGACTCGGTTGTAGAAACGATACGAATGCGATGAGGACAATGACCCCAACTCCGGCTGGGGAGGCCTGGAATCAGTGTACCAGCTAAAATCAAACTATGGCCATATCCTCACTGTCCAGCGTGAACCTTTCCTTTAAGGGTTCGGAGGCCCGTCAACCGTAAACCCAGGTCCATTCCTCAGAAAGGAAGTCTCTACATCTGCAGGACCAATTGTGTGGGTTTGACTCTAAAGTTGACAGTTCAGTTCTAGTTGATCCTATCAGCTCTCTGCTGTAGTAATCGCTCTTCGTTCGTTGCTTCGTCAGATTTTATTGCACCCCGGGCATACCCAAAGAACTTTTCTGTTGCGACCGGTTCGCTTCTCCGCAAGGTTTGTTATGGAACAAGTTCAGTTCGCCAAGTTGTCTTTTCCCTGCCTCACTGTGTTCTGGAAGACCCCTCCCACGGGGTGCGTTGCCAATTCTCCAACTGGGCCAATGCCTTTGTTTCTGGTAGACTTTTTCGCAGGCTCGAGAAGTCCCGCATAACGAACTCCCATGTCCAGTCATGTTGCCTGCTTGATTGCAATGACTTCAGTAAAGCAGTCAACTGAATAACCAACGACGCACAACCAAATTGAACTAACGCATGGAAGACTGTCTTCCAAAGCAAGGCTTGCTTTGGTTATGAAATCCCCAAAGGGGAGATGAACACTACTTCATCACTAGGTTGACGGGAGTCTGAATTGAGCTTGACTATGATCCAGTGAACTATAACTCGACCCATGGCTCATAGATTCGTATGCCCAATCACAGCTGTCATGTGAATTTTTTAAAATCCGTACTTCTCATGTAGGTGGTGAACTCGGTGTGGCACTCCGTGCCAGGCTAGACCATTAATGACGCTGGTCTCCCGCTGTTATCAGGGACTAAGCAGTCTTCGCTGGTTGTGACTCCAAAGTGATGGTCATTGTCTTTGGTAGAGCCTGACCTGAGAGTTGCAGTTTTGCGAATACCTTGATTCGATCGCTCTCCAGCACTAAGCTCTGGGCTTTGCTGACCAGTGGACTCGTTCCTGCCACATAGTGGAAGTATCCTTAGCCCTTATCGTCATCGACTTTCTTCAGAAGGCACTACACGATGTTGTGGCTCACAATGATGATTACTGCCCTCCATGTTACTTGAAGCAACCCTTTTGCAATTGATTCTGCACCTTTGACGCAGTTTTCTGTAATAGGAAACTGTGTTATGAGTTGACAGCGGATCTCAATTGACATAGCCCAACTAATTCAAGTTGACACACTAAGTGGCCTTACGGAATGGGTTTAGAGGTGAAGTACATAAACAATGTTAGCTGCCACGACGATTGATTATTGAGCGTACCGTGAAGTTTCCAGGGAATGATCGTCCATTTCATATTATCTCGGAGCGCCTGTAGAGCTTCATAGCGTAACACTTTACGTGCAGCTCTCTGCTTGTAAGACTCTAATCAAGGTTCGTTCTAACAGTTTTCCTGCACTGATGAGCGGTTGATAAGTAGCCTTCCTACGTGTGCACTGCCTTGAGCATGATTCCAGTGCTAGAGACATGGTCAGGAAATGGCAAATGCGAGCACAGATTCCAGTCAGTCGTCTAATTCAACAGCCTTTCTAGCGATTTCCTGCTACTGTTACCGCTGTTGTTCGCCGCATTCATGATCCTTTTTTCGTTTAAGCTCATTCTATTTCCCAACGGAATCATAATTTGGTAGCAGCCTTCCGTTACCATTTGTCATACTTGCTGTCATTTTTCATCAGTGCTGTAGGCTACCCAAGGCAGTCAAGGAGTTTATAGTCTAGTTAACATTCATCATGTAACAGATCCTGCGATGTGGAGCTTATGAAGCGTTTCAGTGAGCGAACGTATGAGTAAATCATGGAAAGTCCATGAAAGTTAAACTTTATCTCTGGCACTCCATTAAGTGCCTTATGTCTGAGCTGCCATGGCTTCTGCTAAGGCTTTGCAACGACCTATCATGACATACGACTCCTGGATGACTCTAATCAGATTCAACCACAATTAGGACAGTACACTGGTTTTTGCGACAGTCATCAACGGCAGCTCAGATTTCCACTAGTCTACGTGAGGCAACGCTTTCCCGTGAAGCTCTGAACGACCATGTTTAATCGGAGGAGGCTAATAGTTAACCGCAGTATCCCAACTTCATCTGAGCACTAACAGCTCACTATGGCTGAAAGCGCAAATCCATAACTCAATCTGTTTCTCTGCACTCAGTGTGATTTAATGTATTGTTGTTTGTTGTTAGATTAAGGCCATATACGAGAATGGCTGATCGTGACTGTCATTGCTGCAGCATGACTGGAAGCTCTGTACTACAGTTACGGATCCAGCAATCATTGAGTGGTCGTCATAAGATTATAGCTAATAGGTGATGGTTATTGAATTTAGAATATTGAACATTTTCACTGGAAATGGTTGCGTTATTGTAAAGTTGGTTACTTGAAGTAGTAGTTAGTATACAGATAGGCAACATCTTAGGGGCTCTGGCATTAGTGAACTGTTTATAAGGTTATGAAATATCTGCAGCTATTTGGATGTCAAATTTATAAGTATACCCTGATTTGAATATTATTGGTGATTGTGACAAAGAATATAAGCAGTTGTGACTAGCATAGAATGCATCCTTATGTTGATAAGCAAGGAGTAAGATGCAGTAGAATCAAAGAATTTTTAATTAGATGCACCGTCTCACATAATGACTTGACCCTAATCATTGTTTATGATTAAGTAATTGTTTTTTGTAGAATTAAGCACGTAAGGAAGTGTATTATGCATCTTCTATTAGCATAAAGTGAGGATTTCATAATGACTCAGGCTCGCGAATTGAACTACAAGTTTAAGCAGTCAATGGCATCTAGGATCTAAAATGCGAAACTGATACTATTCAGTGGAACTTAATCGATGAAAATGTTAAAGCTTGTAATAATGCAGCATCTGGCGCTCATGCAGGTCACTTGATATACTTTGGATACCTTCAGATAAGTCAACGTCTGATGATGCAGAACAATATAAGTTAACACATGTTGTTGTTTCTGAAAGACCGTTTTATCTCTGTGGAGGGCTGATGGAGGCGATCAACTGACTCTCCTTTAACTGCCTGGTGCTGGTGGGAGGGCCTGGAATCAGTGCTACCTCGAGGTCATAAAAAGCAGTCAAACACTGGGCACGTCCAACCTCTACATTCACAAAGCGTTGAAAAGCTCTGTTTCCACCCGGTTTTGAACCGGGGACCTTTCGCATGTGAGGCGAACGTGATAACCGCTACACTACAGAAACCACAGGTACCTAGGCTGCCTCAGGAAAGCAAGAGAATCTGCACATAATTGTGCGCAAGAAGACCAAATAGTGTGGAAAGCGCAAAGGACTCTTCATCTCAAGGGAGCTGTGACTCAGTTTCAGCTCTATGTCTATGCCATTCCATCATCGCAGCGTCGTCTCTCAGTTAGAACCTCTTCATGCTTACTGTTACCCTGCTTTGGTCAGACTCTTCTTAAATTTCTAATCACCTCCAGGGCACAACATAACTCAAAAGAAACATGGGGTTTCATGTTCCCCGCTTACCCAGGTTCTCTGCTTGTGCAGGGCAGCGCACTTGGGTGTTGGTGTTATGGAGGTAAGCATAGCTGCCTTCCAGTTTCCCACAGTTTGGTCATCCTTTCCTTGCTGTCTCTCCCTGATGGTCTAGTGGCTAGGATTCGGGCGCTCTCACTGCCATGCGCCCGGTTCGATTCCCGGTCAGGGAATCCTCTTTCTGCACTCTCTCGACATTGATGGTCCCCAAATGTGTAACTCTCCTTTTCTGCTTTCAGAGGCCTGGCGTTTGAACCCGCTGACTTTCCCGACAAGTCCTTTCCTTCGGATATACGCATCTGCAGCATGTACAAAGTCAAATACGATGTCCAACGTCCTTCTTCGTTTGCCGCACAACGCTACAAGTTATGGAAACAGCCTTCACATCGTCACCAAAACTGCCAGACAACAGTAACCCAATTCCTAGAGCCCACGTTGGCGGGAATGGAACCCGACCATCAGGGAGAGACGACAACACAGACGGATGAGAAAATGAATGTTCAACAGTTACCGCAATGCCAATAAACCGCCTTCCTTGACCAAATGACTTGCACCGCATAAGTGACAGCACTTTTCCTTTCAGCTGCAACCTGATTGGTGGGTGTGGACTGGGGTGAGGTTGACCCCACTGTGTAAAGTGATTGCGAATTTGAACAGTTCACAAACAACAACAGAACACTGTTTGGTCAGCGCATAGCCAATGGCGACGCACCTGTCTTCTGTCAATGAGGATGCAGATTAGTGACGAAAGCAGATTAGTGAGAAATTTGACACCACGAAGATGAAATACCTTGCGGGCCATCATCTACAGCCTTCCCTGCTTCACGAGGTCCCACCGAGATTTGAACTCGGATCGCTGGATTCAGAGTCCAGAGTGCTAACCATTACACCATGGAACCACAGCAAGGTGCTTACTGCTGCTGTGATGTCAGTGTGACTATCAGCGGATCGGTTCTCTGTCTAAGTTTTTTTTTTGTTTGAGTCAAACAAAAACAGGGAGATTCCATGCGCTTAGGTGAGCAGCGTTGTAGCATACTGCTAGTTGGCACTGCCATTGCCAAGACATCATTTCAGAATGACGAAGAGGACTTGGTACGCCACAACACGACTAGTCTAGTGAGTTGCGAGACGTGATTACCAGGTTGCTTCCGCTTCTCCTCGTTAGTATAGTGGCCAGTATCTCCGCCTGTCACGCGGAAGACCGGGGTTCGATTCCCCGACGGGGAGTGTTATGTGCTTATTATCAAAGGAACGTAAACATTACCTGATTTCTGACGGCCTCTCATGAAGTCCTTGTCAATGCTACTGAGGCCCTCCTCTCTGCATTTGCAAGATGAACTCTCTGGTGGGCACTTAACAGTCGTAGGTGCAGGAAGTGGAGTGGCACCACTTAGACCTCACTAAATCGTTCATTCGCTCAGTTCTTGTTACATTTCAGAACTTCCAAAAGTAGCACAGAAGTGCTTTGAAAGGCTGCCACCCACACTGCGACGGTTTTCCTCGCCGCAGAGCTCCATCGAGGGGTTCTTCGCTTGAAAGCTCAAAACATGCTTTTTGTCCCAACGTAACGCGTACCGTGTTGTTTCTGAAAGACCGGTTTTATCTCTGTGGAGGGCTGATGGAGGCGATCAACTGACTCTCCTTTAACTGCCTGGTGCTGGTGGGAGGGCCTGGAATCAGTGCTACCTCGAGGTCATAAAAAGCAGTCAAACACTGGGCACGTCCCAACCTCTACATTCACAAAGCGTTGAAAAGCTCTGTTTCCGCCCGGTTTGAACCGGGACCTTTCAAGCGTGAGGCTTAACGTGATAACCGCTACACTACAGAAACCACAGGTACCTAGGCTGCCTCAGGAAAGCAAGAGAATCTGCACATAATTGTGCGCAAGAAGACCAAATAGTGTGGAAAGCGCAAAGGACTCTTCATCTCAAGGGAGCTGTGACTCAGTTTCAGCTCTATGTCTATGCCATTCCATCATCGCAGCGTCGTCTCTCAGTTAGAACCTCTTCATGCTTACTGTTACCCTGCTTTGGTCAGACTCTTCTTAAATTTCTAATCACCTCCAGGGCACAACATAACTCAAAAGAAACATGGGGTTTCATGTTCCCGCTTTACCCAGGTTCTCTGCTTGTGCGGCAGCGCACTTGGGTGTTGGTGTTATGGAGGTAAGCATAGCTGCCTTCCAGTTTCCCACAGTTTGGTCATCCTTTCCTTGCTGTCTCTCCCTGATGGTCTAGTGGCTAGGATTCGGCGCTCTCACCGCCGCGGCCCGGGTTCGATTCCCGGTCAGGGAATCCTCTTTCTGCACTCTCTCGACATTGATGGTCCCCAAATGTGTAACTCTCCTTTTCTGCTTTCAGAGGCCTGGCGTTTGAACCCGCTGACTTTCCCGACAAGTCCTTTCCTTCGGATATACGCATCTGCAGCATGTACAAAGTCAAATACGATGTCCAACGTCCTTCTTCGTTTGCCGCACGACGCTACAAGTTATGGAAACAGCCTTCACATCGTCACCAAAACTGCCAGACAACAGTAACCCAATTCCTAGAGCCCACGTTGGCCGGGAATGGAACCCGACCATCAGGGAGAGACGACAACACAGACGGATGAGAAAAATGAATGTTCAACAGTTACCGCAATGCCAATAAACCGTCTTCCTTGACCAAATGACTTGCACCGCATAAGTGACAGCACTTTTCCTTTCAGCTGCAACCTGATTGGTGGGTGTGGACTGGGGTGAGGTTGACCCCACTGTGTAAAGTGATTGCGAATTTGAACAGTTCACAAACAACAACAGAACACTGTTTGGTCAGCGCATAGCCAATGGCGACGCACCTGTCTTCTGTCAATGAGGATGCAGATTAGTGACGAAAGCAGATTAGTGAGAAATTTGACACCACGAAGATGAAATACCTTGCGGGCCATCATCTACAGCCTTCCCTGCTTCACGAGGTCCCACCGAGATTTGAACTCGGATCGCTGGATTCAGAGTCCAGAGTGCTAACCATTACACCATGGAACCACAGCAAGGTGCTTACTGCTGCTGTGATGTCAGTGTGACTATCAGCGGATCGGTTCTCTGTCTAAGTTTTTTTTTTGTTTGAGTCAAACAAAAAACAGGGGAGATTCCATGCGTTTAGGTGAGCAGCGTTGTAGCATACTGCTAGTTGGCACTGCCATTGCCAAGACATCATTTCAGAATGACGAAGAGGACTTGGTACGCCACAACACGACTAGTCTAGTGAGTTGCGAGACGTGATTACCAGGTTGCTTCCGCTTCTCCTCGTTAGTATAGTGGCCAGTATCTCCGCCTGTCACGCGGAAGACCGGGGTTCGATTCCCCGACGGGGAGTGTTATGTGCTTATTATCAAAGGAACGTAAACATTACCTGATTTCTGACGGCCTCTGCGAAGTCCTTGTCAATGCTACTGAGGCCCTCCTCTCTGCATTTGCAAGATGAACTCTCTGGTGGGCACTTAACAGTCGTAGGTGCAGGAAGTGGAGTGGCACCACTTAGACCTCACTAAATCGTTCATTCGCTCAGTTCTTGTTACATTTCAGAACTTCCAAAAGTAGCACAGAAGTGCTTTGAAAGGCTGCCACCCACACTGCGACGGTTTTCCTCGCCGCAGAGCTCCATCGAGGGGTTCTTCGCTTGAAAGCTCAAAACATGCTTTTTGTCCCAACGTAACGCGTACCGTGTTGTTTCTGAAAGACCGGTTTTATCTCTGTGGAGGGCTGATGGAGGCGATCAACTGACTCTCCTTTAACTGCCTGGTGCTGGTGGGAGGGCCTGGAATCAGTGCTACCTCGAGGTCATAAAAAGCAGTCAAACACTGGGCACGTCCAACCTCTACATTCACAAAGCGTTGAAAAGCTCTGTTTCCGCCCGGTTTCGAACCGGGGACCTTTCGCGTGTGAGGCGAACGTGATAACCGCTACACTACAGAAACCACAGGTACCTAGGCTGCCTCAGGAAAGCAAGAGAATCTGCACATAATTGTGCGCAAGAAGACCAAATAGTGTGGAAAGCGCAAAGGACTCTTCATCTCAAGGGAGCTGTGACTCAGTTTCAGCTCTATGTCTATGCCATTCCATCATCGCAGCGTCGTCTCTCAGTTAGAACCTCTTCATGCTTACTGTTACCCTGCTTTGGTCAGACTCTTCTTAAATTTCTAATCACCTCCAGGGCACAACATAACTCAAAAGAAACATGGGGTTTCATGTTCCCGCTTTACCCAGGTTCTCTGCTTGTGCGGCAGCGCACTTGGGTGTTGGTGTTATGGAGGTAAGCATAGCTGCCTTCCAGTTTCCCACAGTTTGGTCATCCTTTCCTTGCTGTCTCTCCCTGATGGTCTAGTGGCTAGGATTCGGCGCTCTCACCGCCGCGGCCCGGGTTCGATTCCCGGTCAGGGAATCCTCTTTCTGCACTCTCTCGACATTGATGGTCCCCAAATGTGTAACTCTCCTTTTCTGCTTTCAGAGGCCTGGCGTTTGAACCCGCTGACTTTCCCGACAAGTCCTTTCCTTCGGATATACGCATCTGCAGCATGTACAAAGTCAAATACGATGTCCAACGTCCTTCTTCGTTTGCCGCACAACGCTACAAGTTATGGAAACAGCCTTCACATCGTCACCAAAACTGCCAGACAACAGTAACCCAATTCCTAGAGCCCACGTTGGCCGGGAATGGAACCCGACCATCAGGGAGAGACGACAACACAGACGGATGAGAAAAATGAATGTTCAACAGTTACCGCAATGCCAATAAACCGTCTTCCTTGACCAAATGACTTGCACCGCATAAGTGACAGCACTTTTCCTTTCAGCTGCAACCTGATTGGTGGGTGTGGACTGGGGTGAGGTTGACCCCACTGTGTAAAGTGATTGCGAATTTGAACAGTTCACAAACAACAACAGAACACTGTTTGGTCAGCGCATAGCCAATGGCGACGCACCTGTCTTCTGTCAATGAGGATGCAGATTAGTGACGAAAGCAGATTAGTGAGAAATTTGACACCACGAAGATGAAATACCTTGCGGGCCATCATCTACAGCCTTCCCTGCTTCACGAGGTCCCACCGAGATTTGAACTCGGATCGCTGGATTCAGAGTCCAGAGTGCTAACCATTACACCATGGAACCACAGCAAGGTGCTTACTGCTGCTGTGATGTCAGTGTGACTATCAGCGGATCGGTTCTCTGTCTAAGTTTTTTTTTTGTTTGAGTCAAACAAAAAACAGGGGAGATTCCATGCGTTTAGGTGAGCAGCGTTGTAGCATACTGCTAGTTGGCACTGCCATTGCCAAGACATCATTTCAGAATGACGAAGAGGACTTGGTACGCCACAACACGACTAGTCTAGTGAGTTGCGAGACGTGATTACCAGGTTGCTTCCGCTTCTCCTCGTTAGTATAGTGGCCAGTATCTCCGCCTGTCACGCGGAAGACCGGGGTTCGATTCCCCGACGGGGAGTGTTATGTGCTTATTATCAAAGGAACGTAAACATTACCTGATTTCTGACGGCCTCTCATGAAGTCCTTGTCAATGCTACTGAGGCCCTCCTCTCTGCATTTGCAAGATGAACTCTCTGGTGGGCACTTAACAGTCGTAGGTGCAGGAAGTGGAGTGGCACCACTTAGACCTCACTAAATCGTTCATTCGCTCAGTTCTTGTTACATTTCAGAACTTCCAAAAGTAGCACAGAAGTGCTTTGAAAGGCTGCCACCCACACTGCGACGGTTTTCCTCGCCGCAGAGCTCCATCGAGGGGTTCTTCGCTTGAAAGCTCAAAACATGCTTTTTGTCCCAACGTAACGCGTACCGTGTTGTTTCTGAAAGACCGTTTTATCTCTGTGGAGGGCTGATGGAGGCGATCAACTGACTCTCCTTTAACTGCCTGGTGCTGGTGGGAGGGCCTGGAATCAGTGCTACCTCGAGGTCATAAAAAGCAGTCAAACACTGGGCACGTCCAACCTCTACATTCACAAAGCGTTGAAAAGCTCTGTTTCCGCCCGGTTTTTAACCGGGGACCTTTCGCGCGTGTGGCTTAACGTGATAACCGCTACACTACAGAAACCACAGGTACCTAGGCTGCCTCAGGAAAGCAAGAGAATCTGCACATAATTGTGCGCAAGAAGACCAAATAGTGTGGAAAGCGCAAAGGACTCTTCATCTCAAGGGAGCTGTGACTCAGTTTCAGCTCTATGTCTATGCCATTCCATCATCGCAGCGTCGTCTCTCAGTTAGAACCTCTTCATGCTTACTGTTACCCTGCTTTGGTCAGACTCTTCTTAAATTTCTAATCACCTCCAGGGCACAACATAACTCAAAAGAAACATGGGGTTTCATGTTCCTGCTTTACCCAGGTTCTCTGCTTGTGCGGCAGCGCACTTGGGTGTTGGTGTTATGGAGGTAAGCATAGCTGCCTTCCAGTTTCCCACAGTTTGGTCATCCTTTCCTTGCTGTCTCTCCCTGATGGTCTAGTGGCTAGGATTCGGCGCTCTCACCGCCGCGGCCCGGGTTCGATTCCCGGTCAGGGAATCCTCTTTCTGCACTCTCTCGACATTGATGGTCCCCAAATGTGTAACTCTCCTTTTCTGCTTTCAGAGGCCTGGCGTTTGAACCCGCTGACTTTCCCGACAAGTCCTTTCCTTCGGATATACGCATCTGCAGCATGTACAAAGTCAAATACGATGTCCAACGTCCTTCTTCGTTTGCCGCACAACGCTACAAGTTATGGAAACAGCCTTCACATCGTCACCAAAACTGCCAGACAACAGTAACCCAATTCCTAGAGCCGGGAATGGAACCCAACCATCAGGGAGAGACGACAACACAGACGGATGAGAAAAATGAATGTTCAACAGTTACCGCAATGCCAATAAACCGTCTTCCTTGACCAAATGACTTGCACCGCATAAGTGACAGCACTTTTCCTTTCAGCTGCAACCTGATTGGTGGGTGTGGACTGGGGTGAGGTTGACCCCACTGTGTAAAGTGATTGCGAATTTGAACAGTTCACAAACAACAACAGAACACTGTTTGGTCAGCGCATAGCCAATGGCGACGCACCTGTCTTCTGTCAATGAGGATGCAGATTAGTGACGAAAGCAGATTAGTGAGAAATTTGACACCACGAAGATGAAATACCTTGCGGGCCATCATCTACAGCCTTCCCTGCTTCACGAGGTCCCACCGAGATTTGAACTCGGATCGCTGGATTCAGAGTCCAGAGTGCTAACCATTACACCATGGAACCACAGCAAGGTGCTTACTGCTGCTGTGATGTCAGTGTGACTATCAGCGGATCGGTTCTCTGTCTAAGTTTTTTTTTTTGTTTGAGTCAAACAAAAAACAGGGGAGATTCCATGCATTTAGGTGAGCAGCGTTGTAGCATACTGCTAGTTGGCACTGCCATTGCCAAGACATCATTTCAGAATGACGAAGAGGACTTGGTACGCCACAACACGACTAGTCTAGTGAGTTGCGAGACGTGATTACCAGGTTGCTTCCGCTTCTCCTCGTTAGTATAGTGGCCAGTATCTCCGCCTGTCACGCGGAAGACCGGGGTTCGATTCAACGGGAGTGTTATGTGCTTATTATCAAAGGAACGTAAACATTACCTGATTTCTGACGGCCTCTCATGAAGTCCTTGTCAATGCTACTGAGGCCCTCCTCTCTGCATTTGCAAGATGAACTCTCTGGTGGGCACTTAACAGTCGTAGGTGCAGGAAGTGGAGTGGCACCACTTAGACCTCACTAAATCGTTCATTCGCTCAGTTCTTGTTACATTTCAGAACTTCCAAAAGTAGCACAGAAGTGCTTTGAAAGGCTGCCACCCACACTGCGACGGTTTTCCTCGCCGCAGAGCTCCATCGAGGGGTTCTTCGCTTGAAAGCTCAAAACATGCTTTTTGTCCCAACGTAACGCGTACCGTGTTGTTTCTGAAAGACCGGTTTTATCTCTGTGGAGGGCTGATGGAGGCGATCAACTGACTCTCCTTTAACTGCCTGGTGCTGGTGGGAGGGCCTGGAATCAGTGCTACCTCGAGGTCATAAAAAGCAGTCAAACACTGGGCACGTCCAACCTCTACATTCACAAAGCGTTGAAAAGCTCTGTTTCCGCCCGGTTTCGAACCGGGGACCTTTCGCGTGTGAGGCGAACGTGATAACCGCTACACTACAGAAACCACAGGTACCTAGGCTGCCTCAGGAAAGCAAGAGAATCTGCACATAATTGTGCACAAGAAGACCAAATAGTGTGGAAAGCGCAAAGGACTCTTCATCTCAAGGGAGCTGTGACTCAGTTTCAGCTCTATGTCTATGCCATTCCATCATCGCAGCGTCGTCTCTCAGTTAGAACCTCTTCATGCTTACTGTTACCCTGCTTTGGTCAGACTCTTCTTAAATTTCTAATCACCTCCAGGGCACAACATAACTCAAAAGAAACATGGGGTTTCATGTTCCCGCTTTACCCAGGTTCTCTGCTTGTGCGGCAGCGCACTTGGGTGTTGGTGTTATGGAGGTAAGCATAGCTGCCTTCCAGTTTCCCACAGTTTGGTCATCCTTTCCTTGCTGTCTCTCCCTGATGGTCTAGTGGCTAGGATTCGGCGCTCTCACCGCCGCGGCCCGGGTTCGATTCCCGGTCAGGGAATCCTCTTTCTGCACTCTCTCGACATTGATGGTCCCCAAATGTGTAACTCTCCTTTTCTGCTTTCAGAGGCCTGGCGTTTGAACCCGCTGACTTTCCCGACAAGTCCTTTCCTTCGGATATACGCATCTGCAGCATGTACAAAGTCAAATCAAATACGATGTCCAACGTCCTTCTTCGTTTGCCGCTGCGCTACAAGTTATGGAAACAGCCTTCACATCGTCACCAAAACTGCCAGACAACAGTAACCCAATTCCTAGAGCCGGGAATGGAACCCAACCATCAGGGAGAGACGACAACACAGACGGATGAGAAAAATGAATGTTCAACAGTTACCGCAATGCCAATAAACCATCTTCCTTGACCAAATGACTTGCACCGCATAAGTGACAGCACTTTTCCTTTCAGCTGCAACCTGATTGGTGGGTGTGGACTGGGGTGAGGTTGACCCCACTGTGTAAAGTGATTGCGAATTTGAACAGTTCACAAACAACAACAGAACACTGTTTGGTCAGCGCGCATAGCCAATGGCGACGCACCTGTCTTCTGTCAATGAGGATGCAGATTAGTGACGAAAGCAGATTAGTGAGAAATTTGACACCACGAAGATGAAATACCTTGCAGGCCATCATCTACAGCCTTCCCTGCTTCACGAGGTCCCACCGAGATTTGAACTCGGATCGCTGGATTCAGAGTCCAGAGTGCTAACCATTACACCATGGAACCACAGCAAGGTGCTTACTGCTGCTGTGATGTCAGTGTGAATATCAGCGGATCGGTTCTCTGTCTAAGTTTTTTTTTTTGTTTGAGTCAAACAAAAAACAGGGGAGATTCCATGCGTTTAGGTGAGCAGCGTTGTAGCATACTGCTAGTTGGCACTGCCATTGCCAAGACATCATTTCAGAATGACGAAGAGGACTTGGTAAGCCACAACACGACTAGTCTAGTGAGTTGCGAGACGTGATTACCAGGTTGCTTCCGCTTCTCCTCGTTAGTATAGTGGCCAGTATCTCCGCCTGTCACGCGGAAGACCGGGGTTCGATTCCCTGACGGGGAGTGTTATGTGCTTATTATCAAAGGAACGTAAACATTACCTGATTTCTGACGGCCTCTGCGAAGTCCTTGTCAATGCTACTGAGGCCCTCCTCTCTGCATTTGCAAGATGAACTCTCTGGTGGGCACTTAACAGTCGTGGGTGCAGGAAGTGGAGTGGCACCACTTAGACCTCACTAAATCGTTCATTCGCTCAGTTCTTGTTACATTTCAGAACTTCCAAAAGTAGCACAGAAGTGCTTTGAAAGGCTGCCACCCACACTGCGACGGTTTTCCTCGCCGCAGAGCTCCATCGAGGGGTTCTTCGCTTGAAAGCTCAAAACATGCTTTTTGTCCCAACGTGCTGCACTGCCGTGTTGTTTCTGAAAGACCGGTTTTATCTCTGTGGAGGGCTGATGGAGCGATCAACTGACTCTCCTTTAACTGCCTGGTGCTGGTGGGAGGGCCTGGAATCAGTGCTACCTCGAGGTCATAAAAAGCAGTCAAACACTGGGCACGTCCAACCTCTACATTCACAAAGCGTTGAAAAGCTCTGTTTCCGCCCGGTTTCAACCGGGACCTTTCGCGTGTGAGGCGAACGTGATAACCGCTACACTACAGAAACCACAGGTACCTAGGCTGCCTCAGGAAAGCAAGAGAATCTGCACATAATTGTGCGCAAGAAGACCAAATAGTGTGGAAAGCGCAAAGGACTCTTCATCTCAAGGGAGCTGTGACTCAGTTTCAGCTCTATGTCTATGCCATTCCATCATCGCAGCGTCGTCTCTCAGTTAGAACCTCTTCATGCTTACTGTTACCCTGCTTTGGTCAGACTCTTCTTAAATTTCTAATCACCTCCAGGGCACAACATAACTCAAAAGAAACATGGGGTTTCATGTTCCTGCTTTACCCAGGTTCTCTGCTTGTGCGGCAGCGCACTTGGGTGTTGGTGTTATGGAGGTAAGCATAGCTGCCTTCCAGTTTCCCACAGTTTGGTCATCCTTTCCTTGCTGTCTCTCCCTGATGGTCTAGTGGCTAGGATTCGGCGCTCTCACCGCCGCGGCCCGGGTTCGATTCCCGGTCAGGGAATCCTCTTTCTGCACTCTCTCGACATTGATGGTCCCCAAATGTGTAACTCTCCTTTTCTGCTTTCAGAGGCCTGGCGTTTGAACCCGCTGACTTTCCCGACAAGTCCTTTCCTTCGGATATACGCATCTGCAGCATGTACAAAGTCAAATACGATGTCCAACGTCCTTCTTCGTTTGCTGCACAACGCTACAAGTTATGGAAACAGCCTTCACATCGTCACCAAAACTGCCAGACAACAGTAACCCAATTCCTAGAGCCCACGTTGGCCGGGAATGGAACCCGACCATCAGGGAGAGATGACAACACAGACGGATGAGAAAAATGAATGTTCAACAGTTACCGCAATGCCAATAAACCGTCTTCCTTGACCAAATGACTTGCACCGCATAAGTGACAGCACTTTTCCTTTCAGCTGCAACCTGATTGGTGGGTGTGGACTGGGGTGAGGTTGACCCCACTGTGTAAAGTGATTGCGAACACGACACGACTAGTCTAGTGAGTTGCGAGACGATTCCCTGACGGGGAGTGTTATGTTCTTATTATCAAAGGAATGTAAACATTACCTGATTTCTGACGGCCTCTGCGAAGTCCTTGTCAATGCTACTGAGGCCCTCCTCTCTGCATTTGCAAGATGAACTCTCTGGTGGGCACTTAACAGTCGTAGGTGCAGGAAGTGGAGTGGCACCACTTAGACCTCACTAAATCGTTCATTCGCTCAGTTCTTGTTACATTTCAGAACTTCCAAAAGTAGCACAGAAGTGCTTTGAAAGGCTGCCACCCACACTGCGACGGTTTTCCTCGCCGCAGAGCTCCATCGAGGGGTTCTTCGCTTGAAAGCTCAAAACATGCTTTTTGTCCCAACGTAACGCGTACCGTGTTGTTTCTGAAAGACCGGTTTTATCTCTGTGGAGGGCTGATGGAGGCGATCAACTGACTCTCCTTTAACTGCCTGGTGCTGGTGGGAGGGCCTGGAATCAGTGCTACCTCGAGGTCATGAAAGCAGTCAAACACTGGGCACGTCCAACCTCTACATTCACAAAGCGTTGAAAAGCTCTGTTTCCCCTCACTGTCACACTGTGTGACAGTGTGAGTCTCAGCAGATTGGTTCTCTGTTTTTGTTTTGTTTGAGTCAAACATAAAAACGGGAGATTCCATGCATTCAGGTAAGTAGCGCTGAAACGTATGCTCGCGCTTGCACTGTCCAAATCAATCATGTACCTGAAGCGTTTAATAACAGGACGAGCAAATACCCAGCTTAAACTCATGATAGTGGTAAAGTGTGCTCCTTCACTAATGATCTAATATACTGCTGTATATTGGGAAAGAAAAAAAGAAATAAGGAAAGAAAATGGAAATGTTTTTTCTGACTGGAAACATCCCGAATGTGTGTGGGATTATGAGAAAAGCACAGAGCACTGTAGTTGTATGCTAGTATTGCTTCGGCCCTCATCTGACAGTGGGAGTGGGACTGTGAACATTCAATTAGTGCAACGACTGGAAGGAGGGAAGCACTCCTGGCACTAGGTGCTGAAACATGTTGTGGCTGTCATTAAGTTTTTAAGTGAAAGGGGGTCGCCTTTCCATGGTGATGATGTCTGTGAAGTTATTGGATCACCACACAATGGTAACCGGAGGTCATTTCCCAGTTTGATCCTTTTTTGGCTGAACGCATAAATAAGTATGGCCATAAGGGAAGGCGTAGCACATTATATCTTTCATCCACTATATATTAGGAGTTGATTAAGCAAATGGGCAACAAAGTGAAGATGCCATAGCTGCAAAGATACAGCATGCCAAAAAATTTTCTGTTATTGTGGATTCCACTCCTGATCTGTCACATATTGACCAGCTGAAATTCATTTTTTGATTTGTGAATGAAGAAGGAAAAATAATTGAGTGTTTTTTTTGCTTTGAGCCAATTGAAAATCACACAGAAGAGAGCTCGGCCAATACTGTAATGGCTATGCTTGAAAGTTTAGGTTTAGATCTTGCAAACTGCTGAGGTCAGGCATATAATAAAGTAAAAGTAATATGTCTGGATGTTATAATGGGCTGCAGGCTCACTTGAAGAACAAGAACCCCTTAATCCATTATATACCCTGTGTAGCACATCTAAATTTGGTAGGTGACAACAGTATTGAAGGCAGTTGTCAAGATGTAAGTCATTTTTTGACCTCATGCAGTCCCTATATGCCTTTTGTGCAGGTCCCACTCAAAGATGGAACAGATTCTTCAATAATGCAGACATCAAGGTAGACATGACATTGAAATCACTATCATCAATACGTTGGAGTTGCTGTGCCAATGCATCTAGGGCACTTTGTAGAAATTATGCACAAATAAGAGATGTACTTCAGGGCATTTCATCTGATATGGGAGAAAAATGTGAAACACGCAATGAGGCAGCAGCACTGTGCTCAAAATTAGGCAGTGTCGTTTATAGCACAGTTTTGGGACAGTGTCTTAAACAGATTTAAAGTGACAAGTGAAGCACTGCAAAAGGCTGACCTGGATCTGATGACAGCCATTCGTCTGTTAGAGTCTTTGAGATCATGGGTTGTGTCACTGTGAAACCAATTTGACCATTTTGAAAGAGCTGCAAAGACCGTTCCCAATGTACACCAGTCATATCGTGATGAACTACAGAGGGTCAAAAGCCGGAAAGCACTTCCATGTGAAACAGAGTATGATGTAACACTGAAAGGCCGGGAGTGATATCAAATAGAAACATTCAATGTCATCACTTTGTGCAGTCAAGTTAAGTCTCCTCCAAAACTGTTGCAGGTGCTCTTGAAATATGGTCTGCAATCAATTTTCCCCAATGTGTTTGTAGCCCTGTGTATTTTTCTGACACTGCCAGTCACAATCTGTGAAGGAGAAAGGTTGTTTTCACAGATGGCAAGAATTAGAAATGAAATTAGAACAACGCAAACACAACAGCGCCTTTCTGCACTGTCACTGATGGCCATTGAGTCTAAGCTAGTCAGGAACTTTGACTTTGATGAGACTGAGTTTGCAAACAGGAAAGCAAGGAACAAGCCTTTCTAAGACAGGAGGAGGAGAGATGGGGATGTGAGAGATGGAGCTGAGGAGAAGAGACAGTTGAGGAGGATAGAGGTGGAGATTATGAGAGAGGTGGAGATGAGGAGGAGAGACAGAGCTGAGGAGGAGAAATAGAGCTGATGGCGTCCCATGTGTGTTTGTATTCAGGGCGCGCTCCGAAATTTGTGCCCAGGGGCCCCTGCCCTCTTGATCCAGGCCTGGTTATAGTGTTTAATTTTTGGGACGCATCACTTTTACAGCAGCTGTATTACATTATTCATATATATTTATTTTTTATGTGATATAAGCACAGTATATAAGGCTCTCTTTATGTTGACTGTTTGAGCTTTGTTGCCCTCTAATGGAATAAGACGGTAATACACAAAGGCATATCACACATGACATCAAGCTAAATAATAAACCTAAAATAGTTGGTGTAAACCACCATGGACCGCTTTGTGGTGACATTAATGGTAATTATTTTCAGGTGATGACAGTGAACAATTTCATTAAATCAAATATAAAACAAGACATGGGCGAACTGGAAAGTTATGTTTGGGTTGTGCAATTTTATGTTACGGTCATCATCGTCATCGTGACGGAAATCTCTTAAAGGGAAAGTGATTAAAGTAGAGATTAACACGTTGTGAAAACATCGAGACATAAGCATTAGAAATTATTTTAAATATAGAAAAAGCAACAAAGTGAGAACATTTCATTTTGGGCCGTGTGGGGAAAAACAGCAGCGAGCCCCGTGACTTGATGCGATGTGCTGCTTTCATCACCCAGGTCCCAGCCCACTAAATACACACAGATATGCAACACAGGAAGAGATCTCACTCTGACGTTAATAATGAGAAAAGCTCCGCGCGGAGGCCATGCGCGCGTAGGCATTTAGTATTTTTAGGTAGTCGAACCAAATACCTGGGACTAATTCGAGCTTTATTATTTATTGCAACCCAAATGCTTTGTTTTTGCGTCTTTTCATTTTATTGAACTCAGACGTTTGAAGTATATTTACTCTACAAGTGGTTGTAGGGGTCCTACCGTATTGTTAATATAGAAGTATTGTGTTTCTGGGAATCTAAGGGATTTTGTCTGCATGGGATGTAACAAATGAAATATCATTCAATAAAAATAAGCACCAAAATATCAGTATTATTGTCGTATATCATTGAACGCACTGGTCTGCATTAAAACTATGTTTCTATTATTGATTAGTACTCGCTACATGAGTATGTTAAACAGAAAGCTATGTGTCAATAAAATCTTGGACTACAAATTGGATGATTGTAAGATGAGAGCGCATGCGCGTTATAAACTACCATGCTTCTAAATCGGAAGACGCAGAGGAATTTCACATCGGAGTGGTTCATCTCGCAACAATAGTAAATCTCTGTTGTATCATAAACGGTTGCTCCTGTCTGCCGTCCTCAAAGGTCGTAACCGCGGTTAAACTTCAACTCAAGAGGACAGACGATAAACTCATATTCTCTCATCCTCACAGGAGCTGGAGGAGGACGCAGGTAAAACGTCCATCTCTGTTAGCATCTATATGTGTGTGTGTGTGTGCGCGCGTGTGTGTGTGTATGTGTTAGCTTACATGCTGAACCGTGGAGAGCTGTAACATTACAGCGCTGCCACAAGCGAGGGTAATGTAGTTAAACGCTGGTTATTACCTGCGACTCTCACTGGTGATGTATTCTACTATCACGTTTCAGTTTTATTGATGAAGTCACTTAAGTTTGTCTTGTTTTTATTTTTTAAAGTAAAAAAAAAAATGTCGCGTGAGCTAGCTAACGAGGATGAAAGAAAACGGGAAGGAGCGCGAGGCTGTCAACCGTTTGCGTAAAAGGAAGGATTGATTGAAACGAGTCACAGTAATAAAGTGTCAGCTCCAGCGTCATTACAGCGTCAATATGTTTATTCACCACAGAGAGAAAACGTGTTTGTCCTGTTGTTTTCTGGATCAATGATAATGACTGTTACGCTTCTGCAGTGATTGGATCAATTACCAAATGTATGATAAAACTAATGTAGATGTATTAACTAGTCAAACCAAACATACAGCCATTGTAAGTCTAACTAGAGTCTCTTATAGCAGCAAAAAATGGACAAATTTATGATGTGTAATTATTGGTTATAATCACTGTTATAAACAGGTGTTACTGAACTAACAAGCAAAGCTGTCAGAGTTGGAATGATGACTATATTTCTTCTTCTCTCTAAGCAGGAAAAGGAAGGAAGTGCAGACAAATAAACACCACAGTGGTTAAATGAGTGTGTTCAGGACAATGACAGGGACGACACAGCCGTCGAGATAATCAGTACTGACACACACTCTGACTCATCAGCCGCCCCCCTGCCTCCATTATGGAGCAAGAAGAAGGAGCGGCCGCCAGGGAGGATGCAGAGTCCAGGCTCCTCTACAGGGTAGAGCGTCCAGTCTACAATGAAACCTTCATCCGCTCACAGGTTCTCACTAGCAAAGAAAACTCCACCTCACTCTGTCAGAGGCTGGCACACCAACTCCGGTAAGTTTACATTGATTTGTCCCCAGTATACGAAAAAGGAAATATTCCTACACAGATCCATTAAGTGAAATTGGATGCAATTTCTGGGAGTTAAGGGGTAATAATCTAATAATAGATTATCAGCCCACGTCTCCTGTTGTTTGCAATTTCAGTGTGGAAAAAAGTTAAATTTATAGCTTTTTCTTGTGTTAATGTCCTTGGATATAAAAGATTATTGGATCAGTTTCGTCCTAAATGTGTGAGCAGGTTAATGTCTTCTCACCTGTACTATTGTGATTTATTTCTTTGGTTGACAAAAAAAAGCACATTCACATTCACACTTCTCTATGTTCTATAAAAAAATTGTTTTCACATCTTCAATCTTGTCACATATTAGTCAACATATGTATGACATATCGGTTATAGTTCAGTAATAGACGGATACTGATACTGATAAAATCTTTTGAATATTACAAAACAAAGAATTCAAGTCTCCAAACGCTTGTTTAAGTAGCATTTAACAAATGTAACATTTAGCCGATGCTCCCTGCCAGAGGAACAATCTAACTGAGCAGTAAAGTCAGTAAAAAGCAGTAAAAACAACACAAATATTGCCCTGTCATTGTCCTGCGTTTATTACAGCTGTTTCTCACCACAACCCTTCATTTCACCCATAGTCATTGTTTGTTTTTGTCAGGATGTGAGAATTATGTCTTGTCAGTGTTTACCTATAAATACCTGCTGACATTATGTGTAAACGGGGAATGAGGAGTCAGGATGAGTGTAGATAAAAGGGAAAGGATTGTGTGTCACAGACTGTATGTGTAGTGAGGTGTTTGCTGGACTCCAGAACTGAAGCCAAAAACAACATTGAAGCAAATGAAGCAGGAAACACTTCCTGTGATGCGAAATTAATCTTTTCTCTTGTCTCATAGGTGTTCGTCCAAGAGGGCCAAAGCAGCAGCCTTGAGCTTCCTGCCCATTTTAACATGGCTGCCGTCCTATCCAGTCAAGCAGTACTTGTTTTCAGACGTGGTCTCAGGTCTCAGCACGGGAGTCGTGCAACTCCCACAAGGTCAGTGCCCTGTGATCCCAGGCGTACCCCTGCTCTGCACAGTAGCTTTGAGCTATGCTAGTCTTGTGGAATGACACAAGGGTTAAATGGTGTGAAGGGCCAGCTGCCAACCCCAGATGGGCTGCTTTCGGCTCCATGCTGTCTTTGTTTTGATATATCTGTAGCTCTGAGTTTGTTATGCAATCACTGTTCACTGAGACTGTTCACTTTATTTACAACTCTCTCTCTCTACCCTCTGGCCCACAGGTCTAGCCTATGCTATGCTGGCTGCTCTACCTCCAGTTTATGGTCTGTACTCCTCATTCTACCCAGTTCTGCTCTACACTTTCTTCGGCACGTCGAGGCACATATCAATAGGTGAGAAATAAACATATATATATATATAGGTTTTGTGTTTGTGTCATGAATGCTGCAGCTTCAAAAGAAACAAAAAGTGAGCTGGACACTGGACAGATCATACGGTCCTATGTTATTACTTCATGCCTCTATGTTTTGTTAGTATTATAGTTAGTATTAGATGTAAAATGTAGTACATTGAATACAACCAAAGGTTTTGTTGATGAGTCCTTTAGTTCTGAGTTCCTATGTTACTGTCAAGTTTTCTGTACTAGAACAGCATTTACAGTGATTACTGTGATTATGGTGACTGATTCTGAACCTGCACAGTTGGAGGTAAAATGCCAAATATTACTCCTACTACAGCGACGTGTACAGGTAGGAAATCTGAAGCGTGCTGAATCACAATCAGATTTAATTAACAGACATTTAGGCTCATATATAGCTCACACAATTGAATTTTGGGATGACTCAACCTTTGTCAACATATTTCCATGAAGCAGGTTCCTTCTGTTGTCTAACCCCCTGATGTTCTGCTTTATTTTAACATTAAATCAATGAATGACGCAGAAATGGTGGAAACATAATCTTTTTCCAGGATGAAGATTCTTAATGATTTCTAGTTTCCTGTTTTTTGGCTTATGTTTTCTTTTAAAGTGGTAATGGTTTAATGGAGAGATAAAATCACACATCGTAATATACAAGTCTGTTTTATTTTCACACCACCATATAACTCTCTCAGCCTAACTGATCAGCTGAAGGCCACAGTGACGTCTGCTAGCTCCTTGATCACAGAGGTTGGCTGTGGTCTTCACTGATACAAAATGTTACACACTGAACTTTTAACTTCAAGTTCAGATTTAACATAGAGAAGTATAATGATAATAATACTATAAAGGGAGCAGGGGCACAACTAAGGGATTGTTCGAGGCAAGTCTGAGCTCTAACTGTGAGTCTCAGGAAAGTTTGATGTCTAATCTTAAATGTAGAGAGGTTGTCTGCCTCCTGCACTCAAACAAGAAGATGGTTCCATTGTAGAGGGGCCTGGTGAGTCTTGAAAAAGCTGCTGAGTCCGTCTGGTAATAAAGAATTGCAAGAATCCAGTCCAGAAGTTAAGTAGCAGATGTAAAGAGTTGTTTTTCTGCATCTCGTGATGGATGTTTTCCTAGTCAAAAACAGCTCTCATATATCTCATTAGATAAGGTGTATTCTTAGGTGTTTTGGGTCAAGCAGTGATAACCATGTACTCAGCTGACATGAGCAGTAAGACTGTGAGATTCCCTAACGACTCACTCGTCTGACTACTTTCTTTCCAAGAAGTGGCTCCAGATCGTCTCAGATGTCAGCTATAACCTGTCAGAGTTCATCTGACAAACGGACGTTCACTCGACCATTTTAAACAAAAGATCTGATCTGAGCCGAACAATGAATAAACACGCCAAGAGGAAGCTGGTTGCACTGTAAAACAGCCTCTTCACAAAATTACATTTGATAACAAACAGCTTTGGAAATGATCCCTTAACTTCTGGCAGAGTGTGAGAGTACATAACTAGGCTGCTGTTCAAGTACTGGGCAAGATGGCCTTTTCACTCAAAGGGAAACACACACACCCTCTTAAGTGCATGACCCCTTGATTCCACTAGGAATCATTATACTGTACAGTGAGGACATAAGTAGGGCTAAGGTTAAATATGACCATGATTGAGACATAATAATGATTGATAGAGGACGGTTGTGCTTGTTTTGGTGTGGCACCGCTGCTTAACATTACCAGTAACTGACTGCATATGTTGTTTGTTCTAGTCTCACTGATATGGACAAAATAATAGAAACACCTGTCAGTATAACATAAAGTAGAATCATCCAGAATGTAAAAGCTTTCTGCGCCAGTACAGACAGTATGTTTTTTTTTTTTTTTTTAAGTGTCATCAGAGTTGAAATAGACGACATTGACAGTAGATATAAGCTGGTTAATTAGCAGCTTGTGTTTCAGCCAGAGCCACCAGTGTTTGGCACAATGTTTGAAGACATCTGTTTCCGTGGATTTCTGATCTTATCCCATTGCTACTAAGCTTGTTAATATTTATCCTGATTTATTTAAATGGTAGTTTGTTCACACAGCCAGTTGCTTTGCATAGTCGGTACAAAGAGCTCAAACTGCCACCTGTCTCTGACACAGAGAGTCAGTTCTAACTCAGGAGCCAGTTTAACAAAAGGGCACAATGAAGTAAACCTCCTCAACCTTTAGAAAATAAAGAGGAACTGACTGGGCTCTTGTACAAGTGTTGGACAAGATGGTGGATTCATTCAGTGGGAAACTGCACCCACAATTTAAAACACTCACACACACTTTAGGTGCCAGACTCCACATTAAACTTTACCAGACCAAGGTGAAGTACTGAAACAAAATAACACAGGCTATATTTTGTCTGTGCGTGTGATCTGCAGGCACCTTCGCAGTTATAAGTCTGATGATCGGTGGTGTTGCTGTAAGGGAAGCTCCAGACACGATGTTCATCCTGCCTTCAAACGGATCCAACACGTCAGAAGTCCTCGTGGACGTGGAGGCTCGTGACACCAGGAGGGTCCAGGTGGCCGTGGCGCTCACGACCATGGTGGGAATCATCCAGGTTGGTTTCCAAAACAACCAGTGCACTCAGTGAGCAACTGAAAGCTGCTGCTGAACCCCCACAGAGTCTGTTATTTGGTTACATCACAGTAACCCCACAGTAAAGTGATACCGCTCGCTTGGATTTTCTCACACTGAAAAATCACTGTTTCCTCAAACTAGCAGGACATCTGGCTCACTGTTTAAGCATCCACATCTTCATCTGTTGTTTTTATTTGAAACTAAGCTCTGTAACTTGCCCACCCGCTTACCTTTTCCTCTTTGCTGTCTTTCCTTCCTCTCAGATCATCTTAGGTCTTCTAAGGTTTGGCTTTGTGGCGATCTACCTCACAGAGCCCCTCGTGCGAGGATTCACAACGGCAGCATCTGTGCATGTTGTCGTCTCTCAGCTGAAGTACCTGCTGGGGGTAAAGACGCCGCGTTTCAGTGGCCCCCTCTCTGTTATTTATGTGAGTGTACTAGCCTCTGGACGATTCATCAGTGGGAAAAGTGCAGTTTAAACCTTTACTGCCTTTTTTCTTAGGCTTGGTTTTGTTGTCTTTAAGCATAATAATTACTTACACTGTTGTATTTCTCATTTGACAGAGTGTGAAGGCAGTATTCAGTGACATCACTAGCACCAACGTCTCCACTCTCATCATGGGCCTCGTGTGTCTTGTCTTCCTTTATGTGGTCAAAGACTTGAATGAACGTTTCAAAAAGAAACTTCCCATTCCCATTCCTGGAGAGATTATCGTGGTCATCGTGTCCACCGGCATCTCGTATGGCATGTCTTTGTCAGAAGACTACAAGGTGGATGTGGTTGGCAAGATACCAACTGGGTAGGCTGTTCTGAATGATACAGCATCAATATTCACATACTGAGTTGGATGTACCACCAATGTGTTTTTATGTATCTCCAGGCTCCTCCCCCCCGCAGCTCCACAGTTTTCCCTGATACCAAATTTGGTCGCAGACTCTTTCGCTGTAGCGATTGTTGGATTCTCAATGGGAATTTCACTGGCAAAGATCTTTGCCCTGAAGCACGGCTACAGTGTGGATGGCAACCAAGTGAGTGGACAAATCTGAGAAGCTGCTGACAAGCTATAGATTCGCCTCAGTGAAGGATCAGTATGTTTACATGCGCTTAAGTTGGCTGGTTTCTAAATAAAAAAGAGGAAAAAAGATGCCTCTGAGCGGATAACAGCCATTATCAGAGGCACAAATATTCACTTGCACTAATTATATTTTGGTGGCTTAAGGTCAAAGGTCATTGTGGCCTCCCAAAATATGGTTTGTGACCGCTTGAATGTGATATATTAAAACTGCCTCAAGGGAATCGCAGAATCACAAGTTCACCGTGACCACACATGACATGTTTTTAGCCATAACTTGTGTATTTAAGCACTGATTACTTCTAAGTAGCCAAAGACTTACACAAGTCAGTGGAGGTATGACAGGAGGGACTAATGAACGTAGCAAAACCGTTGCTACGTGTTGCTGATTAGTTACAGGTTACAGCAGTTGTTTAAACTTGTGCTACCTTTACCTGTATAACCTGATTTCTCTTAGTAACAAGGTTTGTGTGTGTGTGTGTGTGTGTGTGTGTGTGTGTGTGTGTGTTTGCTTGTTCTGAACAACAGCAGAAACAAATGTGCCTGTTATGTTTTTTGGATGTGGTTTGTTTTGGTTCACATTTTCTGATGATAAGGGAAGTCAAAGTAAACACAGGTCACATGGTTTTATAAATCAGCTGTGTCAAACAAAAGAGTGATTGTGAGAGTTACATGTAATTTTAATATGATACAGTATCTGATGTGGAATGAAAACTCTGCTGTGTCCTCGAGGTTGTTTTCACTTTTTCCGTCCATTCAGTGCATTTGAACCTGTTTTTCTCCATCGGCTTTCAGGAGCTGATCGCCCTCGGCCTGTGTAACTTCATCAGCTCTTTCTTCCAAACATTCGCCATCACTTGCTCCATGTCGAGAAGCCTGGTGCAAGAGAGCACAGGAGGAAAAACACAGGTAACACACACAGATACACATCAAGGAGTACAGGAGCACTATAAAACCATAACTAGAAAAGAGATGACACTGACACATCATCGTTCTGTGTGTGTTCAGATCGCAGGGCTGCTGTCGTCTCTCGTGGTGCTGCTGGTGGTCGTGGCCATTGGATTTGTCTTCCAGCCACTTCCTCAGGTGGGTTGAGACATGGAGCTCCCGGCCTCCAACTTCCTATCTGGGAGGTTTTCTGGCAGGCACAGTTAGAGCAACAGATTTTTCTGTTTTCTCCTCAAACAACAGACTGAGGAGGCTCCACTGAGACAGGACACAAATCAGAAAAACTATTAAATGCTTCCTGTTCACCCAGAGAGATGGAAAAGCCTTCTGACGTGTTTTGTTTTTTCTGTTTGTTTCTCAGACTGCGCTAGCTGCCATCATCATGGTCAACCTGTTGGGAATGTTCAAACAGTTCAGAGACATTCCTAATCTGTGGAGGACCAGTAAGATCGAACTGGTCAGTCAATCACACTCTGAACATCAGAAATGTCACAAAATTCATCCTCAAGTTCAGTTTTAGTTCATGTTTAGTTTGCTGTGTTTCTGTTATTCTACAGTTCACACATACTTACTGTTAACAGCCAATGGCAGTACAGCATCGAAAAAACACAAAAAACAAATCTGATGCAAATGTGCAGCTTATTCTTACCCATTCTTATCTTTGTATTGACTTTAAAATTAATGATACCGCTCAAAACGTCTGCTTTGTGTTTTTAGATGCTGTATCTACTAAATCAGTTACGGAAATGGTCGACTTCTTACTTTAGAACAAAAATAAAATGAAAAGCGTTCTTTTTTTTTTACTGTGTCAGTATCACTGTGTACACACGCTTTTTTAATGTGCAATACGTGAAATGGAGTTTGTGACGCAGGAGAAGTTTCAGAAACAATCTAATCTAATCAGTGTTCAGTCCAGCTTGTGGGAAAGAATCGGTGCAGAGTATAGAGAATACGATGTGATTGTTATTTACCCTTTTCTATACTGATGTGCTCAATTTGAACAAAAGAGAAATGTGTATTTCCACGAGCCTCTGTCACCTGTTGGTGTGTGACAGTGTTTCCTCTCATGTGTGACGTGTCTCTCTCAGATCATCTGGCTGGTGGCGTTTGTAGCATCTGTCCTGCTGGGCTTGGATTACGGCCTCCTCGTGGCCGTCACGTTCGCCATCCTCACAGTCATCTACAGAACACAGAGGTGCTGATAATACGCAGCCGCTTGAATGAATGTGAAGGTTATTGTTAAACCATTGTTCCTGCTTTTACATGTATTTGATTCTCTTCGTTTCTCAGCCCCAAAAGCGTTGTCCTGGGTCATGTTCCAGGCACTGGGCTGTACTGTGATGTGGACGAGTATGAAGAGGTGAGTGTGTGAAGAAGAAAAATACACTTCTGATAAAAAGGATAAAACGTTTCCCACCAGGTCTGAGCTTTGAGCTGAACGTGTGTGTGACTCGTGGTTTTTTTTTCCCAGGCAGCTGAATATGAGGGGATTAAGATTTTCCACTCCAACTCTTCAATCTACTTTGCAAACAGTGACCTTTATGTGAATTCTCTCAAGGAGAAGGTAATCCAATCTACTGTGTGTGTTTTGACTCTATATCAATGGTAGAGGATAATTAGAAATGCCTTTATCAATGGACTTGAGCTGCTTTGAAAGGCGACATTGTGTATAAACACCATGCAGGGATCATCACTATCCATGTGTTTTCAGACATGTTATTATATCAGGAACATGACACCCAAGTTTGTGGCAACCTTGGCTGAGGTGAGGGAAGAAGATGCGGTTGAGTGACTGACGGGTTGGGAAGACTTCAGTTGTAAAGAGCTTTAGTTGGAGGTAGTGTGGATAGATTGTGGGATCATTGGGGAGGAATACAAAACAACAAAACTCAGCATTTACTCCTTCCTTTTGTCTTCCCTTTTGTTGTCTGAGGCAGCAGGGTTTAACTGCAGCACCAACCACATTCTCCAAGATCAAGTTACAGCTGAATCAACATCTCTAAACACAGTTTTGATACAGATTAACATTATAATTTAAAACACTTGTACTGAGCTGTAATAAAAGTTTCAGCTAAACTGGAACTGGCTGTATTTAGCAGCTGGAAACAATGTGGAGGACAAAGTAAATAAGAGCAGCGTGACAAACAGCACGTAGAGCTGTTTGAACTGTGGGTTACAGACGAGAAATGGACGTATTTACATACGTAAAGGGAGCGTAAATGAGGCTTTATAATTCCATGTGTAGAAACCATGAAGAGAAACAATGTGACTGCACTTACAGTGTGTGTGTCTCAACTCATCCGACAAAATTTTATTGAACAAGTCAAGTTATTCATTTAAAGGAACAACACATTTTAGCAAATACAAAGACTGATCCGTTTGTTTCGATGTGAAGCACGTTAATTTAACATCTTCTCGCCCTCTGAACCGTCCCTCACAGACAGGAGTGAACCCTGAACACTTGCAAGCTGCACGTAAAGCCAAACTGAAGCAGGACAAGTCAAACAGTAACAGCAGCTCTCCACACAAGCTCTGTGTGAAGGTGAGTCCTTATTTACAGTGTGTACACAGTCAGCTCTGTTGACAGTGGAACATATAGAAGATTGTGTAGGTTGTGTAAGTCCTGGAGACTAAAACACATGTTTCCTGGGCTGATGTGCGGAGGAAATGAGTGGCTGATCCTCAGGTTCATGTCGTCCATTATTATGAGGACGTTTGTGTGTATTTATCCAGTCAACGGACACTGTTGTTAACTCATAGTAGCAATGAAGAGGAATTGACATGGCACAACATACTACACCTCTTATTTTACCCCCCCAAAAATCACATAGACTCAAATGTTAACTGACCTCTAACACTCAAATACAGGAAAGTGGTCACTTAAAATTGACACATATCAATCATTTTACACTTTACCAACACTAATAACACATGTAGGTCTTCAACAAAGTCTCCTGATGCTCAATGAGAAGAAATATCAGCAACATGAACTATAGTTTTTGTTTTTCGGTGTCTTGTCTCTGCCTGACAATGACCTAGCACTTTCAAGATGTCTGATATCTTGTTGAAATCTGTTCTTAAAAACCACTTGATCCCTGATTGTTTCCAGTACAAGAAGCAGGGAGTGACCACCGAGGTTTTGCCTGATAACCACGTGGTTGAGGAGCAGAGAAACGGACAGCTGGGAGACAGACACAGCGACTGTGATTCGGAGGAGGCCGTTTACCTCGAACCTCCCAGCACCGTTCACTCTGTCATCCTGGATTGGACGTCTGCCAACTTCATCGACTCTGTAGGAGCTAAAGCCATCAAACAGGTTAGTCCATTTCTTTCAGCGGCTCAGTAAAACCCAGGGTTTGTAACATTGAGGTATAAGGATGACGTGAAGGAACAGAAGGAAGAAAAGAACAAATGTTTAGACTCTTTGGTTTTCAGACCGGTGATGTTAGTCTGTGTTTCTGCAGGTTGTAAAGGAATATGCAGCTGTGGATGTGCAGGTGGTTATAGCCGGCTGCAACAGTAAGTAAACAATACAATCATCATCATAAAATATTTAACAAATTAAGTGTTTGAACGAACGATTTAGTTGTGTTTTTTTTCTCTGTGGTGATCTCAAAGGAAGCCTGTTGTCCGAGCTGGAAACTCTTCTGTTCTTCAGCGGTGCTGTGACCACGGACATGATTTTCCCAACGGTCCATGACGCCGTGCTGCACTGTCAGATGTCACGCTCAGACCACAACAACGACACCAGCTGCAGGGAGACTGAGAAGCAGCAGCAGGAGGAGGAGTCCTGATGTAGACAGGATGACGCGATGAACGCTGCAGCCCCACGGTCGACACGAGCCGAACTGAAACAGTCAAGCGCTCCGTGTCCTGGCTGCACTGTTTAGATTTTAAAGTGCCGAAACATTGATTCATGAGGATTTTTTTTTATCCAAATCAGAAAGTCAGGATGTATTTTCCAGGTGAGATTCCTCCAGCGTTATTTCCATGTGTTCTCTCTCTCTCACTCACTCTAAGGGGGGAAACATTTAGTTGCACTTTGAACATATTTTTTGTACTTGTGTGTAATTTGAAACTTGCTCTGCTGAGAGATGAATCATGTCAAATAAGCTACTGCTGCTGCCAGTGTCTGTGTGACAAAGATTGATTTCATGACCAGAAGCTGCCGTCACCATCATGCTGGTATCGGTTGTTATGGTAACTGATGCTGTGTCTTTTGTGTTATTATGTATTCAAACCAGCAAAAATATAAATCACAGGTCAGTTTGCAGTGTCACTTTATCATTACAGTTTATTTGCACTGTTTGAGTCTAAGTGCATCTCTTAATGTGATGTTACATAGTTTAGTATAAAAACTATTTTCTGTATCTAAAGAAAAAGCTTTAGTCGAAGTGTTACTGTAAAACACAGGATGCCTTTAATGTCACCATGTGGTCAAATTCACAAGGTTTAACGAAAGAACTGAGAAAAAACTGGAATAAACCTTTATTTTTGAGCAAACAAATGACAATATTTTATGTAGTTTGGTCTTTGTTGGTAAAAAAGAAACTCTCACACACGTATACACTCATATTTTCATCTTCTCCTGACTTCTGTTGAAACTGACATACGTTTTAAATTCAATTCAGTTTTATTTGTATAGCTCCACATCATAAAATACATTACATTGACTGTAGTAACATGCCCCGACTGAGCCATGTGACCTCAGTGTGGAGCAGGATTTCCCATAGACTTGAAGCTCCGGTGTCACTTCATGTTCTTCCACAGACTCATCACATTTGAACTGAAAACCATTTGCACTTGATCATGTCTGATTCCAGCTGTTTTACCTTCCTCATCTTTTGATTCTTGTTGGTTGGTTGTTGGTTGATTCTTCTTAAGTCAGCTGTTATTTTACAAAGTTTTTCAAACATATTTGTCAAAAACTTTTATGGGGGCTCGGTGTTTTTAAAATAAATTCTTTCACTTTCAAATATTCGGATGACTCGACTCGATGATTTGTATTTTACTGCGCTCTACTCATTTTGCGTTTTAGTTGAGTTTTTTTTTCTCCATCTTTTGTGGGATTTTTGTTTCTCCTTTCTGGAAACAGATCATTAATTATCGGAGAGTGATTAGTTACATCATTACCAGAATCTCCTCAGTTGTGTCTGTTTGAAGACAGGTCCTTTCAGTGGAGGTTTCTGGTTTCATAGGCTGCCGCCCAGGCCAGCATCTTATCAGGGGCAGCACAAAAAAACCCAACAAAACAAACAAAAAACACATTATTTTATACTGATATCATTTGTGCCAATCGGTTTTCTATTGCCCATCGACTATTTTGGACTTTCATCGATAAGGCGGAAATCAACAGAGGTATGTGACAGGCTGCTTAAACACTTGTTTTATACTGTTTCTTTACCACTACTGAGTTAAACAGACGTAGTGTTTTGATGTAAGGCTCCTGGTTGTGTTGCACAAGGCTCAGAGAGAGATGTACAGCCTCTTTAGTGACACAAAAAACACCATCTTCTTTGACGTTAGAAACCTGCCCCTATCAGTCAGTTTATTAGCTGCCTGGCCAGGCTCACTGCTATCACGACGTCTCCGCTAACGTAGCATCAATTTATTTCATTGACAACTGACATTACTCAAAGACCTAGAATATCGATTCAAATGTGCCAGAGTTTCCCTTTAAATGTTCTTTGATTACATGACATTCATGTCAGAAAAGGCCGACTCAGAGGTATGTAGATCCAAACAAATCAGACATTTTCAGATTCTTAGCAATATTTGGCTCTTCTAAGTTACAGAAATACTAAGAATACTACTGAAACTTCCATTTCAACAGGATCAACAAAGAAAAATTCAGCAATAAATTTATTAATAAATTCACACAGAATTAATGATCTTATTAACAGGCACCATGATGTGGTCACATCCCGTAACTGTTGAGCATATTACCTGTTGGTGAATGATGCAATGATAGCTCAGTAAGTGAGGAAAGTTTGGGTCCTAAATTACAACCTGTCATTGCAGGTGCTCTGTCACTTGTTACAGACAGATTGTTTTTTTTTTTTTTCTTTCTACAAAGTAATACTCGACAGCGTTGTAAATAGCAACTCCCTGGTTGTAAATTTCAGTGGAAGTCAGGTCAAAAAGGTCATCAAACACCATGTGAGTGTAAACAACCAGCTGGACTGTATCACTGGAGTCCACAGACTCTTCACATTTTAATCTCAGTCTGGTTAAGCTCCTACGAAGCTGGTTATGAACTATAAGATGTGAGCGCGTTTGTATAAAAGAGGCAGTGTTTGCAGCTCATGTCCAATCACAAACATGCAGTGAGAACCAGTAGCAGAGCGGCAGACTTCACAGCTGAAGAGCAGACAATGATTTTACAACAATATGAGGAATACTAAAACTAATAATCCAGGCAAAAAGCAACACGGTGGCAGCTGCTAAAACCTGAAAAGACAACTGGCAAAAGATCACTGATTGTGTAAATGCAAAGTTCTTATAGTTTCACAGCCCCACAGAGCAGAGTAGATGTGACTGTAATTAAATTAAAATCAAATCAATGCACTGCTGAAATCTAGGAGAATTGACTGATACAATTTTAACCTTCATTTTCAGCAGCAACCCTAGTGGCACAAAACAATAAAAACTAAATATAATAATATAATTCAAAGTGGTCAGTAGACGTTCTTTCATATCTTATAAGTCCAAGCACAGTTTCAGTGCGTCAGTCAGTCTCTGATTTGGGACCAGAACATTTAATGAAGGGGTGGACGGGGGTTTGTCGTCGGACCCTGGCAGCTCCAACAGCAGCATTTGTACAATGTGTCAATAATGAAATACAATTGATTAATATCTAAGTGGAATTACTGTAGGAGTCAATAACACAGTGCTTGACTGCGCTGTGTCCCACTGGCAATGTGCAGTTTGAGGAGATCACACAGATTTATGTTGATATATGTTTATCATATGATATATAAGTGATGCAGATAAAAATCAGTAGTCACTCCAATAAATAATCATGTGAAAGGCCAGAAGGTTCTTTCTCTCAATCCGGCACTGAGCTTCACAGATCTTAAATAAAAGGATGAGACATTTTTAAGAGAACTGATTGGTCGGAGGTCGGGGCCTTTATAGGCGCTGATCTCTAATTTGGAACATAACCTGCTCCGGAGCAGGTTAGCCGTTCAGCATCAGTTACCATGGAGAAATACCCCGGTAAGAAGTGAACCACCTTCATAAGACGGAAAACCCAGAATTAAACCTAAAATCACTGCGATAAAAACAAATCCCGCTTCGTAGTATAGGACTGGTCATGTCTGACCAGCTGTTTTACCTTCATCAAACATCGCAGACCTTCTCCTTGCTACAATATTAACACCAAGTTGTACATTTCTGTTCCCTGAGTTTATAAGTTTACAGTTTATTTGCACTGTTTGAGTCCAAGTCTCATTTCGATTTTAATGTCACCATGTGGTCAAACTCACAACATTTAACAAAAGAACTGAGACAAAAACTGGAATAAACGTTTATTTTTGAGCAAACAAATGACAACAAATGACAATATTTTATGTAGTTTGGACTTCTTCGATGGTAAAAAGCCAAAATGAAAACTCTCTCACACACTCACACACATATACACTCACACAAACACTCAGTTGTAGGTCATGTATCTGGGGGTGGCGCTGAACTTGGCGTAGGACTTGATGACCTTGTTGACGGCCTCCAGGAAGTCTTTCTCTGTGGCGATCTTCCTGCGGGCTCTGATGGCAAACATGCCCGCCTCCGTGCACACACTGCGGATCTCAGCACCTGACGGGAAAACACATGTCAAAGAAGCTCAGAAAAATCAGGTTTTACTTTCTAACAGAGACGGGAACAACATTTTACACACAGAACACACCTTAAACATGCGTTTGTTTTCAGACCCTGACTTCATTACAACCAAACAGGTTCAATTATCTAATCTTGATCTCAATCTAATCAGTTCACGTCAAAACATTTCCCTCATTATGATAGTTTGTGTAGAAACTATGCAACATCTTAAATTCAGTTCAGTTTTATTTATGCAGCACCAAATCATAAAACACATTTATGTCAATGTTCCAATTTTATAGAAAAGAAAACCAAAGAAAGAAAACATGTTGGGAAAGAATAATTGTTTGATATAGAGAGATGTCTTTAAACAGTGTTACAGCACAACCTTGTGGTCATATATCAGTACTACACAAAGAAGTACAAAGAATGATGTGGGAGATGATAATAAGGAGACAAATCACAGATCAGGGGTCAGATGATGTGTTGCTTCACTTACCAGTGCTGTTGGGGCAGAGACGAGCCAGCAGCTCAAAGCGAATGTCTCTCTCAACGCTCATAGAGCGAGCATGGATCTTGAAGATGTGTGTGCGACCCTGAAACACGAGGAGGATGGAGAGGTTCGTTTCACAATTAAAAAACAAACAAAAAAAAGAAATTAAGACAAAGATATGATCCTGTTTCCAGTGATCAATTCTTACTCACCTCCAGGTCAGGCAGACTGAACTCGATCTTCCTGTCCAGACGTCCAGGTCTCATAAGAGCCGGGTCCAGCGTGTCAGGTCTGTTGGTGGCCATCAGGACTTTGATGTTGCCACGAGGATCGAAACCGTCGAGCTGGTTGATGAGCTCCAACATGGTTCTCTGGACCTCGTTGTCGCCTCCGGCGCCGTCGTCGAAACGAGCACCTGGTGGGTTCAAAAGACAAGGGACGAGGTTCATTTCACTGAAATAACTAGAACTAGATTAGAACCAACGCCGACACATTCAGACAGTTTGGTTTTTACCTCCAATGGCATCAATTTCATCAAAGAAGATCAGACAGGCCTTCTTGGTGCGAGCCATCTCAAAGAGCTCACGCACCATCCTGGCTCCCTACAAACACACAGGAAAATGTGCATTAATCCACGGTTGTAATCTGAACTCCTCTCAGCTCCTCTGTTCTCTGCAGCCTCACCTCTCCCACATATTTTTGCACCAGCTCAGAGCCGATGACTCTGATGAAGCAGGCGTCCGTCCTGTTGGCCACAGCTCGGGCACACAGAGTCTTTCCTGTGCC
Organism: Polydactylus sextarius; assembly: GCA_016801845.1. Classification (NCBI taxonomy): domain Eukaryota; kingdom Metazoa; phylum Chordata; class Actinopteri; family Polynemidae; genus Polydactylus; species Polydactylus sextarius. Next base: position 13,784,155 of record CM028923.1, on the reverse strand, counting down.
GGGAGGCCCGAACAGCAGCACACCCTTTGGAGGCTCAATACCCAAATTGACAAACCTCTCAGGCTGATGAGGAGAAGAAAAGAAAAGAAATACAAGTGTCAGTTAGCGATCAATGGGTTGGGTGTCTCTTCCATGTAACAGAGGTTGGATTTTCCATAAATGAGGACTAACATGGAGCAGGGGTGTCTCCACCACTTCTCTCAGCTTCTCAATCTGCTCCTTACATCCACCCACATCGCTGTATGTCACATCAGGCTTCTCCTCCACCTACAGAACACATTTAACAGACATGTTACCGAAAATGAAAAGGACTCCCAAAAAAAAAAAAAAAAAAAACAACTGCAAAGACAAGTTAAGCTGTCTTTTCCTCTCTTTACAAAACTGTTAAAAAATGTTATGATCGTGATGGATTCATACCTGCATCATGGTGACAGTGGGGTCGATCTTTGGAGGCAGAGGGATATGGATCTGATACTTGTTTCTGTCAACACTGGAGGAGCAGAGGACACTATATTCAGTAGGTTGCCCGACAGACAAAACCAGATACTTTTCAAATAACACAGATGCCTCACCCGACTCTCATGCCCTCCTCGATGTCAGTCGGAGCCACCTGGTCGCTCAGGTCCACCACGAACTTGGCGAACTGTTTGACATTGATGATGTATTTTGGATCCTCTGAGTCGGCGTTGATGATTTTTGTGCATCTGTGGTAGATAAATAATATAATGACATGCAATTTCAACACCATTTACGCAAAATAAAACACTAACTAATGGAAGTATTGGTGTGAAATACTGATTAGGGGCCAACTGACATGGGAACTTTTGGAGCTAACGCTTTCACTGATATTAAAAAGTTAAAATATATAAATATATGTATGTGTGTGTATATATATGTATGTGTGTGTGTGTGGCAATATTCACTACATTTGACATATCTTTAAAGACAACTGAATTCTCATGTCAGCAGCTGATCTTCTGATTATTTACAGTCGGTCAGACTCAGATGGATGCAGCAACAGTAGAGACGCATATAAAATTAGCTGCATATGCTGGAGTATGATGTAAGAAGGTGAACAGTGTTGCGCACAAATGTCAGCTTGTTTCAAAACGAGAGAATACAGCAGTACACTAGAAATATAGTTGTCTGTGTGGGAGTATTACAACGTCTATCAGATAAATAGAGTCATAACAGATTTGTTTTTATGAATCAGCACAACAGAATACAGGCTCTCTCTAAGATGTGTAATGATGGACTCAATTAGTTTGAAATTATTTGATTTTGTAAACGATTTCTTTGTTTTTCTGTTTTCCTATTATAAAACACTCATTAATAAATTAGATAACCCATTAATTGAACACAACTGTTATAATCCTGATACATGATGATTCTGATCTGAAATACTCTGATATCAGCTAATTAAAACTGTCAGGCCCTTATTTATTATTAGCATGTATCCTGGTTATTCGCTAATTCCTGATGACTAATGTGATTAGCAAACGCCTCCATGTCACTTTAAATATCACACAAAAAGTAAAACCCAGCTTCACCTCGCCACCTGCAGCGGCTGCTCACTCTGCAGAGTCTGTTTATCAGCAGCCAGATCCCAGAGAGCTGGAGGAGCCAGGCCGGTGTCTGACTCTTTAATACCTGCCAAAGGCAAAAATAAAACACAGCATTAGCGGTTCTGTTAGAAAATCACCACCTGGATGTCGTTGCTGTGACAGAATGTCCTCACAGACAGTTAGTTACCTGTCAGCTCGTTGATCTTTTTGAGCAGCTGCTGGATGTCATCCTCCACTTGTTTGATCTGTCTAGAGTAGGTGCTTTGACCCTTGCGATGGAAATTAAGCAACAGATAAGTGCCAGCAGCGAATATAAAACAGTGCAAATTGTGACGTGATTCTGCAGATCACAGGAAGTTGCACAGCTTCTTAAAAACAAAACTTACATAGGTTTTGAGCAGCGCGATGTCTCCTTCATCCAAAGCTGTGGTGGAAACAAAAACAATGATTTAGCACTTTGACACTTAGCAGGCCGCTAGCGCTGCTGTTTAACTGAGCTGTGTACGTTCTTTCATACATGTATACACATTGTATTTTACTACTAACATTAAATATTTAAAGATATACATCTTAAAATGTGCCAACGTTATCTTAATCAACAGAAAAAGGAGCAGTGTGTTAATCGAGTTGAGCTAACATTAGCTAAGTGGCTAATGTCGACGTAGCTTTCCCGCAAAAGACGTTTCTCACTGTTATTAAAACAATTGATTAAATTTTCAGACGTACCTCTGATAGGTGCGTCGTCCTTCTCCTCCTCCTTTGTCTTCCTTTGGTCCTCTCCTAGATAATCCGGCATATTTAATCTGAATAAAGTGTTTCCCCACAGAAAGAGACTGAGCTGCTGCAGCAGCTAAACTGTACAATTACACAGCAGCTTTGAACTTCCGCTGTGGTGCGCCGCTAACCGGAAGTACGTGTCGGAATTATATCGAGGACGTACCACCAACAAAAAATATTTTCAAGATATATACAACCCTTTTATGTCATAATTTTATTCATGAGTATTACACAAAATTTTATATTAATTTGAATGATATTTCTAGTGGAGAGACGTGGCTGAATAAAACGTCTGTCACGGAGGCGCCAGAGTGAGGAACCAAAATCACAGAGTCGGCGCGGACAGCGGCGTGACAGCGGAGCTCACTTTCAGATAGACACTTGTAAAGGGAGGCCCATGTGGTGTGTCAATGAGCGGGCCATAAACTTTAGCACTTTAGAAAAAAAAGCTTTCTCTTGGTGATTTCAGCACCTGAATGTCCTCGTAGCTCGTTTGCCGAAGATGCTGCTGTTAGAAGCGCTGGACAGCGATGAGACGGTTGTGTTCACAGCCGCCGCCGGTAAGAACGGAGGAGGCCAGAGGGAGGCGAGCTAGCTGCGCTACCTCTGTTTTATATGGAGACCGGTTGCACTCGTTAGCATGCAGCTAAAAAGCACAAGCTAATTTTACTAGCTAAATTCAAAGCATGGACAAGTCAGTTAGCTCTTTATAGATAGTTTTACTTCCTGGTTAATTCTACCTGTTTTTATTACTGTGTAGCACAATGTCACCTAGCTACTGCCCAGTAATGGTTGCACTTGCTACAGTGATTTATTAGCTGGTGTCATTAGCTTAAGTCTTAACTGGTTATGACAGAATATGTGAACACCTGTTGATGGTGAGATCTGTCACCATTTTTACCACGTCAGGAAATGGGGTCATTGTAACTATAGTCAGTCAGGCAAGTAAAAAAAGCACTATGGGTAATTTAAAGTCAGTGTCCCCATTACACAGTGTGTTCATCAAAGAGCAGTGTAAAATGTTCAGCCGCTGTATTTCAGTCCAATCCTGACAATGATAAGACTACATGGGTATTTTATAACTTCTTCTCTCTCTCCGCAGCCTCTGTGCAGGTCCAGGTGGAGCCAGTGGGTCGATGGTTCGAGGCCTACGTGAAGAGGAGGAGCAGGACCACGTCGGCCTCTTTCCAGGAGTTGGAAGAAGAGGAGGTGTCATCTGAGGAGTCAGAGGATGAGGAGTTTCAGCTGGAGGAGTACCCCATGCTCCGAACACTAGACCCCAAAGACTGGAAGGTACTGGTCCAAAATCAGAGCCTTTAATTTCACAGGAACAAATGTTTCCGTTTCCTGTCCAGAACTAGGATGTTGTTCTTTTTCTCTGTTACTTTCACTTTCATCTGACAGATCTCCCAGAGAGTCCAGGATGGAGGCACAGTTAAACTGGTGTAAATGACGACATTAATTCAGTCAAATATGCATTGCTCACCGTTGATAGTTACTAAATTAACAACCGTGTAGCTCAAACTTGGACGGTGAGCCTCCCTTCACACAAATGAACCCTTATAGATGGTCCAGAATACAGCAGTGCAGCTGGTCTTAGATCAGTTTAAAAGGTCACGTGTCACTCTCATTGACTTCCACTGGGTACTCATGGCTGCCCAAATCAAATTCAAGTCACCTGTGCTGCAGACAGAGTAACTCTTGGCTCTGCACCATCTACTTAAACTTAGTCACACAGGCTTATGTTCCCTCTTGAACACTGAATTCCTCTAAGGATTTCTGTCTGGCGCCACAAGGAAATCTCAGTCCAAACTGTTCTCATTTGTTGCTCTCTGATTTTTGGAACGAGCTTCCAAATGCTGTCAGAGCAGTAAAATCTTCAGAAATCTGTTAAAGAGAACATCTTAGGTAAACACAATATTTTTTATTCCAAGCGTACATTTACAGTAGTGACTGTGAAAGCTATCATATAGTTTCATCTGTGTCAAATGTATAAATAAAAGTCACATTAGGGTCACTGTCAATTGGTGTTCAATGTAACAGAATATGAAATAACCTCTCAGCCAAGTCGGAACTGAGATGACAACCTTGCGTTTCTATAGAATATGTCACAAGCCACATGAGGCCAACATGTGACGACCAGCACACTTCCACCTACAACACACTGCAGAGCAGGGATGCTGCTAATCAAATAATCAGAGGAGCACAGCTTCATACCAAGAACGTGACCTATAAGCTTTAAACGTTTTGGCTGAAAAACTGAACTTTTAGGAGAAAAACTACAAAATATTCACAACCTTTAAATTGATATTTTACGGCACCTTTATCATTTGATTTTATTACAGTAATGAGACTTTTGAGGAGAAGGAAACATCTTGACTTGACACTGTCTGACAGATTGTGAGGTCGTCTCCTGTTCTTGCTTCTAGTTGCCCACAGATTTCCAGTTAGATTCAGATCTAAGCAGAATTCAGAATTCACTCCAGCTCAACTAAAGCTTCAGTTCCAGAGAAAAACTGGAGAAAAACATCCCCAGACTCTGATGTTGCTACCATCATCACACCCTTGATATAGTATTTTGTATTTTGATGATGTGCAGTGTTGATACCTTTTGGAATTCTTGCCAAAAAGTTCAATCTTGTTCTCATGAGACCAATACACCTTTTCCCATACGAAACGTGTAAAATGTAGCTGAACTTGGATGTTTTTTGTCATAATAAACTGCTTCCGTCTCGCCTGCCTACAGCCCAGATATTTATAGAATACAGGAGCTTGTCATTGAAACTCCCTGTTTTGTTGTTTGTTTGTCAGAATCAAGATCACTATGCTGTCCTCGGGCTCCCACACTTGAGATACAAAGCCACACAGAAACAGATCAAAGCTGCCCGTAAGTATGTTTCCTCTTCCTGCTCTCACAGATCAACGTCTGTGTTCGATGGTTAAAACTTACTCTGTTCTGTTTCTCTACAGACAAAGCGATTGTACTGAAGCATCATCCAGACAAACGGAAAGCTGCAGGAGAGCAGATCGTAGAGGGAGACAACGACTACTTCACCTGTATAACTAAAGGTAAACAACTCGGATGCGAATCCACATGAACGCTTTGATTATTTCTCTCCTTGAGTCGTAAAAGTCACATTTCCTTCTGTCGTTGTCTGGACCCTCAGCTATTGAAATCCTGTCGGACCCAGTGAAGAGAAGAGCCTTCGACAGCGTAGATCCGACCTTTGACAACTCCGTGCCTTCAAAGAGCGAAGGCAAAGAAAACTTTTTCGACACGTTTACTCCCGTTTTCGAAAGAAACGCAAGATGGTCTTCCAAAAAGCACGTGCCCAGGCTCGGAACGGCGGAGTCGACTTTTGAAGAAGTGGATAATTTTTACTCCTTTTGGTGAGTGGCGAAATGTGTGTGTCACTTTCTGTCGAGAGAAGAAAAGCAAACAAACTGATCGTCTGTTATCTCTGTCATTAAAGGTACAACTTTGACTCATGGAGAGAATTCTCGTATTTGGATGAAGAGGAGAAGGAAAAAGCTGAATGGTAAGTGACTTGTTTATCACATCTGTCTGAAGCACTGATCTGAGGTTAAAGTTGTGGTTTTAAATTCAGCGACCAACTATCATTTTTTTTTTGTGTCCTGCAGTCGAGATGAGAGGAGGTGGATCGAAAAGCAGAATCGTGCGTCCAGAGCTCAGAGGAAGAAGGAGGAGATGAACAGAATACGAACACTAGTTGGTACAGTCCGACAGAGCCAGCGCACACTGCAGTTTTTCGTGACGACGTGTTTTCAAAATTGTAACAAAGCTGCACAAAAATCTGATGACTCGTGTTACTTTGCCACAGATACCGCCTACAGCATCGACCCTAGAATAAAGAAATTCAAAGAAGAAGAAAAGGCCAGAAAGGAATCGGAGAAGAAAGCTAAAGCTGAAGCCAAGAAGAGAGAACAGGAGGAGAAGGAGCGAGTACGTCTCATTTATAATCTCTCCCCAAACAATAATTTGTCTGTAAATTTATCTCAAACACACTAAACTCCTTTTAAAAGAAATCAAGAGTAATATTTTTAGAATCCTCAAAATCTTTCTCCTTTCTATGTCATCATACTTTCAGCTAAAGACTACAAAGTTTTATGCTTTTTCTTTTCTTTGTCTGAGTTTATAATATATGTGTGGGAGCAGGTTAGAGTGAGTCACATGACCTGATGTCATCCACTCTAACTCTTCAGCTGTTTTTCTTTTCTACATTTTTTAAACTTTATCTCTTGTAGCTGCCACAACTTTCACTTCTCATAAACAGTTAAAATGTTGAATTGTGGATAAAGTTGTATTTCACACAGTGTGACGACTTCATCAGTAGGACTTATGGCCCTTCAGGTCGGTCTAGGTTTGGCTTTTGATGACCCTTCTGAAACTACATCATCATTTTGGCAAATGTTCATTGATCCTGTGTGTTCTACAGGCCCGGCAGGCGGAACTGGAGGCGGCCCGTTTGGCGAAGGAGAAGGAGGAAGAGGAGGCCAAGCAGGCGGCTCAGCAGGCGAAGAAAGAGAAGGAGATCCAGAAGAAAGCAATCAAGAAGGAGAGACAGAAACTCAGGACGACCTGCAAGGTAGAAGAGCCGCTAAAGATGGTCGAGATGTGAAATCTTACATCTGCTTTAATGTGAATCATTCTGTCATTTCTAAACATTTCCCTCCACTTTGACAGAACTGGAATTACTTTGCTGACAATGAAGCCGACAGCGTGAAAATGATGGAGGAAGTGGAGAAGCTGTGTGACCGTCTGGAGTTGACGAGGTACGATCAACTACGGAGTCAGGACCCTGAACGCCTCGTAAGAGGTTTTTAGTTGTAATTATCTTTTGTCTAACACTGTTTTATGATACTTGTGTATTTCCAGTCTGCAGTCTCTCAATGAGATCCTGGCCTCAGGCTCCAAAGACGACAGCAAGGCAGCCGTGGAAAAGCAGGTATGAAGAAGAAGTGTGTTTATTTCGGTTTTACATTTCTTCTACGACTAATCCAGTAGGTGCCACAGCTCTAACACGTGTCTCTAACAGGTGCAGGAGGTGAACGCTCAGCTGCAGAAGGAGCGGGAGGCCGAGGTGCAGGCGAGGCAGGCGGCTCGCAGCGCCGAGCAGGCCAGCGGAGGAGGAGGAGCCGGGGGGAAGGGCTGGAACGAAGACGACCTCCAGCTGCTCATCAAGGCCGTCAACCTGTTTCCTGCCGGAACCAACGCCAGGTACACACACGCTGCTCTGGACTTCAAAACTACACACCATCATTCAGCCCTGTGGTGCTACGGTTTATTGAGTCATGCTAATGAATAATGAAATTCTCGTCTCTCCCAGATGGGAAGTTATCGCCAACTATATGAACTTGCACTCCACCAGCGGCATGAAGAGGACGGCCAAAGACGTCATCAACAAAGCCAAGAATCTACAGCGACTAGGTGAGATTAGATATAAAGACAGTCAGACTCCCTGCATCTGTTCTTTATCAATGCTCTCTCTGTTTATTCATTCATATGTCTCCTCCTCAGATCCACTGCAGAAGGACGAGATCAACAAAAAAGCCTTCGAGAAGTTCAAGAAGGAACACACCTCAGTGCCGCCCTCCATAGACAACGCCACACCCTCCGAGAGATTCGATGGTGAGTCAGTCTGTCCATGTGGTAGATGATAAAAACGAGAACAGTGTTGTCATGTGGTTCCAGGTGGAACCAGGTTCTAGGAGCTGATCAGTGATTTGCTACTCTACAGCTGTGTTACGAATTATTAACTGTAAGTGTGCTGTTTGTCCCTTCAGCCTCTGGTGGTGATGCACCCTGGACCACAGAGGAACAGAAGCTTCTGGAACAAGCCCTGAAGACCTACCCAGTCAGTACACCAGAGAGGTGGGAAAAGATCGCTGCTGCCGTCCCAGGAAGAAGCAAGAAAGACTGTATGAAGAGATACAAGGTGAGAGGACCTGCTGGTTTCTTCTTTAACTGTCCTTTTACAATATCCAGTTCCTATAGAAGCTGTTTAAACAGAAACACCTCATACATGCGCTGCTGTTCTAATGTTCTTCCACGTTTCTCCGTCAGGAACTGGTGGAGATGGTCAAAGCCAAGAAAGCTGCTCAGGAACAGGTGGCAGCCAAGAGTAAAAAATGACAAGAACCACAACAAAAGACAATAGTATCTGTGTTATTTTAACATTATTGTGTTGGTCTTTATTTTATAATAAAAAATTAAAGGAGGAAAAAAATACTACAGACAAGACTTAAATATTGTGTTTTTTTTCTCTGTTTAAATGCTGTACAGTTAAAAAGGTTGAAGTGTGCTCAGGTTCTCATCCAGAACATCCCACTGTGGATGTGGTTGTAGTTGGGCAGCTGCTCGATCGGACCTGACAAAGAAACAAACACATGTAATTACACAAGAAAGAAAACTGTGGTTTCGTTCTGCAGCTCCGTTCATCGGTTCTATCACTAATAGCTTTGTATTCAAAGTAAAACTCGGTGATGTACAGAAGTACAACAAGTTTTAAACAGACAGACAGATAACCCAACAATCAAAATGTTCTGTGTTAATGTGGCACAGAACCAGAAAACATTTTGAAATTCTATGCAAGACAAATAATAAATGTATAACTTCATGACTTGAGTGACAGTTGTCCACTACAAACAGGGCAGACTCATAATTAATACCACTTAAAAACAAATGTGTAACGTACCAACTGCTGCAATAGCAGGAGCCTTGTTGAAGATATATTTCGTGCACACATCCTTAATGGTTTTAGCATCTATGGCCTGTTGAGGGGAGAAAAAAAAAAAGTAAGCAAAACATTTGAAGTTCCATGAAACAAGATGTTTAATATCTTTATTAATCTGTTATAGACTGAATATAAAGATGAACAACATGAACTAAAATGTGTGGAGCAGCCCCCCACAAAGTACATGTTAAATACATTTTTATCAATTTTCTTGGCCACAGAAAATAACTGAGGAGCCATTGTACATTCAATGCTCCACTTTCTGATCACGACCATAACTCACATCAATCCTGGCCTCCAGTTCGTGCAGAGGTATCCTACGGCTGTAGCACAACATCTGTCTGCCGATGTCCTCACAGATCGGGGTGGATCCTGCAGAAAATAAAACATGTCCACATCAGAGGCCACGAGACACTGAAGCTTCTGTGCTCATCAGTGCTGATGGACGACACCGACTCACCGTCCAGATGCAGCAGCATGTTGGTCTTGAGCAGATTCTTCGCCCGAGCGACTTCACTCTCCGTCACGCTCGTACACAGAGACATCCTGATGGGACACAACGACATCATCCCACCATGTACAATCACACTGGGATCGTTTGTGTTCTTAACGTGTGTGAGTGTGCTTACCATTCCATCTGAGTGAAGTGCATCATGTCTTTGATGGTGCCGGGCTCACACACCATGTAAAGACCCCACAGGCCTGTGTCTGTGTAGCAGGTGTTGAAGGACTGGAAGCTGTGGCACAGGTTTCCCTGACAGGCCATCTGAGCCAGTTTACTGGACAGGTTCTGGATCACGAAGGACACAACACAACACAGACATCAGGACACTGAGGAAGGACACGTGCTGTATGTGCGTCTGTTTAAAAATACACTATGGAAATACTCCAAAGTGAGGAAGAACGTGGATTAACGCTGCAGTGGCTAGGGCAAGTTAACATTCATATTTATTTATTTTTTATTATTATTAAAGTATTTGAAGCATGCAATGTCCTTAATACATTTATGTTAACTAAAAAAAGAAAAAGAAAATCTTTGAAATTAGGAAATGTAAATGAATCCAACAATGTTTGTGTAATTACTCTCACTGTCAGGAGGGGGGAGACAAACTTTCTCAACTGCAGGTTTAAAAATAGTGTAGCAGTGTTGCTGATCAAATGTGTGTGTGAGCTGGTAATGTTGTAATCCGATCTTTGTACTCGAGCTGTCAAAATAAAAGCCTAACCTCCTACTACAGGATAAATATATAAGCTTGGAGGAAGAAATCTAAACGCAAAGTTACACTGAAGTGAAGTAGCAAATAAACTAACTCAGTTTCAACAATACTCACCACACCGCCACTGAACGAGCGGTCCCAGTTTCCAATGAGTGTGTTTGCCACCATGAGGGGGATGGTGTCAGGGTGGGACCAGCCAACAGCCTCCACAGCGATGGCGATATGAGCCAGCGGCATCTTGTCGTCACGCACGCGGATCTGTAGCGACACGTGTACAGACACATGTAATTTTGTCACATGAAATGTTTAATAATTTGAAAAAATGAGCCTAGAACGAACACGTGGTATTAACTTTACCTCGCTCCCTGTGAAGTGGCAGGGAGGAAGTGCTGGAGCTTCACCTCTGCCGGGAAGTTTTCCAAAGTGATACTTGGCCAAATCGATGAGCTCATCATGTGAAACTCCTGAAGAACAACACATCAGAAGGTCAAGATAACTGAGGCGAAACATTTACTGTTATTTCAGTTCAGAATGCTGCTAAACAGTGAGTATATATATATAATATGGACCAACATCAAACTTAAGTGAGGAGATAAAAAAGCTCTGACCTCCTGCAGCAGACAGAACGATTCTGGGCCCTTTGTAGTGAGTGGTGATATATTCAACCAGGTCTCCTCTGTTGATGGTCCTGCATCACAAACCAACAAAGACACATAAATAGACCAATTTCCAAATGTCATCTTCACAATCTGTAGCAGCTGTACATTAAAACTGGATGTGTGGTCGTACTTGATGTTCTCTGTGGGGCCCAGGATGGTCCTACCCAGAGCGGTGGATTGATACGCTGTGGCGTGCAGGTAGTCAAACACCACTTCCTGTAGATTGGTCTCCACTTCCTGCATCTCTCTGAGGATGACTCCTCGCTCACGCTCGATCTCCGTCTCCCCCAGCGTACTGTTCTGGATGATGTCAGCCAGAATCTCCACAGCTTCAAACAAACAAGCAGAATAAAGATACTTTTAGATATTTGATTTGAAATTTGTCTCTCTGCTACTTTCTCAGTAATGAATGATGTACTGCACTGCACCTCGGGGCAAGTCCTTAGAGAACGCCTTGGCATAATACACAGTTTGCTCGCGGGAGGTGTAGGCGTTCAGGTGAGCCCCCATGTTCTCGATCTCCAGCTCCAGATCCAGCTGCGATCGTTTCCTGGTGCCCTAACGTAACATGTAAACAAACAAATGAACAAACCCATTAAAGACAAACTAATAAGTCCACCAAACAGTGGTTAAAACATTTCTGTGCCGTTTCCATCTCACCTTGAAGGCCATGTGTTCCAGGAAATGTGCTGTACCGTTATTTCTCTCATTTTCATAGCGACTCCCAGCGTCTATCCAGAGGCCCACCTGGAAGAAGACAGTAAGTAATTGTTACAGATTATGTCACTATTTGGAACAACATAACTGTATTTTGTACACACTGGATGACTGGTACAGTAGTATTTAAGTTTGAGTGAGAGTCCATTTACTGCACTTTATGTATATTAATACATAAAAACTTTTATTTTGAAAGCATCGTTGCTTTAATTTGTTGTACACAAAACTTTGTTTGCATGTTACCACCAGTGAATCCCTCCGTGTTTTCTCTTAACGCAATTTAATTCAGTGTCTTGTCATGTCAACTGTAACTGCTCAACTGTACAATGACATTAGGTCACTAGTGGTACATAATGTATAAAAAACATGCAAACACTTAGGAGGCTCTACGACTAAATAAGAATAAAAAAGAGCAACAAATAAGTTTAAATATAGAAGTCTATTGCACTCACACTTTGGCCATATTCAGCTACTGTGAGGATGTTATAGCTAATAAACTCTAACCCTATATTGGGTTTGGACTAGACTGGGTCTTGATATTAAATTTCATGGTGTACTAATTTAGTTAGTGTGAGATATAAATATAAAAGATGCCATGATTATTAGAATATTTTCATGTAGATATAAATGTTCCTCGCAGAGTCTCATTTTCGTGTGTTTTCGTGCTGTTGTGGAGGTTGACCTTTAACTTGAACTTACAGTACAGGTGGAGAGACCAGAGTCTTCTGAGGCCACGCGCAGTCCGTTCTCTAAAGTGGTTACCTTGGTTTCCGGGACATTCAGAGCGACCTGCTGAGCAGCCTGAGTGGCCAAGAGCCTGTGAGCTCCTGCTGACAGCTGGAGAAACACAGAAGTAGTTCAGTAACAGTCATGGTGACGCTGCACATTTAGGACATTGACGTCAGACGTTACTCGTGACCTGAGTTGATCACTAGTTTAACTATGTCGTTAATAATGTTACAGTCTTACACGGAGCAAAATTTTAACGTCACTGTAAGAATTCATCTTCGAATAGCCGAGCATGTTGTTAGCTGTCGGTGTTAGCAAACATAAGCATGGCGGAACACAGGAGAGGTTTTTCTCCGTTAGACTGTAAATTAATAACTGTCAAGAAACTTCTGAGGGAATGTTACTTAAAAATCATAAATGTCAACACATTCTTCTTACCCTACTCAAAGAATTCGTCTTCAGTAAGTGTCTCTGAAGGAGATTTCTCCCGGCAGATGTGAGACGCTGTAAGGACGCCGCCATATTGTTTGTTTGTCACACTGCGCAACTGCCGTTTTCATCGACGTAACAGTACGTAACATCCGCCGGAAATAACGATGAGATTTAGTTACAGAAAATAAAAGATTCTTTGAGAATATTCTAAAAAATACCAAATGAGAAAAGACACATAAAGAACATAAGATTACGTTTTACAAGCAATATTTATTCGTGCAGTAAAATCTTCGAGACATGTTTAAAGCTTGTGTGTTTACATATACAACACATTCTTTGTGAATGTTTACATTTGATCATTACTGTAATCTTGGTTCTTTATTAATACAGTTTTTTTTATATATTTATTATCTGACATGGACTATTTTAATCCATGTTATTATACTATATTTTATTTCATTTTTCTTGTCCTCTCTTTAAAGAATACCAGTTGTTGCCAAATGTTCTTAATAAATAAATTTCATCCTCCTTGCTGACTTTTGTTTTGAAAGGGTGTGACAGTTACAAGGCGGAAGTGTGTCTTTAGCCTAGCGCGAATTTTCTTCAAAGCGTCTTCCAACTTTACCAGTGATTGTCAACCCCTATATAGCGGTTCACAGTGAGTAGAAGAGCTGAGGAGTAATAAAAAGAAATGTTCATATATATAGCAGAGTCAGCTACTGTTTTATGTATCTGACGGTGTTTCTGTTTTAACCCGGAGTTATGTGGTTCTTTGTCAGGTTTAAGATTAAGTTGTGGTATCGTTAGCCGCTAAATGTGCAGAGTTAGCTATTAGAGCTAATGACTGAAGCTAACGCGTTAAAACAACGTTCAACACATCTTTATCTTCACTGTGTCTTCAGGATAAGAAATGGCGGATGGCGGAGATGTAATGGACGGTGACTTGGAAGATGGGGAGATCTCCGGGTCCGGCTCGGATACTGAGATGGGAACCGCGGCACCGGCTCCAAGTCGACCCCAGGTTCCCTCAGCTTTCAGCGGCCAATCGTACCAGAACAGAGCCGCTGTCCAGCCTCCTTCCGCCGGCTACCGCAGCAGCAGCAGCAGCGCCGTCGGCAGAGCCGCGGAGTCCAGCGACAGCGACGCGGACTCCTCGGACGAGGACGCGACTGTTTGGCGCCGGAAGCGTCAGAAAGTGTCCAATGCTCCTCAGCCACCTCTCCCGACACGTCTGCCCGTCCCCAGCGCACCGGGAGGCCGCAAGGTGAACAACATCTGGGGCGCCGTGGTCCAGGAGCAGTGTCAGGATGCTATGACTGCTGAGCTCGGTATATTTGGCATGGAAGGTGAGGTTAGCATGGCCAGCAGAGATGTAGAGACTTACAATTTTGTCCTGGCTCGTAAGATCATGGAGAAGGAGAGGGAGAAAGAGAGGCAGTCGGAGGATAAAGGAGAAGTGACCATGCTGGATGCTCAGCTGGAGGAGTATATGAAGGGGAGGGGGTCAGATGATGGAGCAGGAGGTGATGCAAAGAGGAAGAGGTCGGCTAAAGAGAGGCTGGGCCCCAAAGCTGAGATGGACATCAAGGGCCGCTATGAGATCACAGAGGATGACCCTGAGGATAAAGTGGCAGATGAGATCGCACACAGGCTGCAAGAGCCTAAAAAAGACCTGATTGAGCGCGTTGTTAAAGTCATTGGGAAGAAAAAAGCCATAGAGCTGCTTGGAGAGACAGCCACGCTGGAGGAAGCTGGCGGAGTGTACACCATGGACGGCAGCAGACGACGAACGCCTGGTGGCGTTTACCTCAACCTGCTGAAGAACACTCCCAGCGTCACCAAGGCCAACATCAAACAGATATTCTTCGAGGAGAACCAGAAAGAGTACAAGAGCAAGAAAGCTGCGCAGAAACGGAGGCGGCATGTCGTGGCCAAGAAGATGAAGCAGGCCATCGGCACACTGAACCTGCAGGAGCACGACGACGTCTCCAGGGAGACTTTCGCCAGCGACACAAATGAGGCCCTGGAGTCGTTGGAAGAGGCTGCAGAGGAAGCAGAGGCTGAAGAAGAGGAAGAGGAGGATAAGGAGGAAGCTGCTGTGGGGACTGAGGATACAGCAGTAGTCTACAACTCTGCAGACCTGGAGGTCTTTTGAGGGCTGACTGTTGTTTGAACTCTTAAGAAAAGGAAACACTGAAAGCACTGTACAAGTGACAAACACAGACTCATACCTGAGTGTCCTTTTTTTGCCTTTAGCAATAAAACTGGAGCTTGACCTGTTGTTTTTGTTTGGTACAGCTTGGGTTCATAGATTTCCACAAATGTAAACCATGTACATCAAATTTCTGACACGAGTGACGTTTGCATTTAAATCAAACTCTCAGCTATCGCTAACCGAAGTTGTTCCAGCATGTAAGTTGTTGATTTCAAGTCTAATTTCTTCTTCTATAATTTTCATCATTAGGAAATGAAGTTTTTTTGTTCAAATCATTTGTTGGACTGTATCTGGAATAAAAATAAAGGTGACTCGGGTAAAAATCTAAAAAAAAAAAAAAAAAAGTAGGTGATTTGTACATGAATCTACCTCCTTTTGATAAACATAATATATATTGTTGCATTTGATTTTGTTTTTGGGATGTGGATTCAATCCTTTATGTGACAGGGAATGCACCAGATCTACATATAACAAATCTGTTTTTCATCAGGATGGTTTTTAAATTAAACTGCATTAATGTGTATTGTAGAACGGGAGTTTGTCCACCAGGTGGCAGTATAACCATTTTCCATAAGGACTAACATCACTGTTTGAGACACAAAGTATTGATCCCATATAAGGAAATAAAAGGTCAAGATGGGAAGTGTATATAAATATTTATATAGAAAAACTGGAGTGACACAGGAATGAATCTTACATAAGAACAAAAATAGCATTTTAGAGTAGATTGGATCAGGGTAATGGAATAGCACTTGAATGACAATGATGTGTATGTGATTGATTTTAAAATAGATGGCAGCATAATATAGTTACAGCGACAGCAGAAACTGTCCTGAGATGCAAAAGATCTGAGACGGTGTCCTGGTTAGTCATCGTTAGACCAAACAAAACAAATTATCTCTATGACGACAGTTGTGGATTGTTATGAAGAGTGAGTGGAGATTTTATTCTAAACTCATGGCCAAAAGTCGACACTTGTGACATATAAAAGTTCCCACGACAACTAAAAATCTGCAAAGCAAAGAAAGAAAAAAACTTAACTTTTTATTCTTGCATTTAGCAGACACTGTATGTGGGTGGCACCGAAGCAAAGGTCTGTTTATGGGGGAGGCAACCGTATGAACTTTACTGGAAGATTAATTCATTTTAATTCCATTACAATACACAATTTTATAGAATAAAAAACACACAAAAAATACTGCATCTAATGCTCTTTATCTATTATTTTCTTGCAATTTCCTAAAAGTTTGCCAGGGTGAGCTTTGTCATTCAAGATAGTAATTATTAGAGGAATAATGAAAACATTTAGACATTGTTATTTTAGAATAGTTAAGCTAGTTAATAAGCTTTTGTGTGTTTCCAAGGGAATTATCTCTCAACATTATGTCTCAACAAATCATAAAAGATGCTTAAATGCTCCACAAATGTGAATTTCCACTAATAGTTTTGCATTAATGCAGCCAAGTAACTGTTAGCAGGCAGTCTTGTTTGGAAGGTCTTTGTGGCAATGTAGCACTAACTTGTTAGCGACTGGTGAGCTAGCTAGCTAGCATAAGACCAGTTAGCTTGCTAGCTATATTAGCTTGACATCAAGTCCAGCTGGTCACTTTCAGCATCACCTGTATTGTGAGGACGTTGAGCTAAATTTCACTTCGCTACATTCTGATTTGACATTACTTAGTCTTTAATTTATATTTACTTTATATCAAGTCATTTGTCAGATTCTGTTATCCAAAACCACTTACAAGATGAATGGGTGGGAGCAGATGGACGTACAGACATATGGATGGATAGACAAACAGATAGACAGACAGACAGACAGACACACACACACACACACACACACACACACATATATATATATAGATAGATAGATAGCTTCAGAAAAGTAGGAAATATTAAGGAAGTTCTAGATAAGTAAAATAAAACAAGGTGGATTAAGATTTCCTTGAGTGTGTCAGGTTTGCGATGCCAGATAACGTTGTTTGGATTAACGCCCTACAAGTCGATGTGTGTGCAGAGCCAGAAGTCGCTCTGTAGGCAGCATGAGTGATTTGAATTTGATTCAGAAGACCATTTATAGTCAGCAGTTATCAACAAGCAGCAAGTAGCCACAAATATTCAGACACGTAGTAGGTACTTACTGAGATAATATATGAGAAGCTTTTAGATGTTGCGCTGGCCGGGATCGAACCCAGGTCAGCTGCTTGGGAAGCAGCTATGCTCACCACTACACCACCAGCGCTTGATATTGGCAGCTGGGGCCATACATTTTCACCTTACAGATGTATTTGATCATTTCACTGTGTAAAAGTCAAGCAGTGCAGGTTTAATCATCTGTGGGCAACAGAAACCATAGACACAACAGACAGTTTATCATCCAATATTTGCTTTTATAAATCTATTTTCACTTGTGCTTAACAAACCTCAGTGAACAAACATTTCCTACTAAAGCAGCCACATCTAAATCAAAATAAAAGTAGCTACTATACAGTCACCCCTCACAGCTCCAGGGGAGAATAAACGCCTTTAATGGTGGTGGTGGATTTGTCAGCTGAAGCGCCTTGGAAATGATCATTATCTCTGCTCATGCCTGCCACATGAAAGGCCCAGCGTTCTGTCAGAATACACGTTTGATAATCCCACCACTTATGGCTGTTTTCATATTTGCTGGCGGATATATCTTCTGTGATAAGATGTGAACTGTGTACATTGTGATTCCATCAGGCAATTAGGAAATGTGATTAAGGTTTACGAACTGATGCAGAGATCAGCTTCAGCTTCCTGCCATCGAGTTTTACTGTCACTTCCTCCGCTAATGTGCAAATAACGTGCTTTATTGCATATGTTACCACTGAAGAAGAACTGTTCATATGATGGCAAACAGACCTGTATTGTTTGCTTTAGTGGTAAAGGTGATCAAAGCAGGATTATCAAAGAAATGTGTGTTTTGCAGGAGGTGACTGATGTTCTGCCTCGTCTTATTCATGTGGAACTGTTACACGCTGCAGTCTCTGGTCTCAGGACCTCTGTATCTGTCACCTGGCAACAAACTTGTTGCCTGGATACAATACGCTGTTTCTTATTTCCATTGGATCAAACAGGACCAGGGTTGAAAGACTTGTATCTTTGGACGAGGGTGGGGAGGAGGTGTTACATGATGACAGCATCTGGAGATGTCAACAAATATACGTCCAGAAAACAAAACGTCTGTTGCGTTTTTAGCTTTCACCTTGACTTGATGGTTTGGCCTCAGAGCTCAAATTCTTCTTTTTCCTCTTCTAATGATCACACAAGCAGAAGTAAAACACAATCTAAGTTTATCAGTGCACCCCTGCTGACCCATCAGAGCTAATTTTAGAGACACTGACAGTGGCGAGAACGCCACCACAATTAAGCATCGGATCTACAATTGGGCACCAAAAGATAAAGATAGAGAGAGAGGTTGCCATTCTCAGTGTCTTTTTCTCTCACAGTCACACATGTTGTCACGAGCCACTGTGAGTGACCACAAGAACAGCAGCGAAGGTGAGTTAGGTAACATCAGAGCCGTCAGTGACTCATCACTTTTACCAAAACGAAGCTGACCCAGCTGGAAGGGAGAAAAGAGACGTCGGATCACGTTCATAGAGTGTGATTTTAGTTCAAGGACCATCGCATGTTCCTGTTGTTGTTACCAAGGAACATTTTGCACTTGGCTAATAAATGTTTTTTTTTTCTTTTTTTCCACCAGCTGCAGTTGCCATGAGCTTGTTGTTGTTATTGCTGTTGTTACTCCTCATTGTAAATGGTAATGGAGACTAAAAGGGAAAGCAGAGGGAAGGAGAATGTAATGTGTCCAAAGGGAGCCATGTGAAGTCTAATGAACTTTATATGCTTTAAGTGCTTTGGGTTAATTTCCTGCCAATATGTAACAAACAAACATATTTTACAAATGCTCTACCTGTCGCTAACAAACACACGAAATGCCATTAACAAACAGATGTTTTTTACTGCAAATATATGTAATGTACCTATTGAATAAATACACAGATAAATAAAAAATAAATTTAAAATCAATATATTTGCATTGCTTTTGTGGACCTCCACATTAGCAGGTAGCACTAGGTGGTAGCTAGCTGTTTTTTCAGTAAATTAGCTCCATGTGTGTTTCAGTGTAGTCAGTGTCTGAGCTGGATGTCAGACTTGTTAATCTAACATGTTAACGCTAGTTCATGTGTCCAATTAACATTTTATGTGTTAGCACATTAGCACACTAACGCTGCATGTTAACATGTGGTGAGCTGTGGGTATTAATTTTAAATAACAGCTGTGACAGGAAGTTACAGAAGTGTCCTACATAACGCTAGTCAGTGGATGCAAACCTCCCTCCTGACAGCTTAAGACAGAAGCTGATAAAGGATGCTAGTGCTCATGGTTTTTAGCCTTCATGCTAGCATGCCTGGGTGTATGGAGTCTAAAATATCCTGACCAAATTATTGCAAATCATCAGATTATTACTGTAATATAAATGTTAGACCAACAAAAACAAAGGCAGCCATTGCTACACCATTGCCAATATTGTGATCCTTTGACATACAAAAAAAGAAAATATTCCACTTTTGCACCAATTGTAATAGCCAACTGGTGCAAATTGTACCAGTTGAAATAGCCGAATAGTGAATGATGCGACAATGCAGTCAAACGAAGCATGAAATCGATCACAGGCTGACAAGAAATCCTCACGTTCACTTTTGAATAAATGTACTCGTCCTTTCAAACCCACCATGAAATTGATCATAGTGGCAAGAAGAAAAAAAATAGGAAGAGGGAAATAATTTAAAACTGATTACTTCCATTTGGAAAACAATAGCACTGGAATAATGACAGATCATTTAATAATCTGTCTCTTTTTCATACATTATCAGAGAATTGATTCAGAAATAATCCTCTGGTTATAGTGCAGATTTAGGATGAAATATCTTTGGCTTTGGCCACTTTTTCTTCGAAAATGCAAATACATTGTTTTCTTTTCTACATAAATCATCCTAGATATGAGAGATAGACAGTTTGGTTTGTCTTTTGTACAAGCAGATATGACGACAGCTTGTTGCCTAGGTACAATTAAAGCCTCCATCTCTCTCTTCTTCGTCCTTGCAGCAGTAATATTCCAGCTACGTTGCTCTAAGATTCTCATGAATAGAACCTGATGGGTTTCATATAGGCTACATTTCATCTGTAGAGGAGGTAAATGGGTTTTGGTTGATGCTGATTAAACCTGACAGAGTGATTGAGTGAATCTTTGTGTCGGGAAGGAACCAATAAAGAAATGATTATAAGATTATAATGGCTGTGTTCATATTGAGTTCTGGCTTTAGTCTGAGAATATGAGCAGGTATGAAGCCACATCTCAAAAGCTTTTGGATTTTGCTGATGGTCTGCATTTTTCTGCTCCATCCTTTTAATAGATTTACATCTAGTCTATATGTTATTCTTCCTGGATTCAGTTTGTCAATTCAGGTATTTTCAATGCTGTGTGATCACCAGATCTTTTTTTTTTTTTTTGTGAATAATGGAAAAAAATTGACAGGGGGACTGGAGTGGAGAACAACCTGTGTAGTTTGCAACATCAAATTGCTCAATCTCTCTCTCTCTCTGCTCTGTCAGGCCTCTTGGCCTGATGACCCAGCTCCATCCATTTGGTTCTGACCTTGGCTGCCTCCTCAGCAGGCTGGCAGCTGTCTGACTCTAGCGTCTCTGGCAGCTAGACAGGCCAAAACATGGCAGCTGCTGTCATTCCTGCCTGGTAACCATGGTGTGGAGTCAGGTCGCTCTGTCCAGGAGTTTGTAGAGGCAGGAAGTAACCACACCTGCACGTGACTGTCACTCACTAATGTGACAGTTAACAGAATTCTGAGATGTTCTGTATAGAACTTGATCCATTTAGTTAAAGTCAAAACTATGACCTGTAGAAATTCAGGTGTAAAAGCTGGTTATTGACCATCTGTTTACTTTTGTTTCTTACAGTTGCAGTGGGATTTCTGGCTGTGTTAGTGAACATAGGGCCAATCACTGCTTATAGATAATTAACCAATCAAAATGATCTCTTAGTTAATGTGGGTGGAGCCTGGAAATGCTAAGTCGACTGTCGAAGTAAAGGATTTGGCAGTTAGAGTTGGTGGCATCATAGGTCATGTGACACACTCTAACCTGCTGCCATACACACCCCATTGCTGAAGTAGTTAAATGTCATAGAGGAGAAAGTTTTTGAGGATTTGAACTTCACCATTAATAATCCATAATCCACCATAATCGGAAAGGCTTCGTAAAAACTGATTTTAGAGTAGAGTAGAGAGTAGAGTTTAGAAGTATAGAACATATGTGAACAAACTTAAGATATCCACTAATGTCTTAACTGAGCTGAACATTTTTCAGTCTAAATGGAGTTTCTACATTGACGCATGTGGAAATAAGTCAAAAATGGAAAAGTAGTTGAAATAGAATTCAGAACAAGTCAATGTCTCCTCATCGATTCTTTGGTTTGGTTGGTTTGACTTTCATCTCTATAATCATTCATGGAACCTCAAGTGGTATTCAAAACAAGTCAATTCAACTAATTTCTAAAAGAAAAAAACACAAATATTCAAAATGTCTAATATCACTCACATGTGCTGCCCATCAATCATTCTGTAGCACGCTGGCTGTATTGTGCTGTTTGCTCTTTCTGTGCTTTTACATTTTGTGTAGAGGTGGTGAAGAGTGTGTGTGAATGGGTATGAATGTGTAATTGAGCTCCTCACAGTTACTTAAAGACCACTCACTGTGATCAGAGCCACAAACACACATATGAGCACTTCAGAGTCGAAGAGGCACATGGACGTGACAGCGACGCATCACTGGATGAGAAAAGCCTTGTCAAGTGCACAGAGTGACAGATTGGCCTGAGAACACCATTAACTGCCCTGTTCAGAGCTGAATGAGGGATCATTTGCATACAAATAGTGTGCCTATATAAAACAATGATGGATGAGCGGACTGATACAGACTCTATCACTGTTTCCATTGTTTTTCTGTGTGAAGGACACAACCCTGGGGAGTCACATGACAGAAAAATCCACAGGAAATAGCAGATTGATAGAAATGTTTCTCTTCTGCAGAAATTATTAGTGGTTGAGATAATGCGCTAAAGTCAAAGAGCCTCAGCTTTTCTAGAAGAATAACAAGTTATATTTGTATTCTTAAATTGGAGTACAGTTCTTTCTTTGAAAATGATCTAAAACAACTTTTTAGGATAATTAATTTACTGTATCCTACAGTACACTAATTATTAGGATGTACTGTAAAAACGTATAGATGAGATCCCACAGTGTGAATTTCAGGGGAGTCCAACTCTATGAGATCTACGTGAATCTCTTAAAGCATCGTCTCTTCTGAGAAAATGTTTTTTCCTAACCTCTAACTAGAGCACTTAGTCTGAACTGGAGCACTTCCTACTTGATCTCCATGCACTTATTGAAATGATCAAGCACTTGTTTGCTTCCTTAATGTTTCCGATTGCACTGAAGCTTTAGTGTTGTCCTTCACTTGTAAGTCATTTCAGATAAAAGCGTCTGATTAATGACTTCATGTTAACTAGATGCAAGTGCTTATTCAAGTCAGACTGCAGCACAGTGAAATTCAGTTGCATGTCCTTGCAAAACGTGGCGTTGGAAGTGACAAGCTGCACTAAATGTCAAGCTAATGTAGCTAGAAAACTGAATGGTTCTATGATGCTAACTAGCAGGTAACGAGTTAGCACAGTATTGCCACTCAAGTCTGCAAATACAAGACTACTTGCTAACTAGCTTGGTTGCATCCAACACAAACTTTCAACACAGTTTATTTAAGGGGTTGTGTTTTACTGTTGGCTCATGTTTCACAATAACATACCTAATTTTTCATCAATTTACACACTGGTGGTGGAAATTCACTTTTTGGAACCAACCATTGTCAATCATTCTTTGCCAGGAATCGAAAACATCTCAATCACCCCATGGTAGCTGGTTGCTATAGAAGTCATAAACCCTGCACCCTCCATATTTTGACTTCATTTTTTTCACAGTGGGAGGAAGTGTTGACATGTTGTCAATCTTCATATATAGGCTTTCAAATTCCCTCTATAACTCATTGTTTGTCTTGTTGGGTTGACTTTCTTGTAAATCATCCCTGATATCTCTGAAACTTTCCAGAAATACACAAAACTTCTCAAATAAATCTTACTTAGCTGCATTGCTACAGGAAGTTCAGTTTTTCTTGGCAAACAAAACATTTGCTTGAGAAATCTAAAAACCTCAAGGATGAAAATAAAAAAACAAAACAAAACATATATATATATATATATATATATATAAATATGAAGAACAGCAGTATCATTTAATTCTATATGAATAAGTCTTGAAAGTGCAGAATGTTTTTCTGAGCGCCCTCTCCCCAGTCGATTGACATCTCTCTTTACAGGTTGGTCCCTGCTAAATGTTTTGGCTTGGACCAAGCGGCTGGACAGCGATCTCATTAATCTGCTGAGTGACTTTGCCACCTCTGTCATTCCTCTGTGGACCTCAGATAATGGGCTTCTATTATGTCAACCAACGTGTAATCACCCAGACTCACAGACCACTAGGATTGCTTTGGTCCCATCATGGCCCCGCTCTGGGCACTGCAAACACATTTGTCTCAGACATCAGTGAGAATATAGGTCGATAGTAATGCATGCTGTTAAATGGCATGGAAAAGAAAAGTTTTCTGTTTCCGGTATGTCTGTAGTCGACTGTGACCTCTAAAATGTTATCTTTAGTTAAGGTTATCTTGTCTTTTTAACATTACTTGCTTTTTCTAATGTGCCAGCTCTAAAAGACCTGTCCAGCATGTGTCAACATTTTGCTGAACAGCTCAGGCAGGGAGGACTTCAATGCAGACTTAAAACTGGGCAACTAAGTACCTTTAATAATTAATGTAAGGCTGACAGGCAGATGGGTTTACAAGCACAAACAGGCAGGTTCAGGCAACAGGTAGCAAATTCTGGTAGCACATTCACTAGAAAGAAGCAGAAACACTGGGACATTACACAAGAACATAAACAGACACACCCAGGATGTCTCTTTTTGAAAATCTGACTTCACTGACCCTACTGATCATGATGGATACCTAGATAATGAAGATGATCAGTATTTTGACTTCTTTTGTTTTTCTTACTGGCAATAAGTGCCTTTTAACATGAAAAAGGTGGATTTAATTATGAATTCAAAAGAATCATAAATCAAGAATCTTTATGAAGTTAAAATAAATCCGTAATTGTTACATAGTCATTTGGAGTGATAAACTCTCTTTCTCTCTTTGTTCAGGTTGAATTACCACGGCTATGTATCAGAGTTAAGACTAATCACTGTTGTAACCATAAAAACCCTGAGTTGCACATGAAGTTACCTTGCTTACCTAAAGTACTGCACTGTGGTATTCAGACAGAGACAGATACTGGTGTGTGTCTCTCTCTCTGTGTGTGTGTGTGTGCGTGTGTGTGTGTGTGTAATGAGGGAACTGGAACCAGGAGCGTAAATGAGGGATTTCAATTGTGGAAGAAGTGAGCAAACACAGTTGTAGACAGGAAAAAAAGTCTGAGGACATTTGGTGGACAGATGGTGAACAATAGATTGATACTTGTAGATTAATGAATCCTATTTCTATTCTATTTTACAATTAACCATCCAACGCATAGCTAATAGGGTCTGAATCAATCAGAGCTTTGCTAGTGGAAGACTTATCTTATAGCAGCAGTAAAGAGTGATCAAAAACCCCTGAAAGCGACAATGACCTCACTCTCCATCTCTGATTATCTGTGACATCAGAAAAATTCCAATATGTGATAAAATTTGAAGAAATTCAAAGAAACAAAACAAAACAAAAAAAACAACTGTGAACAGATGTAAGCGAGGGAAAAAAAACTGCATCACAGACAAATGGCATTTAAATGTTGAACAACCTTATCTGAATAACAAGTAATAGCCACATATTCCAGTTTTCATTTACTGTCCTTTAGTTCAGGAGGTTAAAAGGGAAAGTATTTGTGAGACATTGACATCTTCACTTATACATTCATATACACGCCTCCATTGGCATACATACCTCCACTAAGTGTCCATCCATGCATACTGAAGTAGACTATCAGAGTCTGAATTATCCTCCAGAATATAAAATATTCTCGGGCCTGTTCAAATGTTGTTATTTTCTTTTCAACCATACAGAATGGATCCTAAATTTAGGATGAGGGGGAAGACAGTCAGCAACGTTGACTCATAGGATGCTAAGAAAATTAATGGGGAGAAAAGACCATGAACCCAAGCCTTGTTTTAATATATTTTAAGTCAATACATATTCCTGTTTGGTTGTTTTGGGAAAGATTATAGGTTCTGAATCTCATAGGGTCTCATTTTGCTATTTGATGTGGAGGATTCAACAGTTTCCAATATGCCCCCCACAGCAGTGCACATCAGTATCTACTCCATCAGGATTTGCAGCTGAATCCCTATGAACATTTTACTGCTGTCAATATGTGGAATGTAAAGTTTGTTCTAATTTTGCTAAAATATTATTATTTTGTTGAAGATCATCAGTTCAGCTGCTGATCTTTGTTAATAACTTCACCTGTTGAGGGTCAATAATCAAAAGATGATGAAATAACACTGTAATTATAGATATTTTAATTCACAGTTGTTTTGGAGCAGCAGTATTAGTTCCCATTTGTCGACCAGCTGTTGATCTGGTTTCTTTCCCATAGCTATTTTGTCATCCAGTTCCTAAATGCAGTCTGAAACCTCCTGGATCTGATCCCAGCCTCGGTTCAAAGCTCCAACCATTCACTCACAGACTTCAGACTACCAGGGATGAGCTGCCACTCTGCACTCATGAAGGCCAGAGGTCAAAACATGTCCTGATCAGATTAGAAATGCATCAAATGCTGGTCAAATGAAAACCTATTCATCTTTATTACCTCTCTTATCTTAAGGATACTGAACTTCTCATTTCACTTTGAAACTTTCTCATT
This sequence comes from Polydactylus sextarius, assembly GCA_016801845.1. Taxonomy (NCBI): domain Eukaryota; kingdom Metazoa; phylum Chordata; class Actinopteri; family Polynemidae; genus Polydactylus; species Polydactylus sextarius. The sequence continues at coordinate 13,758,033 of CM028923.1, read as the reverse complement.
TATCAGAGGAGGATTTATAAGAAGGTGTGTTTACAGAGATGCTATAGCTTCATTATGCACCTGAACAACTAACACCACGACATCTCTTGTGTGTGATAAGAAACGTGTTAGCGCATCCATCATGAACATATATCATCATCATTAACAGCACAAATATGGTGTTTAGTGTATGTAGAAACACAAAATGATACATGTGCTAATATTTCTCATTCTCAGTCTCTTCACTTTGTTCTAATTTAGCTCAGCCTGTCCCAGTCTTATGAATGTGATGCCTCAAGAACACAGGGGATCCTCTCAAATTTGAGGAAAAACTCACTTGGACTCAAAGATGAAGATGAGATTTTAGTTGTCAAAGATTAAATATAAAGATCATTGTGTGTTTGGGTGTAAATCTGTGTAAATCTGTCAACTTTTACACAAGTCAAGTTGAACTATTTGACTATTTGGATGTCGGTGGTCAAAAGTGACAGTGATCTCACCTTTGTGAATTAAATATATCAGTAAATGATTAGGACTCAAGGGACAAAGGTCAAGGGCACTATCACATCACAAAAGACATTATGGCCTAAATATGGCATAAATATTCACTTGGACTCAATGATGACTAAACTGTTTCAGTCAACAGGTCCAGGACTTGACAGACAGTTTATTCAAATGAATAGACTACAGTCTGGTCGTGTTGAGAGAGGAGGCGGACCACATGGCAGTGTTTGTCTGAATGTGATGAAGGATGCGCAACATACTTCCACACCACCAAGATGTGATCCCCATAGAGGGTCACAAAAACAATTGTTGCACCTCATGTGGAGAGTACAGAACAGTACATATGTTTTGTTGAGCCACACAGAATCTTTAATTACTATCATTGCTTTAGCCCAACTGACAATATTAACATATTGCCTGGATGGCATAGTAATAAAGTAAACGGATGGAGGATTACATTTACAGATTATGTTACATTATTCTATTGCAAAGACAGGCACCCTGATGTCTTCTGATTTTATGTCATTGAATCATGACACATGCTCAGTGTGCTACACTCAATTAGTGTAATGGATCCTATGAGTCACAAGCCTGTGCTGGACATGCTGGACAAGAGTTTCCGTCCATTATCCTTCTCTTCTCGCGATCTAAATCTGAAGACAGTCTGGACATTTGATGACTGAACGACAACCACGATTTAATGACATTTCATTTGACTTTCACTCTTAATGATCAGAGACGAAATTTGTGGTGATGTCGCTTCATTAGTGATGGTATACAAAGAAACTTTGATAGGAATTTAAACTGAGCAGGACAAAACATGATTTGTATGCATGTGATGTATACATTGTATCTGCATCAAATTCATCAATGTAGAAAGAGTAAAAGCAGCTAATCCCAGCTAAGCCCAGTATGTGTGGTCCATCCAAGGTCAGGTGTTGGTGGAGGTCAAGCAAGGTCCTTGAGGTGTTCCCAGGCCAGATAAGATATACACCTATCAGACATCATTACATTAAAATCACTGACAGGTGAAGCGTTTCTGTCTTCACCGAACTGCTTCTTTTTAAATTCAGCAAGGTGGAGGAGCGAGTACAGCACATCTACGCGTTACACCTGATTAAAGCATAATCTTTCATATGAATTGCTTCTAATCTGTGGCAACTCCTCTGCTCAACATTAATTGGCTCATTAAATCAGCACCAGCAGGCTGACACCAGTGTGAGATTAATAAGCTTCGTCTCTGTGATGCGGACACATTTTCACAGTTACGATGAAGTGGCTGTTACAGCGAAGGGGGGTTGTTAAGCCAGATGAGGAATTCAGGTGAGAGTTCCTCTAAATGAAACAAAATCTTGAATAACGCTCATCCTGAAAATATCATGTGTAGTGTGAGGTCATGGAAATGCTGTTCTTTTGCTTCCAATGAATCACTGGCTTATACTAAAAATAACCACAGGAGTGAGCACATCAGTCTACAAGGAAGCCAGATTAGGTGCTATATTAGTCACCGGGGCTCCACCACAGTCACACAAGTAGCACTGATTGCTTTTGCCCCCCTCCTCCTGAAAATTACTAAAAGCCCATGACAGTGAGTGGGAACGTTATTTTACTTTGCAAAACAGCACAACCCAGGCTAGAGGTTAAAACACAGTATCTCTCTACACATAGGATAAAATATTAATAATATCACTGTCAAATCCATTTGTCATTTTCTGCATTTGGAAGAGGTGGTGGGGCTCTGACAGATAGGGTTGACATTCCCAAGGCAGGAGTCTTCTGAAAGAAGGTGTTGGTTGAAGGATCCATCCACCCATTTTCATCTGCTTATCTGATGGCAGATCAGGTGCTTCGAGCATCAGACCAGGATGATTACAGCTGGGGGTTTTCTGGATACATCAAGCAGGCAGGAGTCCTCAAGGTGGACTCAGAACATGCTAGTAAGATTATTTATTTTTATCCTGGTAATGCCTCAGGATCCCCACAGCCAGAAATTGTAACTGGTTAGAAGGACTATGTTTGACCTGCTGCCATCACCTGCTGATGCCAGATAATTGGCTGAAAATGAATGGATGAAATTAATTATTGGAGCTGATTGGTGATATTTCATTATTATTATTATTAACTAATATATTTCTTTCATTTTTTTGCAGTGGTGGAGATGTGATTTGCCTTTGATTCTTAAGCCAGGAAAAAGAGCATATACAATCATTTTTTCATTTTGTCAAGTCAATCGCAGAGAATTTTTGTGTTAATCCAAATAAATCCTGATCATCTTAGACCTGGAAGACCACAAATGTCCACATATGCAGAAATCTGTACCATTCTTCATTTGAAAAGTGAAAAAATAACAGTGAAAAAATAACAAGTCCTATATAGTAAAGACAGTTGTGCTTGTTTTGTGAGATCAACACAAACACACACCACAGATCTAATATTTTCAACTACATGGTTAAATCGGGTGAAGTGTCACATACAACTCTTTGTTGTAGTGATTGATGTAGTGGTTTATTATTCAATCAGTGACAGATGTCCAGTAAGTGGATGTGAATGGAAAAGAAGGAGTTTGAGTGTTCAGTGTTGGTCATGTGCATCACTCAGAGCCACATCTGCTCAGTGATCCCTCTGTGCTCCTCTGAACAGGAAGTAGAAGTACAACAACATCCCTGGTGATGATGGACTGGGTTGCAAGTCGAGAGCATTGATAAACAAGACCAATCAATTAAAGGGTTGGCGTGTACCCAGTCTGTCGTTGACCCTCACTCTAATTTCATGCCTCCTATCCTTTTAAAATGTAAAATGAAGCACTATTCTCAGAAAATTGCATTAGAAACATCTGGACTTCTCCCTATTAAGGCAACAACCACTAGCTCAATAAATAACACATTAGTAGTAATAACAGCTGGTGACCCGATGGCCCACACAGCCTGATTATCGGTGGCCAAAAGAGATTGTGTTGTGTTTGTTCAGACATTAAGTGTTACTGTGCAGTCTGAGTGGATCATGCCGTTGGAACCATCACATAATTACTGTTGTGCTCATAACCAGTCTGTTTACTGTGATTACATTTGCATATTCCCATAACAGAGGCTGTTTTACAGCGAGACCATTCACCCCTCAATACACCGCAGACGATGTGGTACAAAATTCATCCACATATTTGCAGTGTTATATATGCGTACATAACTGTGTTTCAAATCAGCACACCCATAATGCATAAAACATCTAAACACATCCCAAAGCAGCAAAGAGACATTTGGATAGAAGAATGTTGAGTATATTTTCTGCACATTAAATGTAACATTTAAATGCTAAAATTTAAATCTTAGTTTCATAGGCATTCATATGTTCAAGGACTTCTGCACAGCATGTCTATGTTGAGCTTGTTATGGAAAAGTGTATGCAGGTTCAGAATCAGGCTACATATTATTGAAGTGTTTGAATAGTTGTCATTTTTATGTCATAATAGAGCCAAAAAAGACTTTGGAACCCGACCTTATTCCACCTTGCAGTTTGGTTGTCTTGATTGTGATTTTGAGACCCACTGGTACAAAATAACCATGCTTGTATCCTGGATATTTTTTGGATAATTTTTGTACAGTGGGATGAAGTTGAGGTGCGGTGTCCATCTTTACATTCATCAATCTATTTTCAGTGACTCATCTGGAGTTGGGTTACAGTGACAATTGATCAGGCAATTCAATCTAAGTGTCCTCCCCACTGTTCCAGATCCACCTGGAGATCCCGAGATGTTTAATCTCTTCAATATGTTCTGGATCTACATTGAGGTCCTCTCCAAACAGTTGGATGGGCCCAGAAAACTTCCAACAGAAAGTGCTCAAGAAGCATACTGATCATAGACCAAAACTATCTCAACTGGCTTGCCCTGGATGTCTGAGGTCCTCACCCCATCTCTGGATATTAGATCTATCACCAGATGATTGTATCCATTAGCTTCCCAATGCTGTTGCTAAAAAGCTTACAGGTGAAGCAAACAGGCATGTGTCAAGGTTACTTCCCCCAAAACACTACCACATTATACTGCGTTGCATTTCAGATATGACTCTGATGGTGGTTAAGGACGGTATATGTACAGTCATCAACAACCAACACCATTAAGATAAAAACACCCATTTGGAGATGACATGCCTTCGCCATGTTAAACTGCTGGCATGGAGCTGCTGGTGTCATGGAGCTGTGATTGGACGTGCCTCCTTCAGCCTGCTTCGGTAATGTAGCCCCGTCCTCTTAGTCTCGAGGAGCAGAGTGGAAAATCCAAAGTGACTGGAATTATGTAAAGTAACACACCACTGGCTTTTTATAGAAAGGGACCGCCTCCCGTCGGCATGGTAACTGGCAGCCATAATTGCCCCCCCATTCTACTGGTATGAATCGAGGTATTCCTCCCCTCGCCGTTCTTGCGTGTGCAGTCGTGGATAATTGAGGTGGCGACGGAGAGGTGAACAAATTGTAATCGGGCTAAACGACAGCTCTAATCAACACGCGCACATTTTGCTTTCACCTACTCATTGATAATAGCTGCCTCTCACTGATCCTCTCTGCTGTTTTCATGCAGCTTAACATCTGGGCCTGCTGTTTGATGGCATCAGCCTGGATAGTTGCTTTCTTATCAGTCTGTGACATGTTTTTATTTCTTCAACCTCAAAGCGTCCCAGATCTGATTTTTATCTCTCTCATGTGACTGAAATCTGATCAGAAAGAAACACGGTCACTTTATTTTTTTAAATGTGGGACATGAAAATCCTCATGTTGAAGCATGTGGCCTAGATGCAACTTGGTTTTTGCTGTTGTTGATTTTGTTGTTTTTTTGTGTGTGTTTTTTTTTTCAATAAACTGCATTTCAAGTCAGTGTTGCCATGACAATAAATAAATCTTTAATCAACTCAGATAGCTGTTGAAAATTTTGCTCCATGGAGGATGACGAGAACCAACACTGAGCAGACAGAGAAGTGGTAATGTGACTGGGATTTGGGGAACTCATTGCCTCAGTCAAACACAAACTGGGAACGATATGGAGACAGAAACAGATGTGACACTGTCAACAGGTCCTGTTGTTACCAAATACAGGTCACAAGAGGGAATAGTTGTGAATAAGGTGTGAACGCAGCTGCATTCATACCTAATCTCTTTTCTTGTGCTTGTATTTGAGTCTAACCTTGATTTACACAAAGGAGATAAACACCTCTGTTTGCTCATATATACTGACAGATTACGCACACTGCTTTTGTCTCCATGGGCGACAGCAGCTGTTGTCATGTGGATTCAGTGATGGAATCAAACGACCGATTCCAACATCACTAACAGATCCAGTGTGGCCATGGATGTAATTTTCACACTTGTCAAATGTGCAGCATCACATTATGGGATGTTTTCCCATTTCTTTATATTTTCTCTATTTAGAAAATTATGTATCCAGTATTTTTCAGCCAATTAACTGTGTTTTAATATGTCCAGTGCCCATTAGAACAAGACATTTTCACTAATTTGGTTTCTGGGACCATCCATCAATTCTCGAGACATTATTACTTTAATGCTGCTCTTTTGAAAACAGCTGTTTGTTAATGGATGGCACATCGCGTTGCTCTATTACCATCTGTTTGGTTCAATAACATTTTGGAACAGGTCTTACTGGATCAGGTCTGAAGTGTGAGACACTGGACTGGTGTGTACAATGGCATGAAGACAATGTGACAATGGCATGAAGTACTGATCATCTTGTTACAACGCAATATTCTGCTGGGAAATCTTGGGTCTTGACATTCATCTGGAAGTTACCTTTACTCATATTGTTTGCAGACTAAACACACATCCGCCTGTTTTGTTCAAACGACACAGTCGAACTTCCAGAGTTCAAGTAATGATTCACATTACATATTGATATTGAGCACATTTTTGTCACTTTGTCACAGTAAGTCTCCTTCTGTTGAAGGAAGTGACATTTTCACATAACTACTGTTTCCTTTTAGTGACGGTTTTTTCTCGCTTTTTCATTGTTACCCTTCCAGACATCCTCTGTCTAAATGAGGAGTTGATGGCATCCTGTAGCAGCCAATGCTTGTTGAATAAAGCGCTGGAGTCATTTAGAGGTTAGCAGAGACAGGTTCGTCGTGGCTGACAAGCTTCAGATCATCTGGGAAACATCAAAAAGCACAAATAGACTGCGCTTTTAAGGCAATGCTGCCAATCTGATACCTGGAGGAGAAACTATTTCGACTACTGCCATAACTACCTGACCGAGAACTGAGGTCAAAAGTTTAACATTTCTTTTTTCTTTCCCTTTTGTTTAGTAGATATCGATCAGATAACTTGTGACCAACTCTTACAGGTAACAGAGCTGCAGTGTTTTCTCAGGTTTGTCATAATGGACTGTCTTGTTGCTAGGAAACATCCAAATAGATTTTTGACCCTGTGGAGCACTTGCTGTGAGCTTTGCTTATCTATGTTGTCCTAAATGCATCTGTCTGCTGTTATGCCTGTTGCGAACGCTTACTGCATGAGATATAATAATGATGATGTTTTGTTACCAAGGATGGGTCACAGCTATCCTAGATGTGTCAACTGGTTTATGAGAATTGTATGAAAATATACTGTACACCATTGAATTATACCACAGGACTTGAAATGACCAAATGTTAACTCCTGCATTACCTGCAGTCTAATCCTGCAGACATAATTGTTTTAAGTTCTGTGAAAAGCCAGAAGAAGTAACCAAGTGCAAAGTTATGGATTTTAGGTTCTTGGAGGAGTAATAGAGTCTTTATACTCTATTCAGGAGACAAGGAGACAGATGCAACATGGTCAGAGGAGGGTGACCGTGGTGTGATGTTGACATGATAGAGAGACTGATCAGCTTTGATGACAGACTTTGGTTTTAGAGATGGATCTACACTGATCTCTAATGAGAATTAGGATATTGTGTTTAAAACAGTTCACAGAAACCATGCCGTGCTTTTATGACACTTTTGTAGCAGGCTCCTAGTCTCTGGATGCACAAGATTTCTGCATTGGCCGGGAATCGAACCCGGGTCAACTGCTTGGGAAGCAGCTATGCTTGCCATTGCACCACCAATGCCTCTGATGTGCCCTTTGCCATGTTAGCACATCTCACAAAGACAGATATCTATATTTTCCAGGATGTTGGAAATGTCCGTGTTGACATAAATGCATCACATTATTTTTGCAGATTTGTCAGCTGCCATCTCCCGCTCCCACTATAGTTTCAGATTTCTGTTCTTGGCCGACAGGAGTAGATCCCTCTGCTGTTCTGACACTGATGTTCAGAGCAAACATTAACTGAAGATCCTGACCTGTGTCTCCATCTGCAGAGTTTTTTTGCACTGCAGTGCCACCAAATTATTGTTTGGATTGGATAACTGCAGGGAAAAGCAGGTGCACAGATGTCGTTATGCTAATTTTTAATTAACTTGCCTTTATCTGTGTATCTGTTGCTTGTTCTTTGCATGACACCTGGTCGTTAACATAAAAGTGACGTGACTCTGAGCCAGATGTATAAACTGAACATGTGATTGATCTACAAGTGGTTTAATAAACAATGTGGTAAGAATGTGAAAAACTTCATGAAGACACAAATACACATCCTCGACTTTATTTTATGGACTGGTCTATGACATGACTTATTATTATCATTACAGTGATGTGTTCTGCTTATTGGTCATCACACTGTGTTCCTTTCATTTTATTCTTTAGTGTGTGGTCTGTTTTGATGTATATGTCATAATCAAAATGGCAATTGATGACTTAATTACTGAGGTACACTATCACAGCAGCTGACAAGTTGCAGGTAATGATAACTCATCACTTGGGCAAATGCAATGCAAGAGATCCCCAGCACCAGGTGTTTCTACAGCCATGTTTCCACCAGGTAAGTTCAGGAGAAAATTTAGGGTCTGTGTGATTACCTGGTTAGTTCCTGCGGTGGAAATGCAGCTTATGTTAGTTGGTTGAGTATAATTTGATTTATTTCAAACTGGTTTCAGGTGAACTGAGTATAACATGCTTTGGTGGTCTTGTCGAGGGTCTAAAGTTTTACGTCTAAGTCTTGTTTGTAACCTAAAGGTTTTGAGCTTACTGCACATGAATACAGAACCAGGTGACATTTTTAAAAAAAATCTTACTTGTTGTACTGGTTAGTTTCCAGAAGTACAGGAAAAGTAAAGCTGTCATCATTGTAATGTCCACTCTGGAGAGAGATACAAAGCAAGACCAGATAGAAAAAGATTTAGCCGGATTAGACTCACAACTTTTGACGTTGGTGTTATGTGATTTTCCCTTTAAAGCAACTATATTTACAAGAGTATAAAAAAGAGCTGTCTCCAACAGTGGAAAAATATGCCAATGTTAATTCATGTTTTAGTTCTATTTTCTTCTTATTACTTATTCTTCTGCTGAAGTTAACATGCTAACAAACTAGCCCTAGCCTGCTGAGCCTGTCTCATTGCTGCAGTGGTGAATTATAATTAACGATGTCTAAAGCTTTTAGCATCTGCTGTGAAAAGTTAAATATGGCATCTTTAAATGTCAGAACAATTCTATGTATACAATTATCTTTGAACCGCTCGAGACATGGCAATCGCTACAATGCATTTCACTGCAGAGTTTTTGATATTAAAGTAATTTAACTGTAAATAATTGAATTTGCTGTGACACTGGTGGCTGAAAACATTTTAAAGTCTAATTTCAAGTAGACATTTTGAACATTAAGGAATATTTAATGAAAAACCCTTTTTGTCGGGGTAAGTAAGGGGCCCCTCAACATCGTTTTGCCTCCGTATTTACAGGTGTTTTTTGTGAGTAATTAATTGTTGACAATACATGCACCATGAATAACATATATGGAAGAATGATGGCTCGCCAGGGCTACGCACTGAATTCTTGTTTCTCAGCAATTCAGATCACAGTGGAGGAGACATTATCATATGCTGTGCACATGTTTACATCCATAATATATTATATGATATAAATATTTTTTGTCATTGTCATCACGTAATCAGTTTCTTTTTTTGCCCCTCTACCCCCCCACCCAAAAAAAATGCAAATATTGTCTTTCTGCAGAAGAAAACACGTAGTCCAACCTCCTTCCTTCTTATTTATGTTCAAAAATCCACCACAGCAACAATAAACCAACACTTCCACCTACAAACATCAGCACACGTTAGGATGGTGACCTTCCTTCCCCTTCCCTCCTCCTCAGTCCTCTCTCCAGATTGTTTACCTCCTATCAGCACCTCGCATAAAACTCAGCAGTAATCTCAGTTTTTCATCCTTTGTTTGTCTCGAAGGCTGTTGAGCAGCATGGCAAAGGTGCATGATGCAAATGACACAACTCCCCTATAAAGGCTCTGCAATGTCTTTACTGTGTTCAAACCATTTTTACTCATGAATCCTGGGCTCAGTCGTATGATTCTGCAATTGACCTTGTGTGGATCCACCTCAGGGCTTTTCATACAGCTGCATCTCTATTGTGCCCATAATTGTGTGGAACATCACTCTCTGGTGTAATATCACAACATGATACTGAGTCACATAAGTGGCACATCTATTATCTTTTCATGATGTATGACTTCCCAGCCTGGAGCGTCAACCTGCACACACAGATGTTTTTAGTGCTTTCACTGATGGATCATACTCCCAGCAGGATGAGTGGATCTACAGTTTGGAAATGAAGCTGGAATATGTTGGAGGTCTACCAATATCAGAAATTTCTGTATTTAATCTGCTTTAAATATCTCCAGTTGTGTATTATGTGTTTACTAATTGCCAGATTGTTCACCCTCCTGTATGAAAGTTACTTTTATATTTTCACTCTGAGATACTTCCAATGTTGTGTCCATCCCATTCTTATCTTTGTTTTCCCTGTGTCATGAATTCATATTTGTGCTCCATGGCATCCTCAACACCAAGCTCTGTGGCATGGACCTCATTCCTCAAGATCACCTTTTTACGACACAGCAAACATTGTTCTTGACTCTTTCTTTCATGACTGTGACTGTTTTGGCTGTGTTATGAAAGATGACGGCAGAATAAATTGATCCATACTGTCCTTCCGCAGACCATCACCACTTAAGTAAAAACGCCAATCATCTTCAGAAGTTGTTATTGTGTTGTTGGAGAATGCCACAATTTTGTTGTCCAGATGAGTTATTGGATGACCATGTATCAACACAGTAAATAAAATGCACAAAGACAATAAAATCCAGTTCAGTAGTGAAGTATATGAAGTTATTAAAGTTAACATTTCAGTTAAGGCCTGTCCTGGCCTTAACTGCAGAGAGACTTCAACTCCTGCAGAGAGACTTCAACTCCAGTCGCTGCTCTACATGAATACTAAAGTAGCTGTTGGGTCTGTGGAGGAACATTCAATAGGACACTTACAAATCCTTTGATCCCTGTCACTGAAAAGTTTTTCTTCTTCTAACCTTCATCTTCCAAGACAGAGCACATTTTTTTTCCTTTTAGGTTTAATGGTGGACTTTGATCCACAGAGAATCAACTAAACCCAACAGAAGTGTTGGACTGATCAGTGAACTATGGAGAAGTACACTATGGAGAAGATGAACCAATGACAGAAATCAGTTACACCTTCAACCATTAAATTGTAGATAGTGTCAAGGCCAGGGTGCACTGTCATCACAGAGAGGGTTGAGATACGATAATTGTTCTAATGGGAATAACAGCGCTCATTTTCAGACAGTTTCTCCTTGAAGGCATTCAGAGAGTTGTACTTGACTGTACAAAAGAGAAACTGTGATATTTTTTTGAAAGATTTCAGACATCTGACACTTTGTTTCTAAGTATACAGACCAGTTTAATAACAATCAGTTACAACTAGCAGTATATTTTTTTATTATCTATTAATTCTCCAATAATAATTCAGGGGCTATTGTAATGCAACCTTTTTCTAAGAAGAAATATGTACTCTCCAAAGTCAAACTGACACGACCCTGATGACTAGGACACTTATCTAATGTTTGTGCCAGCAATAATAATGCTCCTAAGCCCAAGGTAACAAATTCAAACTGTTGTTTGTATTGATCTACGTTTCAAAAATCAAGAATTATGTCTAATTAATTACATTAGACAAAGAAAAGAGTCTAATCTTCATATTTCAGAGGCTGAAACTAGACAATATTTAAATTTTTTTGCTTGAAAAGGGAGAAAAAAAAATATTAGTCAATTACAAAAGTTTGATTTTCTACTTATTGATGTATCACCTTAGGCATCAGATGTTCTCTCCTCTAATGTTGACTTAAGTCTAAAGAAGAATTACCCCAAACATGTATTATAAAACCAATTTATAACTTATTTGTATCAATTAAATGCTTTAGTGTATTGGGAAAAGAGAAAAGCTGTGAGCTGGTACCGATTTTCATGAATAAACATTTATTACAAAGTGACAATCTTCACATTCCCATTTCAATAATGTCAAACATTACCTTCACCAGGTCTCACTAGCAAAGGAAGACCTTTACCTTTATTCAACTAGAAGGTGAAGGAAAATGAAATATGTCACATTTGTAAATTCACCATTGACATTCACCCTATAGATCTCCCACTGCTCTCCTACACATAATAGTCGACCAATGGCCTGCATTGACATGCTCCAGCTGTAATGTGAAATCGGCGAGTGGAGTAATAGTAGATGCAGCCACCGGAACCGAGTGGCTGCTAAATGTTGTGCAGCAAACTGTTAGGGATAATAATGATCTATTGGTCTTGGTCGTCACATGAAAGCTCCAGGTAATGAAGTAGAGATTTAAAGAAGACCTTCAAATGACCTCCAGATGACTCTACAGCAGCAGAATTGCTCTAATGGAGTAAGATTGGGTAATAAAACAATGGCCAACGTGCAGAGAGCAGGGACAGTGGTACCAAAACACACGCACCCTGTGTGTGTATTTTGCTGTGACCACTGAGCCTTTAGAAAAGGCCATCATTCAAATATGAAATATTAAGAGAATAACAACTGGTACAAAACAACAGAAGAAGCTATTATACGCTGACAATGTCTTCCTGAATACTGCTGTACTAAAATGAATTGGGGAATTTGGTCCAATACCTGGACCTAAAATAAATTTTGATATATCAAATTATCAAACATTATGCTGGACTATATCCAAGACCAAACAACTAAATAAAGAAAATGTCAATTCATGGATAAAGAACCTCAAAGAAACATTAACAGGATAGAAGAAACTTTCTATATCACTTCCTGGCAGACGTCATCTAGTGAAAACTAAAATCAAACTAAAATGTTACAGCTGCCAGATGTCCAAGGTTGGTTGTGTCTACCAAATATAGAAGCTTATCAACCACACATACAAGGCAGTGTAGGAATACACACAATGACAGGAAGTACAGACAGACACATAAGAAAAGGAAGTAGTAAATGATAACCAAGTCCAGACAAAGTTTCCCTTCAGGGACTATAATTGTTGCCAGACTTAAATCTACAACACAACAAAGTACTACCTGTTATACTGAATACTGAATACTACCTGAAACTTCTGTAGATGCAGGTAATTTTCCCTCACAGTATCGTCTCACAGCACTGAACGAGTCTACCTGTGAAGGTACAGTATTTCCAGCGGTACTTCACCATGTCCTAGCGCTGAATGATTAATCGTTTGAAAATCTTAAATCATAATTTGAAAGAGTGTAATTTTCAAATCACAAGAGTAGCAATTTTAATCATGGCTTACATAATTAAACATGTCTTCTGCTGTAGGAGGTTAAAGTTTTAATCAGGGATCGTTGAATTCACCGGCTGTAATTACAACCGTTGCTCGCAAATTTACTTAGACGCAGCTTATTAACAGTGATGCCGCAAGTTGGCAAAATGACAAAAAAAAGAAAAAAAAAAGAATGTTTGAGTCTTGTCTGTTAAATCTGTAGACTGATTTCTGTACTGTAATGTCTCTGTGTAATGTCAGATGACAGCTGCAGCAATTTTCTGTGGGTGCACCAGCTATGAAACATTTCATGATGATACAACGCTACTCTGTAGAAGACTTAACTGACATGAAGTATTTATTCTAAGAACTTCAGATTGGTTGTCTCTGTTATTATCACCTTATATCTTCTACTCGCTCATAATACTTGATGTGATTGCCATGACTGCCAAAACACTCTCCAGTCTTTATACAGGAGTTCTCTGAACTGATCTCACTCTGTGTTACTGGTTATGATAATGTGATTCTAAACAGAGACCTGAATATTCACTTCAATAAAACAAATGATTTCGAAACTACAGAGCTTGCAAACCTACTAAACAGCTTTGCACTCACTCAACACGTACTTGGTCTGACTCATCAACATGGTAATACTCTAGACCAGGGGTGTCAAACTCATTTCACATCGTGGGCCACATATGGCCTCGGTAGATGTCAAGTGGGCCGGACCATTAAAATTATACCATACATGCTATAAATAACCAAAATATCATGTCTTTCATTTGTTTTGGTGTAAAGAAGCACATGAACATTAGGAAAATGTTGAAATTTAATGAACATTCCTTTTACAAAACATTTCATTTCATTTCATTTCACAAATGTGCAATTTACTTTTATCATTCACATATATGCATTGCAACTGATCCCACTGATTCTACAAAGGCACAAAACTTTAACAATAAATTGGTATCAAAAAATATAGTAATGCACTTTAAGATTAAATGAGATTTATAAAGAAAGGAATTTTTAAACCATTTGCACATGTGCCTATATATCTATATTTAATCCCTGCCTACACCTTACATCTTATTAAAAATATGAATTCCATGTCGTTTGTGCATTTTTTCCACTTTTAAATTATCCTGCGGGCCCGATCAAACCTCCTTGGGGGCCGGTTCCGGCCCGCGGGCCGTATGTTTGACACCCCTGCTCTAGACTTAGTGATAACAACTACAATATCAATAAACATCAACAATATCACAGTGACTGAATTACCTATTTGTGACCGTCACTATGTATGCTTTGATGCTGAGATAACCTTAACTAGCACTAAAAAAGTAGTTATGGTCCAAAGGAGGATTTTAGACGACAAAACTGAAGCTGGATTTTCTGATCTCATGAGATCATTCGAGTCATACAGTCATGACTGCTCTCTAAACAACATGGTAGAAAATCTTAATGGTGCACTGTCATCTGTGTTAAACAGTGTCGCCCCACTAAAGGTCAAAAAGAGGTTGACCAACAGAATCTCCCCATGGTTGAATAATAAAAAACATTTATTTAGGCAAGCAGCGTGTAGATATTTTACAGAACAATCAGACATTAAGGATATAACACTCATGTTGCTGCAAGAGTTGATGTTGTTGTGAGTTCAGCCTGTAAGGAAAATACAATGTGTTTGACTTGGAGCCAGTATTTTTACATTTCTCAACCCTGCAGTCAGCAGCAGTTCACATTTCATCATACCTTGCCATTTGTATAACTGTTTTCTATAAATACAGTGACACAATTGCTGAGCATTCATGGTACAAATGTATCTTGTTAAAAACTATGCAGTTATCATCCACCGAAGCCAAAGAGGATGGAATAAAATGAAACGGGTTATTGTGTGTGTCAAAGGAAACGGAGGACCTGGATGGATGGTAATCACGCACACACACACACACACACACACACACATTTCTTTTGTCTCATCACAAACAAAGTCATACTACGCGATTAGATCATAACACAATCAACTTTGGGAGAAAGACACTCACACCTACAGCTCTAGACACACACACACCGACACTGTGACCTGCTTGTCCTTACAGAGAGGACACGTTATAATGGGCCTTGTCTGTCCTGGTGACATGACAAAGAGCCTCTCCTTTGTCTCATTTTTTCAACAAAGTTCCTCCACTGGTGTTGTCTGTGAGGACAGTGTAGAGATTCAGATTATTATGATGAAAGATAGAAAGTGAAATTAAAAGCTAGATTTGCTTCTAGCTGGCAGTGAACCAGATTTTATTTGGTCTGAGTGTAGTTGGATTTTACTGAGCGTTTCCAGTTTGAGGCAAATTTACAAATGCATCACTCTCAGTCTTTTAGTGACCTTTAAGTCCCGCAACTAGTGAGGTGAGGCCTCGATGGACCTGTCTTTACCACATCCCACAGATACTTTATTGGGGTCAGATCTGGGGAATTTGGAGCCATGTCAAGATATTAAACTCATTGTTGTCTTTCTAAAACCATCCTAAACCATTTTTACACTTACTTTACAGCCTTTGCTTGCCTCCTTGTGCAAATAAGAACCCTGCCTGGTCATGACCCTGACAATAGTGCACTAGTTTTTATTTCTTGGATCACTGTTGGTAGGTAATGACCTCAGCAGAGCGGAAAGATCCCATAAGAGCTGCAGTTTTGGAGAAGCTCTGAGCCATCACAGTTAAACTCTTGTTAAAGTCACTAACATCTCTATTCTGCCCATTTTATCTGCTTCCAACCTCAACATCAAGGACATCAAGTGTTTTTCTGCCATGTATATTTACCTGTCAGTGGTCATGCTGTTATGGCTGATTTGTTTATTAGGTTTTCTAATCTAACACAAATTATCAAAAAGAAAACTGTTTCTTCATTTGAAATTTAGAGGAAAAACAATAAATCAACATTCTAGTTAGGTTTGATCCATCCATGGACTCTCATGCTTCTCTGTTGTATTGAAAAGAGATGATTATTTCTCTACAACTATATTCTAATGGAAGAAGTTAGAAATATAAAAGTGAAAATTCAAGCTTTGAGTTCAAACACATTAAATACTTTAGCCCTTTGTGGGATTGTGACAGAATCCGGATCATCTCAAGTCGATTTGGGTAAAAACGTTTCTGGGAAAGATCGAAGCTCAAAGACAGGCAGCTGAAATAAGCAAGCAGGAAAGGTCACAGAGGCATTTGGACTAACACACAGATGATTACTTTGGTGCAGAGGGAAGAAATGAAAGAAACAGCAGTGATGACAGCATCACCGCTATAAAACCAGTCATTATCCCCATTAAAGCCTCCCAGTTTGACCCACTGCATGAGCTGGTAACAGCTCCTGTGGTTACAGGGGAGACGGGAGGAGATGGTGGTGCCATCATCTGACCTGTTGAAGCATTTGCCTGCTGGTAGGCCCTTGCAGCCCCTCTCACCACATCGATTTGGTTGGCCCCCAGAGACACAGCTCATTGGGTGCACAATGCACCCACTCTCACTTTTTCCCCTGCTTCTACCTGTTATCATTTACATTTTGATAGGTCTGTGCCTACGATGAATACTGATTTCTGTCAAGGTCAAAGATGCGACACCTGAAGGAAGAGAGAAGCGGAGAGCAAGCGAGGGAATCAGCGCTGATTGTGATGGAGGTGG